>MU134338.1:57830-229868 GCA_015039355.1 Ramaria rubella
GTGACTGTGGATGACCTCCATGTCCACCAAAAACTACCTTACACAGTTTCAGACGTTGTGATTACGTTGCTCCCCGTGGCCCTACCTCCACCACCTTCAGTCGTTACTCAGACCGACGATAGACAGAGTCCCTAGGTGAGTAGTACGAGTATGGGTATTGGGAAGGTGGACTGGAACATAAGTTCAAAAGGTGCCGCCTTAACTGACAGGTTCTAGACAAGTTGGAGTATCACGAGTAGAAGGGGATGTTCCTGACCCCCTCCACCACCAACTCGAAAGACTCGCCCTTACCCCAGACCTCCCCGACCCTCCTCGAAGTGGTGTCCCTTCTGTCCCACCTCCGCTGAGTATCTGAACCCCTCGGTTTCTACCATTCGTAACCTCGACTGGAATACAAGGTGATCCTTACCCGGATCCAAAACCACACTGTTAAAGAATCTTCCCACTCACCACGAGTACAGTGAACGTAGATCCTTCTGAAACAGTGAACTGAGCTTGCTAAATTGGTGGTGTCTAAGAAAGTAACTCTTACTTAAATCGGGTACCAGTCACTTTGTACGTGAGAAAAATAAGAATAGTAAAAGCGTTACGATTGTGGACGTGGTATAAATAACTTCGTAGGGATTCGATATGTGTTGGACTCTTGACTCATATACCCTACTCTACTGACTTCCCTTTCTTAACCTCTTGTGTTAACCGTCGGAGACATTCCCCTTGGGGAGTATAAGAAGAAAACTAAGAGGAAGGGGATAGGAGGAGAGAATAAGTACAAGTGGAGAAGACAGGGGTAAAGGGAAAATAGAGAGAAAAGAGGGACAAAAAGATAGATTATAATGGTAAAGGAAGGAGGGGAGGAGGAAGGAGGAGTAAAGATGTCGACCGCGAAGATAAGCGCTAAATTCACGGACGAATGTACACGTTCAACCTTAGATGGACCCGATACAGTATCCAGTGTACTGAAGACAAAATTCACGAGTTTTGCAAGTCAGTCAAACCTCAGAAAAGAATCAATCATCAGCGGAGTCGTCACCCTCAGGAATCCGAAAAGAGAAACCTAAGGGTAGACGGTCTATACATAGGAACGGACATCGGAGGGAACTCGAATATATGAAACCTAAGGGTAGACGGTCACAAGTCACACTATAAGGTGAAGGGGACCTCCAACGGGAATATCATCTTTTCGGACTGTTGAATGACCTGACCGACGACAACGATAACAGAGACTTAGTTGAAGAAGTCCACGTATCGTCAAGTCTTGGGGAGACCATGTGAGGATGTATCGTGGGATATAAGGGAGATAGAGGTGATACAGATGTGGGTAGAGACTTCTGGGATAAAGGAAACTAAAGGTTCACCGAATGTTACTCGAAGTGGTTACACAACGACAGGATCTCTGGGGGATGCACAACTTTCTCTCCTCTTCCTTAACAATAGTGTTGTTGAGGTTTTGTCTACAGGTTCATGTGTGGAACTTGGTACTACAGCGGTTGGAGTACTGGTGCAGTGAGAGGGGGTGGTGAGTGTTTACACGTTGTGGACGGTGAGGTCGACTGAAGTCACCACTGTCTCTCTTTCCTGCTCGGAAGGATTTGAGTACGTTCGAGATGGAACGGGATACGGGACTGGGTTAAACGGTTACTAGTACGGTTCCAGGAGACCCGGGACAGTAAGTACTTTAGACCAGCACGGAGAAGTAAACGGTGTACATAGAAACTCTACCTTTGGTTTTGACCGTCCGGATGAGTAGGAAGAACCCGAAGAAAACTTTTTCGTAAGTTTAGTTGTAAGAAGGAAGGAGTACTTCTCTGATGACGGTCCTGGTTCGAACTCAGAGCAGTTATAATAGTTTTAGCAGCGTGCCAACTACTAATGTAGCTGCTTAAGCTCCTTGACCAGCTCTTCAGACCCATATGCTTTGTTCGGAGGGACCAGTACTTTAAAGCAGTCCAGATCTGGGGAGACAGGTCTCAGCCTAACGTTTATACCAACTTCCTACGGGGAGTCTACTACTGGAAAGACTTACCAAAAGTCACCGATCCTGTTAAAGTGTCCGTGCACGACGGTTACTTCGTAAAGTTTCACGAAGGGCACCATGTGGTTTGTGAAGTCGGACGGGGTGGTAGCAGAGATGACCAGAATTGGTGTCTTTGGGTGTGGGTGGAGTGGTTAGTCTGAACCGTGGTGTTGAAGTCGATCGGGGTGGACGACAGTGGTGTCGACAAGTCGGTCATCGTTACCTCCATCTACGGTGAGTAGCAGCAGTTAGATCAAGAGAACAGACGGTATCCACACCTTTTGGTCCGGTGAAGAGATCTCTTACAGGAGTTCGGAAACTACAAGCATGGTACTGACGTCTTCTCTTCCTCCTTACCTAGCGGGTGAACCACAGTAGACGACTAGTATTTCGACGTTCGGGATAGTTCCTCCTACCAGGTCTCGGAGTCCTTCTTCTTCTCCTAAAACACAACGCGTCGTCCACTTATCACACGGGGACGACGGTTAAAGGTTAGTAAAGCGAGGTGACGACATATTAGTCCATTTACTACTTATATGTCTAAGTCTTGGACTAAGGAGTCGATGCCTCTGGTTTTACGATCTGTGTGTTGGGAATTGAGGAAAGACTGGAGAATGAACGAAGGCAGTATTTTTTTACCTTTGCTTTGGAAGGACGTGTCATACAACAACGAAGGTGGGGTCCGGTTTTGAGGGGAGAGAGAGGGTCAACTCCAAGTTTGGTGTCTGTGTCGTCTCTAGTTCAGCCAAGCGTGAGATGAACTGAGACCACGGTGACCGAACAAATAGCTGAGCCCCTTTTGGCGGAGTGACGTACTGGTGAGAGAGTAGGATAAGGACACATGTTACAACTACCGAGTGGGTTACTTAGACCTAGATAGTGACTTCAGAAACTAGATTAAGACACATGTTTCTGGTAAGACTCTCTCGACACAAGTGTCGGGACGTCACACTCTAAAAGGGGGGTGATGTAAGGGGAACCCCATTTCATGTGGTCCTACACTTCTCTATTATCTCTTCTTTCTATCTATTCTTCCCCACTTCTCCCTTCCCTCTATTATCTCCCTTGCCCCTATCTCTTTGTTCTCAAGTTCGCTTAACTAAGCACCCGCTTGCATAATGGGATTGGATTCCAATCCCATTATGTAACTTGGCATTCATTCTTCATTTTTGCTCACATAAGCACCTGTGTTACATAATGGGATTGGATTCCAATCCCATTACATAAACACAGTGCATTCATTCTTCATTTTACCTTGCACAAGCGCCCACTTACATAATGGGATTGGATTCCAATCCTGTTACATAATCACAGTATGTTCCAGTGCTTAGTGGCATACTCCTTTAGGTAGTTATCTTGGCAGCGGGAACCTTAGGCTTTTCTCTTTGGATTCCCATCTGCCAGGTGTGTATCCTTGTATGTAGTCTCCTGTGAGCTTATATATCTTCGGATTCCCATCTGCCAGTTCCCAGTGTGATATTCCACTGCTCCTGGAGGTTGTCCTTATAATAGGTTTGCACTGCTTCAGTGCTTGGGGCAGCAAGATCATGTGATCGTGCGACTGCATTGCAGTTCTGTTGGGTGTTTAGCATTTAATGTCTGTTTCCTGGTAACCTAGGACCCCTGAAAGTACCTATACCACCCCTGATCCTGGGTCGGACGAAAAATGACCCAAATCACCCTCAAGGCCTGGTTTTTTCGTGTTTTTTACAGACGAAATTGGGCCTTGGCACCCACATAGCCTGGTCCAAAATTTGGACAAATCGTCGGTCTGTTGAAGGAGAGCCTGGGCTTGAGTCGGACGAATGATCGGTCCGGTGAGCATAGACATAGGTTTGCAAGGGTGCATGAGGATGTACATGGGTCCTCATTGACGAACTTCCGTTTATCCCCACTCCTGAGTTGGAACAGGCACTGTAAACGGGGCTGCTGGAGGCCTAGAGCCTAGAGGAGGCTTGGAGACGAAAAATAGTCAAAAACTTGAAATCTACGGAATTTGTGGGCCTGGGCAAACGGACGGTCGAAAACCACACCAAGTTGGAGGCCTGGGGTCAAATCGGTCGAAAAATGCCTAAAAATGAGCTATTTTGGGACGGTCGAAAAGAGGCAAAATTCGAAAGTTTGGACCCAGACCTATGTAGGGATTTTCAGGGGTCCTGGTAACCTGGCCGCTGCAAAACATACAAAAGATGATCGATGATTGAAAACTTACTAACTTACATAATATATCAGTCAGATGAGCTGAAAGCAGTGGTCAGTCGATCGTTATGACTCGGCATGACGGCACAGGGCATGATCTTATCAACGATGGACCGGACGCCTATCTGCTATGGCCCCCCAGGCTCTCTCGATTGTCGCTCACTATGGAATATCTAAGGTAAATTCAAATAATTGTACCGCTATATATTTTAACTAACGAATATTTCAACGTTCCTGCATGTGTGCACGTCCGATCCCACCAAACGAAACGTTCCGCTGTTTGTCAGGTTGCGGAGCAACGGAAGCATAGGATGACTGTCCCATGAACCGCTCATAATAGTCTGCAACATGAGTGGCTGGCGCCATTATAGGCGGCTGGTATGGTACAGGTCCAACAACACTCGGTAGCTGGTACCAGTCTCCCCCTTGAGGTACGACCGGGTGGGTAGATGGTAGAGGGATGAGTGAGTGTGAGGGTGGGGGGTGGGGTGAGATTGGAGTTTGGGAGCTATAGTAGGGATGCGGCAATGTCGAGGCAAGGGGGCCGCGTGAATGTACACTAGAGAGCACGGTAATATTTCGATTTCTATAATCTAGCATTTGACAGTCAAATATTTCCGCTGGTTCTTTGAGGTCTGGAGTAGACACTGTGCCAGAACTTTGATTTTGGAGCCCCTTGAAGGTCGTGTGAAGCTCTTGCAATTGTGCATCAGTTTTGCGTAATTGCTGGCGAGCATTGGACGTCGTGGTAAGGGTCGCAGCCCGACTCGTTTTTTATCCCTAGTATCGTCGTCCTCGTCTGTGGCGTCAGGGTTGATTTCTGGACCAAACGATTCCAGTACATCACAAAATTCAGGTTCATCTCGCAATGACTCGGAAAAACTTGAGTTCTGTGACCGTTGTTTTGCGGCATACCCTTTAGAAGAGTTCAAAATGCACACTTGTCGTGGCTAATCTACTCTCAATATTTGTTTGGTACTTAACAATCCAATAGTAGTTTACATTTTGCCTTAGGAGTAGTCGGGGGACAGCACTGTGAAAGAGTTCTCCTTTGGGTTGATAAGATCAAGCTGTTTGCCGTCATGCCGAGTCATAACGATCGACTGTGAACTCGCTGAAAGGTACCCACGGTCACCGCGCTACTTAAGGACAAAACGTGGTGGCGTGTTCCAGTATTTTGCGATGATGATGCTCATCATGGATAATGACCCTCATGGGGATACTGGGGTGGCTCAATTTCCAGTATCATAGCCCTCGTTCACTCCATATTTCTCATCATGTCTATACTGGATCTCCTTCCCAGTGGAGCGCCACGGCTTTTCATAGGAAGCTTTCTTCTTCTTTTTTGCCTCAATGTCTATCTCAAGTACCGTAAGGTCATTAATGCAATGCAGTGCGTCGTAACGATATTGGTTATAATTTACCATGCTCACCGCAGTCCTTGATGGTAGGCATAACCCTGAGTATCGATTATTCTTTGGCATCGATACATACATTAGCGCCGTACTGCGTTTCCTTCAATACGATGTCAATTTGATCTAACGTCGAACAGGCATTGCCTCGCATTCCTGGTGTGTCGATGGGTCAGCACTGGGCAATGACACGCAAGCACGAACGTAAGTGTAGGCGCTTTTCGAAAAGCCATCGGCCCCAACGTAGTTTTTGTGTGGGAACAGCCTTTGCTGAATCGGGCTGGGACATATTGAGCCTCGTAAGTTTGCCCCTCTATTCTACGTATCACAGTGACATAAGCTGACATAACAATTAGATTTGCTTTTATCCTAGCATACAAGCATTCTATATACTTGCGGACCCCTTGGCCATCAAAGTCCGGATGTTCAGCTAACGATAAATCTCTGTCAGCTAATTTGGTCGCCTTACTAGGAAATCACGGTCCACCACGCGCGATTCCCAAAGCCAGTCGAAGATTACAAAATTCTTTCCTTCTTTGGACAAAATATTATTATTACAGAAAATGCGGAATGGAAGAAACACAGGAAAATTTGCGCGCCTTCGTTCTCAGAGGTATAATTTCAGTTCGCCATTAGGATTGTACTAATGTATGCTTTAGAGGAACAACAAACTTGTTTGGGACGAAACGATTCGAATCGTGTTGGATATGTTTGATAATTGGGGTGTAGATAATTCAGAAGTGGTCATAGATCATGTTATTGATATTACTCTCCCGGTAAGCCCATTGGCGGCTACGTCGCCATTTATTGAACTTCATGACACCATATAGCTCGCCCTCCTCATCATTGGCATAGCAGGTTGGTATGCTGGATTTATTCTGCACCGTCACTTGCTAAGTGGTGCTAGGCTTCGGTCGCCGCGTCTCATGGGCGGAGGATAAGCAAATTCCCCCAGGTCATCAAATGTCGTTCAAAAATGCCCTGCACTCAGTTTCGACATATCTTTCCCTAAAAGTCATAACACCCAACTGGGTCTATCGGTTTTCGAAGTTCTTACGTCACGTCCAGCTCGCCAACGATGAACTACAGGTGAGTCGCGTTCCACCCAATAAACAGCTACCAAATATGGAGGCTGGACATAACTTGTTCAGATGTACATGCGAGAAATGATTATGGACCGGAGAACATCTGAAGTGAACGAGGAGAGATGTGATTTATTCAGCGCTCTTCTTGACGCCAACGAGAACGACAAGGAGGTCAATGACCAAGAACTGATTGGTGAATCTGACCCGTGTTTTCAACTCGCTGGCATTTGAAATAAGCTTATTTTCAGGCAACATCTTCATTTTCCTTGTAGCCGGACATGAGGTATATCTTACTTTGATCAGCACCTCCATTAGATGCTTAGCTTCACTGCAAAGACGACGGCACACACATTATGTTTCACGCTCGGCCTTCTGGCGCTTGAGCAAGTCGAGCAAGAAAAACTTTTCCAACATGTTACCTCGGTCGTTCCCAATAGCGGACTCCCCGTATGTTTCTTCTCTCCCCCCTTTTCAGAATTCTATTTAAACCTGGATCAGAACTACGAACATATGAACAAGCTCTCGTATCCATTGGCTGTGCTCTACGAGACATTACGGCTTTACCCACCTGTATGTCCCCTGTATGGTATGGTTGGTATTTAACAAAACTTTTTCACAGGTGGATACCATTCCAAAAATGTCTCTCGAGGACACGACACTTCCTGTTGTCCGTCCAGACGGTTCTATAGGCTCTTTTCCTATCGCCAAAGGTACGAAGTTGAAACTGAACACTGTGGGACTACACTACAACCGTAAGCCACGAAGACTGGAATGTTAGTATCACACTCTGAAGTGCATTCCCTCATAGCGCGGTCCTGGCCTGACCCAGAGGCATTTGAGCCCTCTAGATTTTTGGGTGACTATCCCAAAGATGCGTTTTTACCGTTCTCGAGTGGTACGTTTTTGACATGGGTGTAGTGTCGAATTATATCGCTGACCTTGACTAGGTGCAAGGGCATGTCTTGGGCGGAGGTGTGTAAATTCAGGCTCCCGAATTTGACATTAATTCCTCATTTTGCCTTCATTTCCTGTAGGTTCTTTGAAACAGAGGCAAGTTTCACTTCATGCTTCAACTTCTTGAAGAACGTAAGTGCTTACTTGCGATGCAGAGTGTTGCAATCATCACGATGATTGTTACGAGATATAAGATCGAGGTCAAAAATCCAGAGTTGTACAATGGTCTTACCACCCTTCAGAAACGCGAGAAGCTTCTCAAGTCTCGTCCTGGAATAACGACGACGTGAGTCCTCTGAACTAATAGTGTAAGCTAGGGAGCACCGCGCTAATGACCCAAACATACAACTTCAAGTCCTATAAATGTGCCCCTGGTGTTCAAGAAGCGATGAAATTCAGATCTTACTCTATTATTTATTATTCCGCGTTGGGCGATACATGTAATCCTCCTCGTACCGTGACACTGAAACGGAAGCGATGGAAAGATATGCGATAAAAAAATACACTTATAGCGTTGTATGGCTCTAATGGTCAAGAACAAGCAACAGCACACATAGCAGCAGATAGGCAAATTGACTTTCAGAGAGCTTCGTCGCCGTGTGAAGAGTTCCTCCTGAAATATTTTAATTATGTTGTATTAGAGAGCACGCACAGCAAATTCAGATATGGAGAAACAAGCTATCTTACACTGATTTCTTTGGAAGAAGCTCGGGTTGGATATGAGGGATCACTCCCCCTTGAGAAATACAAACCTTGGAGAGCAGCGAACTTAACCTGTGCTACGGCATCAGCCTCAGCACAATTACACGGGAAATAGATGTACTCTTCGTCATTTCTGATCGCGAGCTGAAGGTGACGAGGCGTGATACGCTTTTTCTTGTTGTCTCTCTGCCGCGTGAAATAAAATACATTAGATAAAACAGAAAAAAAGGAGGGAAGGGTTGCACGGCCGCGTTTCCTGCAAGTTCAATAACCTCCGCTGCCTGTCATAGTGGTATAGCATGAGATGTGCAGAGTATATCTTCTTCCGCTTACAAGATACTCCAAGACGGCGGCGAGGTAAACTTCCAATCAGAATAATTAAGGGAGAGGCCAATAGGATTATTAAGTGTCAAATAAATGTCGCAAAAAATCACGCACTGGGAGCCCCACTAGCAATGCGCCTCGAAAAGTAACCTTTCCGCAGATTTCTGACGAAATAAAATACTTAGGGTTATGTAGAGGTATAGTTTGTCCGTGATGGGGAAATATGGATGCACCTGTGAATGCGACTAACAGGGAATTGCAGACCAGCGCGAGCAGCACGAGTCATACGGACGGAGTCGGTCTTGCGTGCATACTTTCCGGCTGAAAACCACAGCTTCAGTAGCCCCTGTAAGGGTGTGCATATACCGATGTACATTTTCCCCCTGACTGCACAGATAGGTGTGTTGTAAATTGGCGCAATGACAACTTGAACATTGGAAAGAGAACCCATACCATGATTTTTTCTTGATTTACCAAGGGTTTGCTTGTGAAATAAAGGTTTGGGCTCAAAGAGGTCGGAGTGGTGGAAGTTGAGGAGAAAGAGTGGGGCGGTTTCCTCAAGCACTTATATGCATCTGTGACACCGTGACGTCACGCGGCATGAAATTCTCACGATAGCATGCTCATTGCGGCCTCACGCAGCTGGTCTTCCGTCCGCACATTAGCTTGTCGGGCTACCCCACTACGGCGTTGGAAACAGAGTGTTGCAGAGCCACAAGCTTCCCCATTACCTGCGGCTTCGCTGAAGACCGCTGATTCAACTAAGCCACCTCCGCTGGAGAAACTCTCGAAACCCCTGGGGGTAACAGGAAAGCCAAGCGCCATTCCAAAATCATGGGAGGAGAAGAGAGCCGAATTACTAGATTATAATATACACCTTGAAAAACGACGACACTTGTAAGTAAGAGTTAGTGTATGGATGGCTCCGCCGAGGGTGACTTACTTTTGTTTCCAGGGTAAAGCAGGCAACCAAAGGCTATTATGAAGATTTCGGTGGATTACGACATCATGAAGGGAAAACATGGATTGCGCCGAACTCTCTCATCCGGGAAGACGTAAGTCTAGGGTGCATACGAGTGTCTGAGGCTCATCGGGTCACTCATCTCAGAAAGCGCTCTACTTTCCGGACGTGACTGGAGTTTCCTTAACACCCCAAGAGACTGTTCACACAACTTCAATATTTGAAGGGCGGATATCTATTATTTCAATGATTTCAAGCACTCGTTCAGAGGTGCGTATCACGCGAGATTTGCGCAGAACGTGTATACTAATGGCAATGCACTGCAGGAACACGTCAAATCATTTACTACTTCTGCTTTAGAGGCACACCAGTCAAATCCGCTCTTCCGGTTTTTGCAGGTGCGCGCCGTATTGTCTTCTGGAGCAAGCACTAACTCTCACATTAGGTAAATCTGCAAGAAAACCCTTTAAAAGGGTTTCTGGTCTCACTCTTTCTCTCGGCCATACGCTCACGGACGGCAGTCCACCTGCAATCTACATACATCGTTTCAAGACAAAACATGGAATATCTGCGTGAGCCAATGGGAATGACAAATAAACATGTTGGATATGTTTATTTGGTAGACGAAAAATGCAGGATCCGATGGGCGGGATGTGGTTTTGCGGCCGAGGAGGAACCTGAATCCTTGCGGATTTGCACTAGAGTACTGCTCCAACGGCTTGAGAAGATAGAGTGCACGTCGAAGGATCCATGACTATCAAATAACCCTCTATCACATATCCTCCACCGCACAGAACTTAACTCATGCTCGCGGGAAGGAATGGTATTCCCTAACACCGAAGCACGTTACCCCTACAGGTCGTTTACACCAGCGAAAAAAACCCTGTATCAACATAGGGTCCAGCAATCGTCATCATTCCTGCTTGATCATTCGTGCATATCCAAGCGTCATTTGCCACCACACAGTGAGGGCCAGGCTGCGCGGAGCAAAGCAAACAGTTAGCACCAAGGTATTAAAAATCTCAACGTGGCTGCGCACCCAAGAGCTCCGTGAAGAGCCCCCCAGACCATCTCCGGAGTCAGCTTTGCCCTAGAAACCCATGAGCACAGATTAAAGGGTTACCCAGCCTGTTTAACTCACTGTTCCGCCAGGGGTCCGAAAGAAAAGGGAATAAACCTCACAGTCGATAATAGTATAGTCGTTGCGATGGAGTGATACAACAGGAGGGCCATGGCAAACGCACGTTTCCCGGGCAAGAACTCTGCACGTAGCTATTAGGTCGAGGACAATAGGAGCTGAATTGACAAAAAGGACCTGGCAGTGAGAATACAAGCAGAGACGCTACACAGCTTGCTAATAACAATGCTGCGTACAGCTATCGCCATAGACCATTAACATTGGTTAGAAAACTCGGTAAAGATAACAGACCTTAAGAAGAACAAGACTTGTGTTGTTCATATCCAAGAATGGAAGGTTCTGTCCTACAATACGCATATTAGCATCTTGATATCCAATAGCGCGACATATGAGCTAACCCGCCCATAGTCCTTGAATGGCAACTGGGGCTTCAAGAGCGATATGGAGAAGAAAAACGGCTGAACTGCATAGCTTTCACTGGGTTTAATTGTAATAGAGTGTAAGAGGTGCTCACAGTGGACTACGTGCACCTGCAAGCTGAGACATGTTGGTGGGACCTAGTTGAAGTGAATAAGTACCGTAGAACAAAAAAAAAGTGATCCACGAACGGGCTGGCTCGGACAGCCAAATAAGGCATAGTCTAATAACTCCTTGATGACTAAGTGTCGCTGACTCGACATCATAATAACAACTGAAACTGCAAGATATTTTTCCTCTCAGTTCCATCCGTTCAATTGTTGATTTCCTTTACATAAAAAGATAATTCTACACCGTTGCACAGACTTTGAGTATTACATAAGCCCTTGAACTACTGCGGCAGGTCCAGGACGACCCTTCCTACAACCTTGCCCTCTTCCAAGCCTTCGTATGTAGCCGCGAGATCTGAAAGATGCATTTTCTTAAAATGTACCTTCACTTTTCCCGCTGCAGCGATTTCTAGGGCTTCGATTGCGTCCTGACGATTCCTGTGTCAAGAAAGTGGATTAAGCAAAGAGGCTATGTTGATCGCAAGGTATAAAACCTTACCCAACATATGATCCAATGATAGAGATGCTCTTATAGATTCCCATTAACACGCGTGCTGCATTCTTCTGAGAGGAAATATACCTTGTACACCGTGAAAAAGATATCTGCACCAAGCTTGGCTCCCGCGGGCAGACCAACCACGACCAACGTTCCCCCACAGCGAAGGTATTCAATGGCTTGCTGGTAAGCTGTTGGCTATAATCAGAGACGTGTGAATGCTCTCATATTCTTCATGAGCAGTCGAGCTTACGGAGGCAGCAGCTATGATAGCCGCATGAGCTCCTTCGACCCCGGTATGCTTTTGTATATCTTTGACGAGATCCTTGGTTTGCTTAAAGTCGACGAAGGCTTCTGC
Organism: Ramaria rubella; assembly: GCA_015039355.1. Taxonomy (NCBI): domain Eukaryota; kingdom Fungi; phylum Basidiomycota; class Agaricomycetes; order Gomphales; family Gomphaceae; genus Ramaria; species Ramaria rubella. Next base: position 70,001 of record MU134338.1, read on the forward strand.
TCCTAATTCTAATGAAAGTTTCTTTTTTTCCTCGGTTGTGTCTGGTAAACAATTAATATCGGCGTGATTGACAAAGAAGCATGCCTCTTACCGATGGCGAGTACACGTAGTCCCATCGCTCTTGCGTATTGTACAGCTGGTGAACTGTAAGACTATGCAAAAAGATGAGCATTACATGTAATTACCAAGATGTCCCAATCCTCCGCCGCTACCTGGAATGACAACCCAGTCACCAATGTGAGCGTTGCTATGTTTCAAGGCACGGTAGACAGTTACACCCTGAATGAGTTTGATTATGACCGGATGAGGGAAAATATTTCAGAAGGCTCACAGCACATAGGAGCGAAGCAGCCTCCGCACTTTCGAGGTTCTTCGGTATCGGGGAGACATGATTCACCCAAGACTTAGTATATTGTGCAAATGTTCCTGTTGGGCGATTCAATAAATCATTTAGTACGATATGAGGGATTGCTTGGAACCATCGGTAGTGTATCCAGACAACAAGGCGTTCACACAGTCTAGAAAGTGGTAAACAACAATGTCAAACAGAAAAGCCAATGGCAACGCTCTTACTCTGTTCCAAACCCTTGCGACAAAATTCGCACACTAGACAACTTCATATCTCGGTATTAGCATGAGCACACTGACCACACAGGATAGAACACTCACCTGTACGCCAACCATTTGATACCAACGCGATCTCCGACCTTTACTGGAGAATTAGAGGTGTGCTCGCCAATAGCAACGACCGTGCCAACGCCCTCGTGACCTCCGACAAGCGGTAAAGTGGGCTTCACAGGCCAGTCACCCTGCTTTGCGTGCAAATCTGTGTGGCACACGCCTGTGCATTCGAGCTTGACGAGACATTCGCCTGATGCAAGCTCAGAAGGTTGGCAGACCGGATGATCCTTCTTGAACTCGAGATCTGCCTTTAGCTCAGGGACAACCACAGCGTGTTGGGTTTTTGGAATTTGGGGAGTCATGTTTGATTTGAATTGTGTGCTAAGTGATATAATGGGGTCTGGACACGACGGGTTTATATAGCCTAAGGGGTGAATGGATCGAGGGGCAAAGGCGGGTAAAAACGGGAAGACATGACACGGTCTTCGATGTTTAATCTTTGAGGCAAGAAACCCTCCGAGTCCGTGAGTGGTATTTGAGGGTAACAATTGGAAGGTACCAGCATCAGCTGAGCATGATACCGCGTATTAGAAGGACGCGAATGTGAACTTCAATCTTTGCAAATTGCTTGGTGTAAGTCTCGGAGCTTGAATATCTTTCGTCTTCTTGCTTTCCTGATGAGGGAAAGTAGGGAAGATGTACTACGGAGGTTGCTTTATCTGGATCATGGGTTTTACTTTGCATTTGTACCTCCCTCCTTTGTCCTAGTTAATCTAGCCTCTACACAAACAGATGCGCTCAGAACAAACCAACATGCTACCGCACAGTGCTCTGCGACGCAGCCTTCTCATTCAGCTTGTCCACAAGTGGGGCATCAGCAGCGTTAGCAGCAGGTATGTCAATCTTCTTGCTAGTATCCTTACGCGGACTTGTGGTATCTCCCTTGAATCCCAGATAGAAAATCCTTGACTGCTCGCTACCAACAGCCTCGCTCTAAATGAAGATCTGGATTCAAAGGTCAATTACGAGGTATGTGCAAGGACACGCACAAAGAAAAGAGACAGAGCGTTGATGTTGGCGAATGCAGCTATCCGCAATGGATACTCGGTGACTCCTATCTGGCCGTCCAAGAGGCTCATGTCGAGTTGTGGTCTCGTTGAATCTGCGTCGGCGAAGTCAATGATACTTGGGTGATTTGCGTATATTCGCAAACGCAGCGGCGTTGATTCGCCTCTGCCTGCATTGGATTGAATCTAAGAGGTAATGGCTATGAGCCGACACTACTCACCCAGTTTGAGCAGGACAGACCTGACGCGCACATTCTGTGTGAAGGGCACGTGAATGATTAGCTGCGGAAACTCGTCAGCTCGTGTTCGTTAACGGTCCGAAAGCTGAGGCGAGAACGAACTAAACCTGATCGTCCACGCCTGAGTCGGCAAACTTCGTGGTGTCTTCACGCTCATCCCAGCTTTTGATAATCTCCCTCGCTTGCTCAGGTACATCCAAGTTAAGACCATGTACGCTAAAGGTGTCATAGCATTACCGTTAGCCGTGGACTGTGTGACTGTAGAAGGCAATGCTTAACTTGTCTCTGTCTATTATTCCATATAGACTCTCAAAATCTATCCCAATGAGTTCAGATGGGCCTGAGGTCTCGATTGCAGAGGTGGTGTCGTGAGCGGACATTGTGGGTCCTAAGCCTGTTACGTAATTCTCCTCGACATTTCCAGAATCCAGTTTCTTGGAGGGGCTGGAAAACATGACTGTACGTGAGTGAGGCAGAAAAAACTGCCGCAACTAACGATATTTTGGTCCAGTGGGCCCTGGTCTGACCGCGACTGGCACAGATATCTCTGTTGTTAATGACCCCATCCCACTGTTAAATTTCAGACTTGCAGGACATGATGCTGTGTCTGAAGAGGAGGCAGATGTCCCAACGGGTTCGCTCCTCCTGGAACACTACCATTTATGCAAGCTGATTCATCTACATGTACATCACTAATAAGCCTCTGTCCAGTTTTGCTGCTGTTCCCCTCCTTTTTATTTTGCGTGCATTGGGAGTGTTCGAAGGGAAGCGCACTTACCGTCTACGCCAAATGACCTCTCACCAACAGAGATTCGTCATTGGAAGATCTTTAAATGTATGGTTAAAGATTTCTTTAGATTTGGGAAGGTGTGCTACCCTTTGACGAAAAAATCAGAGATCAGCATATTCCTCGCCACATCACACTTGTTCGACCATCAACTGGAGTAAGTGTAACTTCAAATAATTTAAGTATTTGAGACTTAGTGCTGCTTAAGAGCTATTGGACAGGTGGTATGATATGCAGTGATGACCCTTCCTCGCCTTCGCGATCGCATACATGATCAACGGAATAGGATTGGCGCCACCGAGTATTTCATCGTATTCTCAGCCTGAGCTTCTGTTATTAATTTTTCATTTGACAACTCGCTAAGGACGCTCAAGCAACAAGTTCGTAGCAACCCTTGCTGATGACTCCGTAGTCAAGATGGACTTTCTCCACGCTATATGGGGTGATACCTCCTGCGTCTAACTATTCAATTTAATTTGTAGCCCCTCTTTCCTCGACTCGGACAGGATTCGGTACTCTGACTGTCCGCATTGGCTAATACACTATCCCACAAGCATCGGAATCTCCACTACAAGTCTGATATTTCAGACAGTGGTGTTCGGATTAAGGACACCAGAAGTTGGGAACAGAAATATAGTATTTACTCAGAGAACTTCAAGATTCGCTTCTGGAATGCAGCTATTCTCATAGAAAATGCTCAACTTTAGCTCTTTTCGGCTGACCACGTGCGCCGGATGTTTGGAAACCAACTGGTGCATCTCCTCGCATTCCTTATCATAGGAATTGAGTTGACATTGGTGGTCGGTGCACATATCCTGTGACCATGAAACAGGGAGTGCGATAATGATGAATTACTCAAAAGCACATTTGTGATGTTGAGGGCTATATCATACCTTCTTGGTTCAATCTCACAGGATCAACTCGGTGGGTAGTGAGTATGGAGAAAATCTTTTTTTTTTGTTTCTGTTGTTCATTACGACATATAGGCTTTGGAGCGTTGTGTTACCCAGAAGGATACTGGGTGAAGTCTGAGTATTACTCTTTTCAATAGGTGCAAGTACTCGTAGTAACGAGTTTTATATACCGTCAGTCTGCAACCTCCTTTACGTTCTTCTTTGTATCTGAGCTCACTATACTTGAAGAATAGTGGTGGCTATGGGCCATGGCAGCGATGTAGACTCGTACCATGAGGGTAAACTGGACGACTTTATCGACGATCAATAAAGCAGAAGCGTAAAGTGAGCCTTGTTTCTCTTTGCTGTTGTAATGTGAATAGGCGTCGCTATGAGACACTAGCAAGGGACGTTGTCAACACCAGTTGCTTATTTTGCCTATCCAAATCTGGCGCCATCGCGTGTCTCTGACGTGTTCGTTTCGCCAGACTTTCACACAATAAAACACTCATTCGCGATAATACACGGCGATACAAAATCGTCAAAAACAAAAAAAAACAAAAAAAAAAGTTTAATGTCCCTTTTATTCTTCGAAGCTAATAAAACGATTCAAACAACTACGTGTCCTTACGTGGCAGCGAAACAGAATCGAGTCACCGGCTAATCTCATTACATAATCATATCAAATCTACCACCGAAGTTTCCCCGAAGAACACAGTCTGCAGGGAACCCTGGAGTCGAGGGCTCCTAAGTGATAAGCGTAATTGAGACGGTCACCCGTACATATTTTATAAAACAGCTCCGTTTCACTTTTTTTGACATTAAGTCCACTTTAGCCCCCAAGTCATGAACACCGGTACAGAGACCGTTACAGCTGCTATCCCGCTCTCGAATTTGAGGTTGAAAGGACATCGCACTCTTTCCAAGGCCGATAAAATCGATGTAGGGCCTGTTCTTCCAGAGCTTACCAACGAGCATAGCAAGAACGAAAACTATGTCCCTAACCCCACTGGTGCTTCAATACGTTCCCCAGGAGAATCAGGGGACCCACCTGTGGATGTGCGGAAAGCAAGACAGAGGGGCCATGTGCAATTTTCTGCTTTGTGTTTTTGCCTATTCCTTGCAGGATACAATGATGGTGCGCATCGCTGTTGTTCTCCTCGAGTCTCAGATGTGTATATGCCTTTTCTTATCTTGAATTCCTGCGGAAGGCTCGACGGGTCCCTTACTCCCCACCATCCAACGTGTCTACCATGTATTCAGGCCGCTTTCTCACCCAGAAACGTGCAGCTGACAAAAGCTTCAGCTTAACTTCGCTATAGTGTCACTTCTTTTCGTCTGTGCTTGCATTGTAAGGAGTACTTGAAACCCCTCTACCGTATGACCATTAATGCGCTCTGCATCTCAACAGGGTTTCATTGCGGGGGGACTTTCGAATGTCTGGCTTACGGACCGATTTGGATTTGGGAAGGTGTGTTGAGCCCTCTTATTGCATCGCTCAACAAACTCAATTTGACACAATTTCGTTCTCTCAGACCATCGTTTTGGGTGAGTAGAGCCAGTGAATATCCATGTGTTCGAAACGTTGTGACACGTTGCATATTTAAGGTGCCATCGCGCAAATGATAGCGTACGCCATAATGGCCCCCGCGCCTCCATTCCCCGTGCTCGTCACCGCATACGCGATTAACGGAGTTGGAATAGCCTTACAAGTTCGTCGTCTCGTCCACCTCCCACTGTTAAATCAGATCGAAACTTCGTCACCTATAGGATGCCCAAGCCAACGGATTTGTTGCCTCCCTCGCCGATGGCTCCGCCGTTAAAATGAACCTTCTACACGCTGTCTACGGTGAGTCTGTCATGAACTACTTGGGCCCCCTCTTTGAACTGAGCGCGTCTGTACTTTGAATATGCTTAGGTTTCGGCGCGATGAGTTCGCCTCTCATCGCCACACAGTTCGCGCCGCTCCACCACTGGTCATTCCACTACCTCACGTGCCTAGGGATTTCGATCGCGAATCTCGTTTCCCTCACAGCAGTTTTCAAACTGAAGACACAAGATGGTACGAGTTTCCGCGCACACTGGTCTCCAGCCACTTTGCTCACTGACATTTTTTTCGACGCATAGCTATCCTCACGCGGAATGGCCAAGCTCCCGCCGAAGTTAGTACGTCCCAGCAGAGCACGATGCGTCAGATATTGGGAAATAAGTCTGTGCATTTACTGGCATTCTTCATCCTCGTGTATGTCGGAATCGAAGTAACAATCGGAGGTATATGCATTCCACACATTAGACCGTGTGAGGTAGAAAGTTATTGACCTACCTGGTCATATCAGGGTGGATTGTGACATTCATAATCGATAAACGTGGGGGAGGGGCGAGCTCTGGGTATATCTCAACGGGTTTTTTTGGAGGTTCGAGTTCATATATCGATATTTAAATTCAAGCTCACTTGGCGCGCAGGTCTGACTGCGGGACGACTTGTCTTGCATTACCTCACGCGCTTCATCCCTGATCGCAATACCATCTTCATATACGCATTATTGGCCATGGCGTAAGTCACAGTCGTCTCCGTTGACTCCGAAATGGCTTACGTTTTATTCTGTTGCTGATGGCAGGCTCGAGATAACCATTTGGCGAGTCCCTTCCTTAATAGGAAATGCGGTCTGTGTGTCCTTCATAGGATTCTTCTTGGGGCCAATGTACCCTACAGTAATGAATCAGGCGGTATGAGAATAGCGCATTGTCCGAAGGGAGCATGGATGTGACATTAATTCTAGAGTTATGTTATACCTCGGTGGCTGCTTACTGGGTCCATTGGGTGGATTGCGGGTATGTTGGCTGTATTATCCTGTGTCTGTTAGATGCTCACCATGAGGCTCAGGGTTCGGTCAGGCGGGAAGTGCACTGTTGCCCTTCATGACTGGTGCGCTGGCGAACAAATTAGGAATAGCCAGTCTGCAACCCCTGTGCGTGTGTTACATTTCGGTTTCTTCTCGGGTCTGACTCTGTGTTTGAATGCTTTCGCAGCATAATAGTGGCTATCGTTGTGGTGATTATTCTGTGGACGATAGTATGGCGGGGGCAAAGACGTCTTGATTGACGTAAATCCGGAAAGTGGCATATGTCGTAGCGTGCTTTAGAACCTTGGCAATGTAAATACGTATAGAAATAACTGAATGACCCACCATGCTGTACATTCTGACTGATCTCCCAAGCGGTCAGGGGATTCGTTCGTTCGTTTTGGTTTACCCTTTTCAACTGCGATGGTCAGCGGAAGCGTACTGTTGCCTTTGTGTATATGCACATAATGACGGGTCTGAGACACAAATTAGTCAACGTTTCCCTGAATTGAAAGTTGAGACAAGCCCTTCCAATAAATCTTATGAAGTCCGAACTTTCTCTGTGAGCCTTGAGGATTGCATTCTGGTATCATCATGAGTTTAATGTGTATGTTTGTTTGCCACCTCTGGGCTGCTTCAGGAAGACAGGTCGATTTCGCATGAACGCGTCCTGTTGAACAGCCCGGACAAGATGTATTGTGCAGTATACAACAGCGGCCGCTGATGTGATCAATTATCTTGTGAACATTGAGGTTAAAGACGTCTTCATTGACTTGACCTTGAAGTGACGGAGTATGCATTGTAGCCTGTTATCATAACCTTAACGACCTGCGTGACTAGCCCTGGGACCCTCGCTAATCCTCTTCACGGCCAATGGTCATTGGGGCCCCCCTTCAAGTTGCTTGGCTCTGGCTGTTTTTCACCGCGGGTCATCTGACGCGCTTTTCATAAATTTCGGTATTGGTAGGTCTGGCGGTTTTAAGCCCCAGGGTCGACTCGAGAGACATCTGGGAACTTTGATGGTCCAGGAGGTTGAGGAGTAAAAAGGTGGCAAGTCAAGCGAACAGCGGCTCATTTGTCAGTTGGAACTACCAATGGGAGACTCAAACGCTGCAGGTCCGAACACGACAGGTTACCAGGAGTGGACCGTCGAAGCATGTGAATCAGCCGCGCTGGGGTGCTGTGCAGTCTTATCAAAATGCCTCGTACCTTGCATATATATAAGATTGTGCCTCTAAGCAGTGGCAGTGAGCACTGGCCTCTGAGCTTCCAATGTACCTAGTATGACGATCAGCTTGGCCGTGCGAAGGCCGATGCATCAGAATCAGTCGGGCTTTCGTAAACAATGAAATCAGGACCGTATGTACGTCCGTGATTTCGATAGCGCTCTATAGCGCTGTGCCGATCCGTGTCCCATGTGCTCCCTAGCCCAACGCCTGCGGTCTTTCCGATGCGCCGACGTGGTGTGCATACTGGCAACGATACCGTCAACAGCGTCAAGGAAAGCGAACACCGCCCAGGACGACATGTACGCTAATAACCTAACAGCGATTAGCACCATACGCGGTCAGCGGTTCTTGATTTAGGTGGAGCGGCACAAGAAAACGGTTCATCAATTACAGGCCTGGAGATAAAAATTAATGATAGGGATAGCCTTACTTTATAGCACCACGGTCATAATGTACCGATCCCTGCTTCTCCCGCAACCACGACCATGATGAGTGATACCTCCTTCGAGGAGAAGCACGATATCGACAACGAGGCTAAGTTCGATGTCGTACCCGCTGCCGAGGGCGAGGGCGACATCCGTGCCAGGCTGGGGAGGTATGGACTTGGGAGACTCTTCGATGCAGGAGGTGCGCACATCGAACGTACCGCGCCGACGCGCATTAACCTGTCCTAGTCGAGGCCCGCGGCATCGAGCGCGTCCCCGAGTCTGAGCGACAGGACAAACATAGCATCGGCCTTATACTCCTGTGGTTCTCGTGAGTCCTTAGCGTGTGCATTTTATGTCCCATCTCAACTCACTGTTTGTGCAGCGTCAATCTCGTCCTCACGACGGTCCCCATCGGTATGCTCGCCCAGCAGGTCTTCACTCTCACCTTTCCGCACGCTGTTGCAACCACTCTTGGCTTCGGGATCATGTTTGTACTCTGCGCTCTTTCTTTCGCCTGCTCCTGTTGACTTCTGCTTAGTGGCAGCGCAACTGTCGGCTTCGTTGCGTCTCTTGGCCCCCGCTTTGGCATGCGCACTATGGTCATCACTCGCTATGCGTTCGGCTACTGGGGTGGTGCACTTGTGTCGCTACTCAATATCCTTACTCAAGTGCGCATAATTCACGATCCTGCATGCCGGCTGTGCTTGACCTTTTCAAGCTTGGCTTTTCCGTCATCGCGGTCATTCTAGCGGGACAGGTGCTTCACAACATCAACTCAAATATGCCCCTTGTGGTCGGTGTTATCCTTATCGGGTGCGTGTACTTCGAAGTTTGAACTCGAATTTGCTCGCTTATACCTCTGTAGACTCATTTCAGGTACTTCTCTCTCTTCAACAGAGCTGGATAGAGCGTTTCGCTGATTCTCTATCCTTGTGCGGGTTTTTTTTTTTTGATTATTAAATCATACAACCGAAACCACTCGTCGCCTTCTCGCCAAAAGTGCTCATCTGCTTTATCGGGTTCGTGCCTCTGCTTCCTCACGACATTTCAAACTTATGAGACTTCCCCAGATACGATGTACGTCCGTATTCATGACTCCCCCACCATCACTAATAAGCACGTTCTAGTTCCTACACCACTACGAACGTTACGCCTGGTTCGTCATGACAATCATCTTCATCATGATATTCGCGTTGGGAGGTCACGCCGGTACGCCCCTCCCACTTCCCAATATATTTTACACTCTCACATCACACCAGGCTACCAACCCTCTCTTCAAATATCTCTCGAAGACCCAGCAGGCCACCTCCGTGCCGCCGATATTCTTAGCTTTGGCGGGATCATTTTCTCCTCCTGCGCAGGCTGGGCACCCGTGTCTGTCCCCCTCCCCTCTCCACATGATCCCAGATGTGACTTACCACGTAACTTTTAACTTATCTAGCGCGGCCGATTTCAACTGCCGTCTTCCCGCTAACACGCCCCGCACAAAAGTCTTCTTTATGACTTTCTTCGGTATCCTCCTTCCGGTCTTATTCATCGTCATTCTTGGCGCGGTGCTCATGACCGTCCCCGCATACGCGGAAGCGTATATCGATGGGGACGCTGCAGGCGTCCTAAGCAAAGGTGCATGCTGCAGCTTAGTCCGCATGTTGTGTTCGCGCTGATGCATGTGGATGTGGCGCAGTGTTTGAACCGTGGGGACACGGTGGCGACTTTATACTCGTCCTCCTCGCGCTCTCCGTGATTGCGAACAACAGTACGTACCGTAGCATGGCGTGAGTTGTGCCCACTGACACTTTCTCTGCAGTTCCGAATACTTGTACGCGCCTGTCTCGCGTTGCAGTGACTGATCGCGCTGACCATACCTTCACTTTCTGCATTTGGTCAGATTCGGCCGGCCTCTCAATGCAAACGCTCATCCCGCCCTTCCGCCACATCCCTCGCGCTATATTTACGATCCTTGCCTTCATCATTTATACCGTCGCAGGTGTTGCGGGCCGTGAGCACTTTAGTGCCATTCTCACCAACTTCCTCTCCGTGGTGCGTACACATTCCTCTCCCTTCCGCCTCTGTGACTGAGCGCTGATCCAAAATGCCTCACCCCTTAGCTTGGATACTGGGTCGCGTTTTGGATCGTGATCATTGCGGAAGAACACTTTATTTTCCGCCGGAAGGGCGGTATGCTCGGGGGGTATGATTTAAATGCGTATGATTCACCGGCGCTGTGAGTATACTCGAGCGCCCAATGGTATTGCTATTCTATCTAACTACGTTTCTTCCGCAGCCTCCCCGTCGGCCTCGCAGCAGTGTACGTCCCTTCCTTGCATCTCCCCCCTCCTTCTCACTTATGACGTTACCTTCCCTTTCCCTCCCCGTCCCCAGATTCGCAAGCTTATGCGGGATCGCAGGTGCCGTGATCGCCATGGCCCAGGTATGGTACATCGGACCCGTCGCAGCGCACCTCGGGCCGTTTGGCGGAGATATGGGTTTTGAGTTCGCGACGATATTTTCGGGCGTGATGTACCCCCCGCTGCGGTGGTTGGAAATCAGACGGTGGGGGCGGTAACCGGATAGTATACTGTTTTGTGAGGTATAATCTAGACCATGATGGACTCTGGGAGGACGTAGTGATTGTGTCGGCTACTATCAATCGAGTGATCGACGCCTTGTGGACGCCTGGTGAACACGGGCTTCGTCTCGCTTCGCGAATGACATGGAATCATCAAACCCCTGATTATGTTGTTAGTGTGGGGTACATTGTCTTAACATTATCCGGAGGTGGATACCATATGCCATCATGCTCAGAGCAAGAACCCCCGAGTCGGTGCGGCGTTCAACGACGTGAATAGACGGCCCCACATTTTGCTATCTAAAGGTTGTTCATGTGCTCCAAAGTGAGATGGTATTGCGAAAAATACGCATCGGATACGCATCGGTGGAAGAGTGAGACGAACATATCCTTGTCCGTCTGTGTTCTCATGTGCGTGAATAGTGGTCTCGTGCGCGAGAATCACTAAGGTACAGGGACTCGCGAGGGTGGCGGTTGCCACACCGGATGACGGGATGCTGATTGCGCTGATTCTCGCTGATTGGTCTTGGACGAAACTGGTTGCAGAAGTCTAGAAAGGTGCACATCCACAATCCGTGTGCTACCTCGATCGCCTCGGCAGCTTTTCGATAAAGTTGCCTTCGGAAGTTCGGTCGTCCTCGATGCAGAGCCAAGAATGTGGGAAAGTGCAAGTATTTGCGTGGTTTCCGGTGAAAAATAGGTGGGAAATGCAATTGAAACCCCGCTTGCCTTCGGAAGAGTGGCCCGGATATATTGAGGATATCGATGCCTTATTCTTCCTTGTGCCCACCACCATGGACGACTCGGCGGCCCAGCAGCTGCAGCAGCACCACGACCACCAGAATGTCGCAGACTTCGATTTTGGTGAATACATCACCAACGCGACGCATACGGAGCCTCAGCACCAGGGCATAGAAATGTTTAACGAGTTCCAACAGCAACAGGGGCAACAGAGACACCACTCGCAGCACGTAAACCTGGCGTCGACCCAGAATCTTATGGCTTCGTCAAATGCTATGGAAAATCTCACACAGGGCCAGCAGCAGCAGAGCATCATCACCAACGAAATGCTCAATCTGAAAGGCCGGCTCGAGCAGCAGATGAAGCTGCAGCACTTGCAGCAATTGATACTCCAGCAGCAGGTGGGCCCTTTACTTCACGAGTTGCTTTTTAATTCATCTGCTCTGCAGATTGAACTCATCAACGGCCAGTCATCTATAAATGCACAGCAAAAAGACGCCATCTTCCATGGACTCCTCACCCCTGGTCCGTCCACTGAGCTCCCTGCGATGGTGCCCAAAGACCATGTCCCTCCTATGATGCTTCACGCCGACATGTTCAGTCCCACGTCTGCCACCGTGCGTTTGTCCGAGCTGACGTCGAAATGTACTTATGCGTCATTTCACACAGTCAATGGTCAACCAGCTCTCTCCTCACCCGCACACGATCAACCCGTCTTTCTCGGCTCCCGCCGCCTTGGCGTTCCCTACCTCCTCGCCCTTTCCACTACCAAGCCCCGCACAGCCTGGTTACGATCTCTCACCCTTGACGAGCCCATGGATTCTTCCGGGTCAACAACAACAACAACAACAACAACACCAACACCAACACCAGCAGGAAGGACAGCAGCAACGTCAACACGACATGCCCCAACGCTCACGCCTCAAGCGGACTGCATCTCCAAGTGGCGATGATCAAACTGGCATGCGCAAGCGCGCGTCCCCGGGTGGCGGCCAATCGCAATCGCGACGCAAAAACTCCTCCGCATCCTCTGCAACGTCCACACCCGCAATGCACGGGATGGCCCCTGGCTCAGGTCAGATGCAGCTCTTTACACCCAGCACTGACACACCCTCTCCCGTCGACCTCTCCATGCCTCCGCCCGCCCCGCCCGCGGACTACCCGAACCCGCAACAAATGCCCTCATGTTCGTCGACCATGCACAGCGGCTCCTCGTCTACGTCTGTTAGCCCGGATATCGCGCCCATGACGCCTGCGAGAGTCCTCAATCTGCGCAGGCTCTCTACGGGCTTGATACCGCCGCTGACCTTCGCGAATGCAGAGAAAACGGAGAACATGGTGGGCCCGGGCCCTGGCGCCGGTGGTCCTGCGCGGAAATTGGGGAAGGGCAAGGCTGCCCCGGCTCCGCGGGGCAGGCGAGGCCCAGGATTCAGCCCGAACCTCAAGCCGCTCCTTCCAGGAGGTATGATATCTCTTCTCCCCCACTCTCTCCAGTCTAACGTGTACCATGACTCCACAGGTGTCCCACCCACTCCCACCCTACCCTTCGACCAGCGACAGACTTCTATCCACACTTCTACTTCCGTCTACCCTATCCCCGGCGCGGGACAAGGTCCGCGTAAAACGTCCCACAAGGCCGCCGAGCAGAAACGGCGCGACTCTCTCAAAACCTCCTACGACGACCTTCGTAAGCTCCTCCCACCGGTACCGCTCCTTCTCGAAGACACGGGCGACGATCCACCGCTCCCGGGCTCAATGCCACCGCGCGGGCCGCCCAAGGGCGACGCGGAGGGCCCGAATCGGGGTGTGAGCAAGCTCGCGCTGTTGCGATGCGCGAACAAGTATATTAAGGAGCTGAAGGAAAAGGTGGAGAGGCGGGATGGAGAAATTGAGATGTTGAGGGGTGAGGTGAGGAGGTTAAGGGCTGTGAGAGGGGATGCGGGAGTCGAGAGGGAGGGAGGGGAACTGGATTTGGAGAGGGATGTGGATGAGGGGGTGGCATGTGCGCACGGGGCGGGTGGGGAGGAAGATGGGGATGGGGATGAGGAGGGCGAATGATTCACCTGGGAATATATAGAGTGGGGCGCGGTGTTTTCTAACTTTCGGTTTCGCTTTCAGGTTCGTGGGTTGTTCATTTGCTTCAGTTACGGTCCCGAGGTCCAGCGCTCAGAACTTTTGTAATCTGCTTGTCGATATACCTTCAGTTTCAATTTACGCTTCCAGGAGCTTAGGATCGCGCTCCGTCACATCCGTCACAATGGTGATTACCTTCAGCTTCCTTCTAAATGAATGAATGGTCATTTTCTTTTACGACTCGTGTCATGGGCGGTGTCTGAGAATTATCAACGTCATGCTCCACTGTCCAGATCCTCAGCCCTCAGGTCCCCGTGGCAGGCCTCGTGGAAGGTATGACGAAGGTATGTAAGACCGCAAGAGCCGGCGAGACGGTGGCATGGAGAAGAGAAGAGAAATTCGGAATACAGGGAGCACGGGAGGGTGAGGGGGGGTTGTCAGTCAATGGTGATCTCAAGCGGAGACCGGAATGGGGCAGGCACATTAGACACTGGTATACAGCTGAAGTGGTGAGACGGTGCTTGCATGTTATTGACTGCTAGTGTTGCGCCGTGCACGGGGCTTAGGTGTAATAACACTACACACACCTATGCAAGGTTCGCTCCTGTTCATTGTCCAAGCAATCGATAGCTTAACAGGCAAGGGCTCGGGGTGCATCGAACAAAACGAACTCCAATCAAACAAGACAAAAATATTGCACATAAAGTAGATTCAATTACCCCTATGCTCAGAGCTTCGACGACAACGCGCTCTCTTCCTCAAACACAAACCCCAGCTTCGGAAAATGCACCCTAACTGACGCAGGACCACCCCCCTGCGCCCGCGTCTCGAGCACGACCTCCTCTCTATTCATCGCAACCAGCGTCCCAAAGGTCAACGCATCCCTCCCTGCAAAAGTACAAAGAATGCAGGTGAGCAACACGAGGTAGACAAAAGTAAATAACACACCCGTATCATCGGGATTCGCAGAGATCCACGCTCCACGCTTCAACCCAAGCCGTTTTGCGTCAGCCTCGTCAAAGCCCACGTCAGAGATGTCCAGGAATGAGGACGATAGAATTATCTTTGCAGCGACCGTGCCGCTCAATTTAGTGAGCGGTGAGATCTCTCGCAGTGATCTGAGGTGGGCGTCCATGCGGTCGAGCCACTGCGCGCGTTTCAAAACATTTTAGGTTCGGCGGGTGAGATGTCAATCTGCGTAAGTGGCACTCACAGCGATTGTGCGGGGGAACTGCGCGGCGTCGAAGATGTGGCGTGATTCTCGGAAAGAGCGTATACATGCCAGGGCGAAGTGGATGGAGACGTCAGTTAACCCCGGCGTCTGTGTGTTGAGGAACCAGTCCTGGCCGTCGTGGAGCTGCTCCTCGCAGAGAGCCTAGAGAACGCCCAGACAACAACAGGAGATAAACACGATAATTGTCAAATTTGCCGGAAGAACACGTGAGAGGCTGGATGGACGTACGAGATGCGAGACGAGGGTGCTGTGTTTCACCGGCCACTGCTCCTCCATCTGTTCGAAATCGAAATCGACGTCCCGATGCATGAACTAGTCACATCACCACACAGACGTTCACACCCCAATGCAGAAATCATGTGAACAACCCACCTTCCTTCTGTCCTCCCTCACCGCAACGGGCGTCCTTGCCCACGGCAACAGATCATAGCCAAGGTTAAATAATTCTTTATCCGCATAGAATCGCGAGAGCGCCTTCTGCACTCCAATATCCCTGCACCCCGCCTCCGAGCCTTTTCTGGGAGGGAAGAGGGAAGGGTATTGTGGGGCCGGGAAATGTTTCTCAAGGACGGGGGCGATGAGTGCTGTATCGACAAAGACGTCCCGACCGAGCGCGAGCACGGGGACGCGTCTGTATAGGATTCCAAGGAGGGTGGCTAACTCGGGGCGTGGGGGGGAAGATGCCACCTGGGACGGGCCTCAGTCGAAGCCTTCATGCGGAGTATGGGTTGCGGTAAAGCTGTGACTTACATCGACCTAAGGGATGTCAAGACGGGATTAGGAGTGGAAAGAAGCGAAAAGAAGCATACGCGACTGGCAGGAATGTTTTTGAGAAGTAGCATGCTCTCCAGCTTGTCCACAAACGGCGATCTATCGTCTTTGAAGTCACAATGCTCAGGTTGAGCCTACAGCGGGACTGGGTAGTTCATTGAACAATGAATATAGACTCACAGCCGTAGTAGATTGTGGTGGTCGCGGTGGACGACATACGTGCAACTTGGCCTGTGCGACTCTGATGCAGGCTTCCCAGGCATAGCAGGCTCGGTATTTGACGTGAGCGCAGTGGAGCCCCAGTGGAGGGGAGACCTCAACTCGATACCCAGTCGTGTCAGGACATGGTTGGACTAAGAAGGCTTTCGAGAGTGTTCAGCGTTCAGATAAGTGCTGCTCAATTGTTAGTTCAGTTCGTTTGCTGCTCAAAGTCCGCGGACGCATATCATTGAGCGGTACAATTGTCGATTCAGGTTGGAGATATGCAGCCAGTGTGAAAGCATTCGATTAGATATTTTAATGGTAACGTACAGTTGAGACAACTGGGCGTCGAGAAACAGAGGGAATGGGTGAAAGGAGCGATCCGACATGGGCGACACGAAGGAAAGCTGGGGCCTTTAGTTGATTCTCCCTCGAAGACGGCGAGCCACCACCAGCATCTTATACAGAAGCCCTCATAAATGCTGACACGCGAACCAAAAAATTGAATATTCCCAAAGAACAGGAGGCGCATCCGGTAACAATATACTCAAACTACACATGTTTCCAGCTTGTCAACTAGCATTCGCCAGCAACACACCACGCAAACCCAACACCGTATCATCTCTACTCAATGGTGCTGAGAATGTAGAGACTACCACCACCGAGGATGGCGCCAGCGGCCACGGCCACAACGGTAGCGGCCGTACCCAGCTTGAGCGATTCGGGGCCGTCCCAGTTTGAGGGGAGGGTAAGCGCAAGGGCCTGGATGGTAATGTTGAGGGGGTTTGCGGCGCACCCTGCGATGAAGGCTAATCAAGTCATGATGCATAGTACAGGCATCAATCAATCAATCAGTCTCAATCGCCTCCATTATATAAGTGCGGACGACTGACCAGCCAACGCAGGTTGCGAGCCGATGAGCGAGTTGGGCGGCGCGATGTTCTGCTCAATCACGTAGGTGAAGAGACACTGCTCGCAGCCAAGTATGTCTGTAGCGGTGTCGTTCGCGCAAACGCATTGGTCATTCGTCCCACAGGCCTGCAGTCGAGTCAGCGGCTCTGAGTGTGCGGGGTGGAATGGAGGGACCTACCGTAATCTTGCTCGTGGCAGTCGAACATTGGCTCGTGCACTGTGTGTTAGATAGTTGTCGTCAGCGTCCGGAATCGTACCGCATCACGCGCGCTGCGGACGAGTATACGTACGTTTGCGGTGGCTACGAAGCCGTTGTTGGAGCCAAAATCGAGAAGTTGAGGCGCGGTGAAGTTGGTAGAGCCGACGGTGAAGTTCACTGTGGCGAGTGCTGGGCGGGACGTCGTCAGTGTAGAAGCGACCAAAGGGAACGGTCAAGATACTGCCAACCTTGGCCAGCCAAAAAAGCAGTAAGAGCGAGCAAGAATGAAAGGCGCATCGTCGCAGACGTCGGCGAGAGGGATTATTAAAAAGAATGAAGCAGGCGGTCAACGCAAGAGATAGAGAGCGATGAGAAAGGTATATACTCCGCAAAGCCCTGCATCATGCGATTGGCTGTTGCCATCAAGCGGTGTCCTAAATTCGGCTCACCATCTAAGTTGGTCAGAATTACCGCAACGTACATCCTATATACTATTAAACCAGTAACTCTATGGATAGGGTGCGATACAATGTCTATTTCCCTCCAGTGGTTTTAAATAGGACAAGCCCAGCCAATGCGATAGAGTATCCAAATACTTGTATTGGTGTGACCGTCGAGCCGAACAGGAGCACAGAGCCAGTAATTAGGAGAATATCCTGCAGGCAGATCAAAATGATGAAGTAATAACATCAGACGTCGAAGTACCTTGAAAACACCAGCGAGAGTAAGAACAAGCCCGCTTCCTACACCAACGAGGAAGACGGCGGCTACATTGAGCAAAAAAGCCACTGCGGCGTTCGAAAGGAGAATGGCTGGTCCCACAGCAACGAGCTCATAAAAGGGAGCAAGTCCCTCCGTTAAAGGGATAAGTGCCAAGTTTATCGCAGCGCATACCTAAGGGACGATTCCGTTAGATATAGCGAATCTCAAATGTGAAGACGCGTACAGGCGCGTAATAGTGTAACGACACAAGCGGGTCCATCTTAAGCCCGTGAAGTAATATCTGGATCATGACCAGCCGCGAAGCCTCAAACTTGCAGCCTGGATAAGCATGAGGTGGAAGTATGGGGGGAGGTTCTTACCGCCACGGCCAGTGCCTGGACGATGAAACCAAATGTGTCGAATCGCAGCTCTCCGTACGATGCTAAACAAACACCCCCGGAAATCATGAGGACGATAAGGGCCAACCGTCGTGAAGGTTCTTGTATCCGCGAGACAAATGATATAAGGAGGATAGCTACTGGGGTAAACGCCTGATTACGGTGTCAGCCATGCGCATACGGCAAATGTGATGCAGGTGCACCTTAAGCATTTGTATGAAGGAGACGCTTAGGTAGAGGTATGCAGTGTTGCTGAGTACTAAGCTCCCGCTGAAGAGTAGCCCAATGGGTAAAATAGACTTGAGGAATAGGTCCTTGGTCATATTCACATCTTTAACGCCATCTAATAGGTGCGTTGTGCGCTGTAGGATTCTTGTGCCGATCGTTGCGAATAACAGATGCCACGTGACGAGGAAAACAGGGTATTTGAAGCCGGCGGTGTTATATAGCCAGTTGTTGTAGGTGATGACAGATGAGG
The DNA here is from genome assembly GCA_015039355.1 of Ramaria rubella. Lineage (NCBI taxonomy): Eukaryota > Fungi > Basidiomycota > Agaricomycetes > Gomphales > Gomphaceae > Ramaria > Ramaria rubella. Next base: position 88,386 of record MU134338.1, read on the forward strand.
AGAGAATGATCCATATGGGAATGATGACTGTGGCGGACAGCATAGGCCGTCGGGGGATCTGTGTGATGGGTGGGGGTAGGAGTGACGTCGGTGTGGGAGGAACGGCCTTGAAATCTGTGTCGGAAAGAGCAATGTCCACCTCCTCCATCGTGGTCCGTTCAGAAGCTGGAGACATCGTTAGGAGGCCAAGGGGTGCAAGATAGATGAAGTCCCTCTAGAGAAACCAGAAGAGTCGGGAATCTGTAAAGCACAGTTCAGCGCTCAGGAAAGAATTCACATTTCGCCAACGATGGGGACATGACTTACAAGGAGCGGCCTGGGTGAGTGAGGACGGTAAGTAAGGAGGGAGTGACTACTGTTTGAAATATGAATGCGAAGGCCTGAGTTGGCGTCTAATGGAGACAGGGCACGCTCGTTGCTCGCCACGCGTTCAATAATGTCGTCCAAACTTGGGTTGCTGTCCCGTCAGGCCTAGCTCGGCATCGTATGTTCATCATCAAGCCGTTCTAGCCGTCTCACATCACCCAGCCCAGACCTTGCAGTGCTGGGAATTAATCCCCTGGTCTAGCTGTTGAAGGAAACATGTTGGGCCGTCGCTTAGGCAAGAACTTGTGAAACACGACCGGTTTCAACCCTTTTTAGCTTTACGGAAAGTGTAGTATCCCTCTTGCGCTGTAGGGGAAACGACGTGCAGTTCTTACCATCAATAGCTATATATCTCAACTCTGCCATTCAAGATCTGAGACGCGATGTTCACCAAGATCTCATTCCGGATCCTCAACTATTTTGATGAAACATGCCGAACTTTTGCATGACTTATAATTAGAGGTGAGCGTTGTGTATCTTGTCAAAGAACAATAGCTGACGCAGCTTTTTAGACTAGCGTACAGTCCTCAAAAACCCACATGGAACGCCAGCGGATCTATATATGTCAGCAGGCCATGCTTCCTGGAATTCTAGAATTAGCGCTGAGCCCGGAGTCTGCTCTCGAGAGATACCTATGGAAAGTTCAAGGTTTCCAGACATTGACAAGCAGCCTGTCATTGAGCTTGTGGTCCTGCCCGAACTTGAAGCCCCCCTTGAGGACGCCACGGAAACGAAGATCTTAAATAATAAATCTAGGCCTAGCATCAATGTGCAGCTTGCAACGTTGTATTACACCATTTTCCTGCTTGGCTTTCAGGACGGAAGTCTAGGTCCTTTGCTGCCTGTCATTCAGCGTATTTACCACGTAAGGCCGGGCTAGTATCATGTTCGAGTCACTATCACAAATTGATATTCATTTTGGATTTTATTTCAGGTCAACTTCACGGTGAGCGGTGAGCTGCGCCACGATTCACAGAATCACACGTTCACTTTTAATGAAATACTATGCCATGCATGCTATTTTCAGGTGTGTCACGGCCATTTCTTTCTTTCAGGTTGCTGAGGTCTTGGTTAATACATTTAGGTTGTTTCGATGATTTACGTGTTTAGTTGCTTGGTTAGTCATAACCAGCAGCTCATAATCAGCTAAACAGCTGTGAAATCCATAGGGCATTCTCGCTGGTGCGATGATGAATGTACAACCTGGTCAGAAACTGGGATTCGGCAAAGTGAGTCTCACGGCAACACCTTTGAGCGCAGAAAAATGATTTTTAAAAGATGGTTCTTCTTGGTAATACACATTTGCTGACGGTCAGTCTTCACAAATTCATACAAAGTCGACTATAGGTGCCATTTCCCAAGGCATAGGCTGTTGTTTGCTGGCGCCCGAACCCCCTTTCGAAGTAATCGTCCTAGCATACATGATAATTGGTTTTGGTGAGGCCTTGCAGAATGTCCAGGCCAATGCCTTTGTCGCCGCCTTCGGATCGAATACAAAACTTGGCATTCTTCACGCCTCTTACGGTTGGTCCCCGAGATAAAATGAGATGGAATAGGTTGACCTTGAAGACGTTTTCTAAATAGGGACGGGAGCCTTGATTGCACCACTAATATCCACACAGTTCTCGCAAATGCGCCAGTGGTCATTGTATTGGCTCGTCCCCCTCGGACTTGCCGTTGTAAACATCGTTCTCTTGGTCTGGGTGTTCAGACTGAGGCATAGGAGCGGTACGTTGGTCTTCTGCTATGGACTTGCTACGGTCCGATCTCGCGTGATTTCTCTTTTGAAGACCTGGTAGACGAACCCGTCGTTGTCACCGAAACCACCCATCGGCCAGGTAAATGGAAAGAGATCTTAAGTATGAAGGCTGTTCATGCGCTCTCCTTCTTTGTGCTTGTTTATTGCGGCGTGGAAGTAACACTGGGCGGTAATCTTGTTGGAACTCATACACATAGCTACTCACGAGATGTGCATAGGCTGGATAGTAACGTTTATCATTGACGAAAGACATGGATCACCCTCGGCCGGCTACATATCTTCTGGATTCTTTGGGGGTAAAGTAATCTTTTGACCATAGTGCAAATATATTTGAACGGTTTCTAGGCTTGATGGTAGGGCGTCTCGCACTTTTGTGGGTGAACAAGAAGGTTGGTTTTTCACAGCATAAGTGACGATACTGAAAATAAGACCTTCGGATAGATTGGTACACGCCGCGTGATATTCGCATACGCAATTTTGGCTATGAGGTTAGTCCAACATGCAATCGAGACTCATCCCTTAACACGTACCATTCTTGTTAGCCTTGAATTTATCATCTGGTTCATTCCGAATTTGATTGGAAATGCAGTTGCTATTGCTTTTATTGGAGTACTGATGGGGCCGATGTTTCCTCTGGTAAGTAAAATGCGTGTTGGAGCATCTTATATCTGGAGATTGGATCAACCAAAACCTACGCCAGCTAATGAATCATGCACACCTGCTTATTCCCCCCTCTTTGTTGTCTGCCTCACTTGGCTGGATTGTCGGTGTCGGGACCACCGGTATCTGCTTTCTTCCTTTCATCCAAGGCGCGCTGGCAAATAAGTTTGGGATTGGGAGCTTACAGCCCTTGTAAGCCTATATGTTGTACCGCACGTTCTATTACACTTACACGAAAATCCAAGCATGGTGATTATGATGTGCATATTAATTGGTCTGTGGGCTGTAGTTCCGAAGGTTCAGAGACATGTGGAATGAAACACTCCCGTCGAATTCTTTGCTCGGGGTGCTTTGAATATGTCTCATTGATATTGTTTTGAGAGGGTGCTACCTATAATATTGTGAAATCGTCAATGAAATGGAGTGTAAGTACGCCCACGGACCATGAACACAAACAAAGGGAAACAAAGTAGACTTTTACCTTGATACGTGACATGGACACTCCACCTAATCTTCCGCTAGGTTGGACGGCCCAATGGTATGTTATATTCATATATATATTCAGGCGTTGAGCACGGTGGCTTGGTCACAGGGATTCGACTCACCAGCAACATCTCTTCATTGGTACGTGTGACACTCCGAATCTTCACTTTATAGTTGTAACTTGAGCGTTGCCGGGTTCTCTCCAGAAACGGCCACCGGTCGCTCTCAATGGGAAAATCCTGCAGAATTCCCACCGGGCCTTACAGCACCCATCGATGCTCAATCCCAGGCCGCGCCTAACCCGACTGGTCATTCAAAACGCCGTCAGTACGCAACGGGCCAGACCCAGGCGTACTATGGCATTACAGAGCCCGCGACATACGGCGACCCATCCTATGCTGCTGGACAAGCTGCTCAGGTGCAGGGTGGCCAGCTGTTCACTCCAGGTCTCCTTGCGGAGCAAGGTGGATTCCAGGCGCAACAGCAGGCGTACTATGATCCTAAGGACGGCGGCTATCAGAATGGGCAATATCCTCAACAGCAAGCACAGGGTGTGCTGCCTCCAGGTCAGCAACAGATGGGCCAAATGACCAGTCAATTCGCGCAAATGGGATTGCAGCAGCAGCCCGGTGTTGTGGGTGGCCAAAAACCTGTGGGTCCTCCATTGCATTATCGGTGCATCAGCTCAGTCATTGTAGTTTTCACTACAAACTGTCAATCTGCTCAGCGCTCAACCTGATCCCCGTGAATTACATAGGCCTACGCCAGAGATTCGACTCCCTCCAAATGTAGTGTTTTGTCCACTTCTGTGCCACCTTTAACTTCTAACTGTTGCGGGAACCACAGGCAACATTCTCCCAATCACCATACGCGAATGCTCATCCTTCTTACCAACGATCAACCATTAACGCTGTCCCAACTACGTCATCTATGCTCAACAAGTCTAAAATTCCTTTTGGGCTTGTCATCACACCTTATCGCACCCTCAAAGAGGGAGATGATCCTGTCCCGGTTGTAACGGACACGGTGATTGCACGATGTCGGCGCTGTAGAACGTACATCAACCCTTATGTACAGTTCATTGATGGCGGTAACAGGTATATGCAATCGATGTCTTCTTTGTTTGTTTTTTTATAACTAGTATTTGTGCCTTCTCAGGTGGAAGTGCTGCATGTGCTCTATGTCGAATGAGGTTCCACAGCTTTTCGATTGGGATCAAGTCAGAAACGCACCTGGAGACAGATGGTCTCGTGCGGAGTTAAACCACTCGGTTGTCGAATTTATTGCACCTACAGAATACATGGTTCGACCACCCCAGCCACCTGTGTATACCTTCCTCATCGATGTTAGCCATGCTGCAGTCCAGTCTGGTATGGTTGCCACGGCCACTCGCACAATTCTTGAATCCTTGGATCGTATTCCCAACGTGGACAACCGCACTAAAATCGCGATCATTGCCTTTGACGTGGCTCTCTATTTCTTCTCTCTGTCTCCTGGTTCCACAGAATCCTCGATGCTCGTCGTGTCAGACCTAGACGATGTATTTCTACCTAAACCAACCGACCTCCTCGTTAACTTAACCGAATCCCGGGCTGCCATTGAGGCACTTCTCGGAAAAATCAATGAAATGTTCCAAGAATCTCATACCGTTGGCAGTGCGATGGGTCCGGCACTCCAGGCCGGATTTAAACTGATCGTGAGTGTTGACTTGGCACAGAACTCTTCTAGGTCATGACACGTTACAACAGCAATCCATGGGAGGAAAGCTCATGGTTCTTTCTACAAGTCTACCCACCTTGGGTGCTGGTGCTTTGAAGAATCGTGAAGACCCCAAGATTTTGGGTACTTCCAAAGTGGGTCTATTGTTTCTAAAGCCGTTCTGTGGCAAACAGTTTATCTTCCCTTTAGGAATCTTCTCTCCTTCAAGCTGCATCTGGATTCTACAAAACCTTTGCTATCGAATGTTCTCGTGCACAAGTTTCAGTTGACATGTTCCTGTTTAGTTCTGCATACACTGATATTGCATCATTGAGTATGTTTGGGAATTTTTGTTAGGTACAAGCGCTCTCTTTAACATTTATTTTTAGGCTGTTTGCCCCATTACACTTCTGGACAAACGTATTTTTATCCTGCCTTCAACGCCTCACGTACGGAAGATGCTCTCAAATTTGCTCATGAATTTGGCACTGTGCTGGCCAGCGAGATCTGCTTCGAGGCAGTCATGCGCATACGCGCTTCAAAAGGTGGTTATTAGGCATTATTCTATCGACTACTTCTAATGCTTGCATAGGTCTTCGTATGTCCGAGTTTCACGGTAATTTCTTTGTTCGTTCAACCGACCTGCTTGCAATGCCCGCTGTTCCCGTCGACCAATCGTATGCCATTGAAATTCAGATCGAAGAGACCATCACCGCACCTTTTGTTGTCCTGCAAACTGCAGTCTTGCATACCTCGTGCTATGGTGAACGTCGTATCCGTGTTATAAACCTTGCACTTCCAACAACGTCGAACCTCTCTGAGGTGTATTCGTCGGCAGACGAAGTGGCATTGGCGACGCTCTTTGCCAATAAAGCGGTCGAACGCTCCATCTCCCATAAACTCGAGGACGCACGGGACGCAATTACCAACAAGTTAGTTGACATTCTGACAACATACAAGAATAGCATGACCGCCGCTGGCGGAGGCGCGAGCGCTCAGTTGGCCATTTCCGATAATATGAAAATGTTACCCCTCCTTTGTCTCGGTTTATTGAAACACGTAAGTACTGCAGCACTATATTACTTAAACTGACTTTTTCGATGCAGGTAGGCATTCGACAAAGTGCTCAAATACCGTCGGATTTGAGGGCGTACGCTGAAGCTCTATTAACGACACTTCCATCCCAGCAACTCGTCCCATACATTCATCCTACGTTCTACTCACTTCACAACATGCCACCCGAAGTAAAGTTTGTTCCAAACTTCACTTTTCCCAGCTAATTGGTTTTTTCTTCTTCTGACAGGCTGGCACCATTGGAGAGCACGGCATCACTCTACCCCCACCACTGCCTCTTACCTCAGAACGCTTAGAACGTCACGGTCTCTTCCTAATCGAAGACGGCCAGACTATTTTCCTCTGGGTCGGTAGGGACGCTGTACCGCAGCTCGTACAGGATGTCTTCGATCTCCCGTCGTACGAACAACTACGGGGGGGGAAAGTATGTTACCAGTCGTTATATCCGCCGAGTGTTATTGAGCCTGACCTACATTTTTAGACGACGTTACCTGTACTTGAGAACTCGTTTTCGCAGCGTATTAACGCCATTATTGCTAAAACACGAGAGATGCGACGTGGACCGTACTGGCCCCATCTCTACGTGGTAAAAGAGGACGGCGAAGCACCGCTACGGCTATGGGCATTAAGCTCATTAATCATGGATCGTGCAGAGCAAATGCCTAGTTATCAGCAGTATCTCGGACAATTGAAAGACAAGGTATGTTATTTATGATTCACTGTGAGTACATTGTTGATTGACCATGATGTAAAGGTGAATGGCAGTAGTTATTGATAGAGGAGGCAGCCTATGGTTTTTCACCTTCTCATTATATATTGCATTTCGTGTACATCCAGATTTCTTAATCAATAGCCTAGTTCATTTGGTGCATAGGAGGAGTATGCCAACGTGGCGTCTGACGTGTAAATGAATTTTTCATGTACCTGACCGTGACCGTGAACCTCCACTCCCAACCATGGATTTCCCACGCCATCCTGGGCAGGTAACTATTGTAACCTACGGAAGGTTCCAAATCCGCTTTTAAAATAAGTCAATTATCCGTGCGATGGACCCTCCAGCAGATCTGCCGCAGGGCTGGGTGGCTCAATGGTATGTTAGTTTTCATGCTTGGCCGTTGCTGGACCCGCGCGATAACGTGGACACAGGGATTCGACTCACCAGCGACATCTCTTTATCGGTACGTGTACATTCAAAGCACTTTACAGTGTAACCTGAACAGTGGCAATATCTTAGAAACGGTCTCCGGTCGCTCACAATGGGAACATCCTGCTGAGCTTTCAGTGGGCCCAGCAGCACCCATAGACGTTCAACAGCTTCAAGTCGCACCCAACCCAACGGGTCATTCAAAACGTCGTCAGTACGCAGCGGGCCAGACCCAGGCATATTATGGCACCGCAGAACCTGCGACGTATGGTGATCCATCATATGTTGCCGGACAGGCCTCTCAGCCGCAGGGCGGCCAGTTATTTACCCCAGGTCTCACAGCAGAGCAAAATGGTTTTCAGGCGCAACAGCAGGCGTATTTCTCTCCTCAGGACAGTGGCTATCAGAATGGACAATATCCCCAACAGCAAGTACAGAGTATCCCACCGCCGGGACAGCAGCAGATGGGACAGATGACCAATCAATTCGCGCAAATGGGATTGCAGCAGCAACCAGGTGGTGTTGGCGGCCAAAAACCAGTGAGTTATATATAGTGTCTACTTGGTGCACGGGCTCAACCTATGGTAGTTTTCGTTACAAACCATTAATCTCCTCAGTGCCCAACCTGATCCTCGGGAGTTACAAAGGCCCACGCCAAAGATTCGGCTTCCTCCAAATGTGATGTTTCTGACCGCTTGCATGTGCTACATCTAACTCCTATGGGAACCACAGGCAACAGTCTCCCAGTCTCCGTTCACAAATACCCATCCTTCTTATAAACGATCGACGATCAATGCTGTTCCGACCACGTCATCCCTTCTCAATAAATCGAAAATCCCCTTCAGCCTTGTCATTACGCCATACCGGTCCCTTAAAGAGGGAGATGACACCGTACCAGTTGTAACGGACAGAGTGATTGTGCGATGCCGGCGCTGCAGAGCATACATTAACCCCTATGTGCAGTTCATTGACGGTGGTAGCAGGTCTGTATCAATGACTTTGCCTTGGAACGGATTTTTTAATGTTCATGCGCGTGCCTTCAGATGGAAGTGTTGTATGTGCTCCATGACGAACGAAGTTCCGCAACTGTTCGATTGGGATCAAGCCCGGAACGCGCCAGGAGACAGATGGGCCCGTGCGGAACTAAACTACTCCGTGGTCGAATTTGATGCGCCGTCAGAGTACATGGTTCGGCCCCCACAACCCCCAGTATATGTATTCCTCATCGACGTTAGCCACGCTGCTATACAATCAGGTATGGTTGCAACGGCCACGCGCACAATTCTCGAGTCACTGGACCGTATTCCCAATGTGGACAACCGTACCCAAATTGCTGTTATTGCCTTTGATGTAGCGCTATATTTCTTCTCCTTGCCTCCGGGGTCGGCCGAGTCTTCTATGCTCGTAGTGTCGGATCTGGACGATGTGTTTTTACCCCAGCCGACCAATATCCTTGTTAACTTGACCGAATCTCGTCAAGAGATCGAGGGATTTCTCGACAAAATTAACAATATGTTCCAGGAATCTCACACTGTTGGTAGTGCGATGGGTCCAGCACTTCAGGCCGGATTCAAGCTGATCGTGAGTATCAATCTATTATAATCCCACCTTCTCGCGTTCGTGACACACCAAAATAGCAAACTATTGGGGGGAAGCTCATGGTTCTTTCGGCGAGCTTACCAACTCTGAGCACCGGTGCACTGAAAAACCGTGAAGACCCCAAGATTTTAGGCACTTCTAAGGTACATATGGGTGTTCTCCAGAGCAATTTTATGCATAACCCTTTCATTATCTCTCTAGGAATCTTCCCTCCTTCAGTCTGCGTCTGGGTTTTACAAAACCTTTGCTATCGAATGCTCTCGCGCACAAGTCTCGGTCGATATGTTCTTGTTTAGCTCGTCATATACTGACGTTGCATCCCTGAGTACGTTTGGTCCTATAGGCGCAGCAAACTCTCTGTTTTGACGCTCTTCTGTAGGCAATTTACCCCACTATACCTGCGGACAAACATATTTCTATCCTGCCTTTAATGCGTCGCGCTCGGAAGATGCTCTCAAGTTTGCTCATGAGTTTGGTAATATACTGGCCAGCGAGATCTGCTTCGAAGCAGTCATGCGTATTCGTGCGTCCAAAGGTGAGCGTAGTGTGAAACTGTCATCCCATTCTCATGAGAGTATACAGGGCTTCGCATGTCCGAGTTTCATGGCAATTTTTTCGTTCGCTCGACTGACCTCCTTGCAATGCCCGCTGTCCCAATTGACCAATCATACGCCATTGAGGTCCAGATTGAAGAGACGATCACCGATCCTTTCGTAGTCTTTCAAACTGGAATCATGCACACTACGTGTCATGGTGAACGTCGCATTCGTGTTGTCAACCTTGCGCTTCCCACAACCTCCAATCTGTCTGACGTTTACTCCTCGGCCGACGAGATTGCCCTGGCAACTCTCTTTGCAAATAAAGCCGTTGAGCGTTCCATCTCCCACAAACTGGAAGACGCGCGGGACGCAATCACGAACAAACTCGTTGACATTTTAACAGCCTACAAGAACAGTATGACTGCTGCCGTTGGCAGCGCGAGCGCTCAATTGGCCATTTCAGATAACATGAAGATGTTGCCACTTCTTTGCCTCGGTCTTTTGAAGCACGTAAGTACGGTGTACCATTCATGGTCGTTTGAACTGATGTTAATGTAGGTGAGCATTCGACAAGGCGCTCAAATACCGTCTGATTTGAGAGCATACGCCGAAGCGCTATTGACAACGCTCCCGTCGCAGCAACTGGTGCCATACATTCATCCCATGTTCTACTCACTCCACAATATGCCACCCGAGGTAAGCTTCTTTATTTTCGTCCTCTCTGGCTAGAAGGACTCTCTTTTCTCTTTTAATAGGCAGGGACTGTTGGAGAACAGGGTGTCATTTTACCTCTGCCATTGCCTCTCACTTCGGAACGCTTAGAACGCCACGGTCTCTTCCTAATTGAAGACGGCCAGACTATCTTCCTCTGGGTTGGTCGAGACGCTGTGCCTCAGCTTGTACAAGATGTTTTCGATCTTCCGGCATATGAACAACTCCGCAGCGGAAAAGTTGGTCCATTCAGTCACCATTCGTTTGCGCGTTACTCATCGATGACACTAGACGACGTTACCTGTGCTCGAGAACTCATTTTCGCAGCGCATCAACGCCATTATTGCTAAAACACGTGAGATGCGACGCGGCCCGTATTGGCCACATCTCTACGTTGTAAAAGAGGACGGCGAGGCACCGCTACGACTCTGGGCATTAAGCTCATTGATCATGGACCGTGCAGATCAAATGCCGAGCTATCAACAGTACCTTGGCCAATTAAAAGACAAGGCAGGTCGTGTATAGTTGCTATGAACATATCGCTGACGCGGCGTGTAGGTGAATGGCAGTAGTTATTAGTGGCACATTTTCGGATCATAGACCTCGTCATGATTTTGTCGCGGTTTATGTTTATGTATTTTCTTTGGGCTGCAGGCTGTGTGACGGTTAGCGTCTTGCCAGAAAATGAAATATTCATAAGGTGGGTGAACAAGTCTGTACAAATACGAATGCGTGTCTCAGTTCTCTAGTCATCATTCCGCCGTATTCTTTCGTTTTCGTGTCGATCGTCCTGCCCCTTCTGACGCAGGAACTCTCGTATTTCGCTTGGATGTTGTCTTTTTCTCCGGCTTTTGCGGTGACACTTCGGGAGACAGCCCTGTAGAAAAGAGACGCGAGGACCGCCGTAGTGGAGTTTTAGTTGCTTCTTCGTCGTCCCCCGACTCCGTTGCACTGCTCGCTCGCCGCGCGCGCGTTCGCCGACTTCCTTTGGCTGAGACTGACGGCAATGATGGAACATTGTCCTCCTCTTCGCCGGCCTCCACCTCCGCTTCTTCCTCAAATAAAGCACCCGGTATCTTGAGTCGCTGTGGTTCGAGCTCTGGCTCATGGAAGCGACTAGAGCGTGTGTGACTGGTTCTTGAAGCCGTTTCTGGGCGTGGCTGGTCATGAGTGACTGGAAGAGCCGCTGCTGCGGGACGGGAAGGTGCACTATCAGCGAATTCAAAAGATGTATATCCTCCAGGAAGAATTTTGGCTTTGGGTGAGCTTGTGCGTCGCATATGATCTGCACTTCGTGCAGCTTCTTCGTGTCGTCCGAAAAGTGCTGTAGAACTCATAGGCGCACCATTCAAAGGTTTCTTAACCACGTCGGCTTTATCGAGGTCCTCATCTGTATTGTCTATAGGTGGAGGCGGACGGAATGACGTTCGCCGTCTACCATGCACAACAAAACTGTCAGGATCATCTGATTCGACCATCATCACATCGTCCGACGGCGGTTGATCCCTTTCATCTTCCATTGTCTGGTCAGCGACAACATGCTGTGACCCCGACGCTTTCCTGGCGCCATTAACAATGCTTTTCTTGGGCATTGCGGACATGCCACTTGTTTCGCCCTTTTGAAGGGGTCCCCCAAATAGTGATGAGCCCGGCCGCGAAGACTCCGAGTTGTAAAAAGCATTACGTGCGTTCAATCCTGTTCCAGATGTTGGTGATATGCCGTTCAGTGCTGGACGGGGCGGTGTGGCTGTGAACCCAAATTGTTGAGGTGGCCGAAAACCGGAAACGATGGAAGGGGATCCTAACGCCGGGCCAGCTGTTGGGATTGTTGGCAACAAGGGAAGAGCAGACTTAACGGGCGTAGCTTTATCAAAGATATTGGTAGACATCCTGGCACCCGACTTGCGCCTCTGTGAGGAGGCAGCCGGAGAAGAGAATAAACCGAATGGTGCATTTGGTGTACTGGCTCTTCCAGGTAATTTCGGTGCTGGAGACCCCTCCAGTCTATCTGCGCGAGACTTTTCTTTTCCTTTCCCGCTCGTGGAGGCTTCTAGGTTGTCCCAAGACATTGAAATGTCGTCCACGTTTGCCCAGGAGCCCCCCAATGCAGTACCCTCTCCGTCCACCTGCTCATCGTTGAACTCGAGTTCGAGCTCACGACGCTGTACCTCTGGCACAACAGCAAGAACGTCGCGCATCATTTGCTGACGCTCTTCTGCGGCTTTGTGTAGTGATGCTCTGTTGCCTGTGCGTGCTTTCGCGTTCAGCGCGTCAAAAGCACGTGAGAGCCGGATTGCATCACTGTATTTTCCGGAGTGTAGGAGGCGTACAGTGATGAGGTCTTGCAGGATGGAATGTGCGGCAGGGGTAAGGTCTTCAGGCGGCGATAACGCGTAAGATTGGAGGAGAGAAAATTCATATGCCGTTAGGGGGAGTGACAGGAGATGGGGTAATACGGAGGGTTTTGGCGCTGTTAGGTGAACACGGTTCAGCTTGAACCGAGTAACTGCGTGTCAGGTAACTTACGGATCAGGCAACCATCCAGAAGTGTTCTGAACAGCCGGTTGCGGAGGGGCGTTGTTTCAGAAAACGTGCGTTGAAATGTCCACGCGTCGGCAAGACTGTACTCCAAGAGTGCAAGGAGGTATATAGAGAGATCCTCAAAAGCCTCTAGTACGGGCTGTGCGGTACGAACGTATGTTCGTATTAATCGTGAGGACATGGGTTGCGGCGCAAGTGAAAGGGTGTGAATAATTTTGGATGAAAGGTCTTGTACAATACGGGCATCTGATAGCAGAGCGACCGCACGCGCAGGACCTTCCGGCGAGTCACAGTCGAGGAAAAAGCAGGCATGGGCGAGATGAATGAACTGTGGCGGAACTGCGCAAGTTGTGGCATACCTCGCTGCTACATCGGACGATACATGAGAGAGGAGGTAGAAGTACAGACATGACTTTTTGAGCGAATCCCAGTGGCAGTTACTTATAGCCTCTAGGAGGTAGAGAAGAGCTTCCGGGGACTCGGGAGGGAAAAGGGACTGAGGGGATGCGATGGATGCCTGCTCCAAGAGGAGGTCAAAGATGAGTTCATTTGACATGGCGGCCCGACGAGCCAAAATGATATTGCGCGCGTCGTGGGTGAATGGAAACGGGTTGAACTCTGCGGCGAGAGCAAGATGTAACTGCTTGTCTGGAGCCGGCGTTAGCTCCATTACAACCTGCGCTTCATCTGAATCCTGAAAATATGAAGATAAGAAGGAGGAGAGTCAGGATGACAAGGAGCTTACAACGTCCATTGCACGAAGAACGCAATGCAGCTAAAGGTGACTCGAGTTGCACGCTGAAAAGCGCGTCGTTCCTCGCGATGTGTAATCTACAAGAGTAGTCTATTCCATCGACAAAAATCGTTTAAACATGTCTACGGATTGAGAGGAACGTGCAACACACCTCAACAACGTTGAACCAAACCCGATGCTCAGTTGAAACTCAGTGGCGCCGGTTCAACGGAGCCTGACATTACATAATGGACGCGAACGCCACATACCCTCACATACACATTTGCGCTCCTGCAATCGAGCTGGCATGTTCAAAACGGACTGCTCGAACCAAAGTCGACCCACAACACGGAAAGTCCAATAGGCCCCACATTGAGCGTGATGGAAATACATTCCTGCAGTGAGTTATCAGTGACAACAAAACATTGAATCTGTGTCTAAAACTAAATCAATCCATAATTTTGCCTTCAGTGCGTCTAGCTAGCGTTCAGGACGCAAATGCGCATACAGAGTATCACTGACATCGAAGAAAAGTGGCAAATGCTGAATTCCAGAGCCGGTTTCGCGTGCTTGACGTAAAGCGTCTCCGGCTCCCTCGAGAACAGGAGATGCTTTTAAATGATATACGATGAGCTCAGGAAACTGCAAACAGAATGCACGACAAAGCACGAAATGAAGCACTAATTCCACTGAATGGGTCTACGCTCACGTAGCGATTTGCCAAGTCTATCAAACAATCCAATTCATAATATAAATGCAACGGGAGAGGATGGAGGAGCGGAGGTGGTTCACAGACGATCGGACACATGTCATGAGAGAATAGATACGGTCGTCGTGTAGAAGTCTAAGTGTTCGATGCGACGGCCCGGATGAAATGAAGAATAATATTATTTAGTCTAAACAGATGCATGAGATAGGGAAATAGAACGGGAGCAGAAACGCAACGTACAGCTTCTCTGAGGTAGGTGATGATGTCATTCCTTTCTTTGGCCTTCTTCAAACCGGCGAAGGCCATTTTTGTGCCAGGGATGTACTGTGAAACGAGGAAAGTGTCAGAGCATTAACGATGAGAAAGCCGCTCTGCAAACCTTTTTGGGGTTCTCTGAAGGATCAGACAAGGTTAACAATATCCGTTTCGAAATAAACATATACGTACCCAGGTATTCGAATAGGGTGGTTTCATTCCTACATAATAATCAGGAGTTCAAGCCTTGAGCTCGATGAGAACGATGATACCCACCAAGTGACCTTCTTATTAATATTAGCAGCGGTATAAGAGAAGCCTTCAACACTGCCGGTCATACGGCCAAACAATCTATCAAACATAATCAGTAATTGCAAACATGGTGACGAGACGCGACCACAAACCCATGCAAGTTGGGTCCAACCTTGTTAGGCTCACCAGCTTCAAGGGTATGGCATTGTGCACATCGAGTTTTGAAAAGACCTGCTCCCTTCCCGGCGTCGCCTGTCCACGTCACGAGCTCGTGACCCTCGACATTCGCCTGTCAAAAATGAATACAAGCTTACCTTCTTCAAAGCCCATGTCTACAGTCTAGTGTGAATGAGGTAGAAGGGGTAATTACAAGTGGAAACCGCACAAAGAGTAAAATTGTGGGCCGAAGAAAGTTTTGTGACGATTGACGCTCGAGTAACGTTCCGGTATCGACCGAAGCCGGAATCGGACGGGCTCTTGTGGTCCCGTTGCCAGTTGCCGCCGGCCACCGTATCCTGCTCGTCAGTGGTAAGCAAATTAATTATTAAAGCAAGTCTTCATATGACCGTCGCCGTCGCTCACAGCGAGCTCCCATACGCATTCCGCATTCTCATTTAGAATAAAATTACATGCCCTACTTACAACTGGCGTGGTAAACCGCTACGATAGTCTCATACCATCATGATGCGTCATGGTCCTCGTGGAGCGTCGTGGTCGCGCCCTATTAGGGCCTAGCAGGACCCTACTACCCTAGGTTATGTGCGGCCGTTCTAATACCCGGCCATATTACAAAATGAGGTGCGAAACAGCCCGCTCTCACGTCGCAAACGATGCAGCATGAAGAAATAAGGTCACCCATGCTCAATTCTGCCTAGAACCAGTTTCACATGGTTGACAAAAAACGTCTCCAACTCAGGAGCGGGAGAATAATTAGCTTGCTTTTTAAAGGACATACGATGGGTTCACACGACAAAGCATGAAATGGAGCACTGTGAATGGGTCTACGCCCATGTCAAGTACAATGCGAAACAACATGAAACAAAAACCATATAACATGAGTACGGCTTCACAGGTCCGTCCGTAATCGAAGACGAAACGAATAGAAATACAGTTGTTAGGTGACCAGCAGCTTGAGAAAAAGCACCAGTCCGAAGGGGAAAAGAAGGGACGATCACGAAGGACGAAAGGAACGACGCGTGATCTAAACAGCAAGGCTCATGAACTTGATTTCACCGTTCAGAATCGTCTTTTCGCTCGAGGTGGGTGAAAATGCGTTTTCAGACGTGTTATCGGATTGCAGCATCAAGGAGCTACAGGGACGGCCTCGACGCCAAAACAGTAGTGCATTGACCATGTCCTACATTACACAATTAATTCTCCATACATCCTTAGCCCGAAATAAATCGCTCACACTGTTGACACCAAGGACAAGGAACCCAATAAGGGGGACTTGGAAATGGCAGTGAGTCGCAGGGCATAATACATATCGAAGCCCGCTAGCGGGACGTACTTGTAGCTTGCAGCATATCAACCCAGACCGGGATACTAAAAGTGACCGCCAGAGAATCGCCTGTACCATCCTCAAGTAACGATGGGGGTCTATTCAAGACAGTTCCATACGCACTTCGAGAGGGGCGAACAGTGAGGATTCTGGCTGGATGGAATTCAAAGAAGAAAATACTGAACGTACACGGCAACCACGACGCGAAATACACTAAACACCATGACGCGGAGGAGGATCGAAAGCGAGACAGCGCTCTTCGTCTGGACGTGTCGGAAAGCCCACCAGTGCTTGTACAGAACGCAAATGATCAGAGCTTCATCCACAGTTCAGGTCACCATACATCTCTTAAAATCAATGTTTCTTACCATCGAAAATTACGGTGATAATCAGTAGTCCAAGCGTCACTCCGTACACTGCCTGCAGGCTGGAAACCAAGCATTAATACTAGAAAACAAATGATAACGTGGCGTCAAATGTTCACAAGGGATCAAGTTCCACTACTGTGCAATAGAAGTTGGTAGGAATGACCCTTTCCAGCGAAGTTCCATCAATTGTGATATGCACCATCCCAACCTGTATTATGAATGAGCATGATGCTAGAACTTCCTTTTCTTAACTTACGAAGATAGATGGAAGGGCAAAAGCAAGAAACAGAGCATAAGGTGTCACAAGAAGCTGTTCTCGATCATTAGGTTACATGAAGCGCATGAAGGTAGAAAGACAAACGATGCCAGTGGTCCACCGGTTCTGGGTGACTCCCGACGTAGCGTCGCCATGAATAGCCACACGGAGGCCAAGCCATAGCTAGCGCGGGATAGGGGTGCCCAATGTGAATCACGGTTGTCCGATAAAACAATACAAGATTATGCATACCTGGACAACAAGCGCCAAAGTAGAGCAAGCAGTCATAACCTGAGCACCTTCGGTAAGGGCGGCCTGCGTTAAGCACTGGTTCGGTAGCACCAAGCCGAGGGAGTTAGAGACCGTGTTCCCATCGGTACCACGATAAAGCCTGAAGAGATCTCAAAGTAAGCCTACCCAATCCAAGACTAATATGACAAAAAAGCACAGACAGGATAGAAAACACCACACTAGAAAAGATCCAAGTGATGCAGAAGTTCAAGAATGTCGGGTCCCGGCGGACTTTACGTGAAAAAACTGCAAATGCAAGCACTATGACCAGACCGACGTGACCGCCCGCGACCTGCAAGGCAAAGAATGCCGTTTGATTTCTTCGTAGGACTGCCAGATAAGAGGTGAATATAGTGGAGCTCTAGTGATTGCGCTAAAAGTTAGTTACCTGCACTAGCATGATCATATTCCCGAACGAGGGCGGCAGCATCCGGTGGAAGATCGAGTTGGAAGTCGACATCAATCCCTTCATTATGACACTGGGTGATCTCCGCTGCGTTTTTAAACCGTCAGAATTTTTTTATTCATGCATCTCAAAGAAACGCACCGTCCAAGAGGAACTGCACGGCCGCAGCATCTGAAGCATTTGTCGCCTGACAAACCAGACATTGTCCCTGCGCCTGGAGAAACGGAACTGTGCAGCCACAGTGAGGAACTTCACAGGCCGCTTGAATGGCCTCAAAGCTGGCACAAGTGGTATTGCACTGAGTGGCGTTAAATATAGATAAAGAACACGAATATTGTCATGCAAAGGTAATGGCTTACATCAGTTGTTATAGAACCAGCTTGCGAGGCTGTAGAATTGGACGGATCTGGTGATGATTGTGCAGTAACTAATCACGCTCAGGATGAGCCAGCGGGAATGATACGGAATTTGGGATAAAACGGGAGCTTACCACAGCCTGCAAACAGTGCTATGAGCCAAGCCATAGCGATGAAGAGCATGATCGTCCAGCGAACGGTCGAATGAATGAAATACTGGAGAGAAAGGGATCGAAGAGAAAAGAACTTCAGAGCTCCAGCTCAAGGATACAGGCCTTAACCGATCCAGACAACCTTGTAGGAACAGCCAGGCCCCGGTTGACTCTGCTCCTCAATTCGGATAAGCAACCTTCGAATTCGCTGATTAAGCCCGACCACCAGAAAGGCTTCTATCCGCACAGAAGTATCTCATGACCATTGTATTTCGATCTTCTGTATCCATTATTAGTGACGATCCCCCACGCAAATCCTGTTCCTGTCGTAAACAATTGCCAATAGTTGCCAATTGGGTAGGATGTGTCAAGGCATCGTCAGGGCCGTCGCCGTTGACATGTTTGCGGTGACAACGACCGCCATAAGTTGAAGACGCTAGTCGTTCCCTCTCGTGAAGCGCAGCCCATTAAGGCATGAGGATTTTACGCTTCGGTTATTAGTGGAGAAGTCACGACAATGAACTAATCAGGTGGATGATGGATCGTACTAAGTGTGAGAGACGGAACCCGCGGAATCTTAAATTCGGTCTATGTCGCTTCAGGCTTGGCATGTCACCTACGTCGAGATCAAGCAACAGGAATTATAATAGCAGGTAGGCAAAAATGCTTAGAGGGCTTGGTCATTGTATGAAAGAATTTCCTGGAATGTTTACACCGTCACGGTAATCATGTCGTAACGCAACTCAGCTTTCAAGTTTCATGCAATGTTTGTCTTTAGGTTGTTACTATCATGTGACAGGAGTTTAAACTCCATGTTAAAACATTGCATGGTGGCATCAACAGCAAGTTGCATAACCTGATAACAGATTGATTGATCCTTAAGTATCATACTACGTAGTCTACAATATTTATTTATTTTTTGCTTGATGGTAGTGGTGTAGAATGCCGCACAAGCTGCTATTATCAGCCATGCTGGAGCATTTGGTCACAATCCGTCACTTTTTGTCACTTTTCGTCACACGGCCATAGGTATTTTCTTTGGGTCTGCTGGATCGGCTCAAAAATTTGCATACTCAAGTACATTAGGTAGCTAAAGAATAAGGATGCAGTGTATTTAGCTACAATTATACATCACCTCCAGGGACAGAACCGGACCCAGAGGCTTGTGGGGCCCTGTCATCGTCAGGTGCACCACACTTGCATCCATGACATGTAGGTGGTCCCAATAGTGTTGCAAAACAAGGGTTTGCAGCAATTTCAGGGTGAGACTGCAGATAGGTCTTGATCTTGGATTGGAGCTCAGGGATTGTGCCTTTACCATTGAGGGTGGCCGTGAGATCTTTGAGGTCATCTTTACACTTGTAGCTCTGGAGGGGTGCATTGAATGTCTTGTGAAATGTATTGCTACCACGTAGAAGCTCACGCACTGTGTCGGCTGACTGATTGAGGAGTTTTTTGGCTGCTTCTGCTGTCTCACACTCAATACGAGGGGCATCTTGAACATGCCATTCTTCCCCTGCCTCTGGAGCTGTGAGGAGGCGCGCATTGGTATTGAGGCGATGGTGTTTGGACTTTGCCTCCTTGGTATGCAGCAGGAGACGGAGCTGCTCTGATTCCATGGTACGCATGGTTGAATGGGCCTCAGTGGTGGCCTTCTGCGCCTCTGCAACTTCTCGGTGGAGACGCTCTCA
Source organism: Ramaria rubella (assembly GCA_015039355.1). Classification (NCBI taxonomy): domain Eukaryota; kingdom Fungi; phylum Basidiomycota; class Agaricomycetes; order Gomphales; family Gomphaceae; genus Ramaria; species Ramaria rubella. The sequence goes on from MU134338.1 coordinate 107,930, forward strand.
CCCGTATCGAGCATGCAGGTCCTTGTTCTCTTGCTGGAGACGTAGGATCTCATCCATGACATCCTTTGAGATTGTCCCAGAGGATGTGCTTGAGGGTGGGGTGGGATGGGCAGGGGTATTGAGGAGCTCAGACATGCAGCTGCGTGTTCCATAACTGTGCCTGGAGATGACACTAGGTGTCCCTGATGGAGGATTGAGACTTGTGAGGGAGGCTTGAGGGGATGGGATTCCAGGCAGTGGGTGTGAGAGGTAAGGAGAGGAAGGGACGTCAGAAGAGGGGGGCTGTGGGAGCCAAGGGGGAGAGGACAGTTGAGGTGAAGTGTAGGGTCAGGAGGTCCACTTGCCAGAATGCTCGGTTCAGGAGTCACAGCCTGAGATAGTATCATCGAGGGGGGTTCAGACTCATTGTCAGAGCCTGATTCATCATCCCAGCTGGCTGAGTCACAATCACTAAACTCCATTTCATCAAACCATGCCTTCACCAGGTCCTCACTGGGGCAATCACTGTGATTTCTGGCTGTGCTTTCACTGCTATAGGTGGACTCCCAGGACACAAGGGACGCACCGTCCATCATTTGAGCTGTATCAGGGGAAGAAGGGAAGTGCATAGGGTAGGATGGAGGCCCCAGTGAGTGTGTTGATGTCAACATTGCTGGGGCAAAGTCAAGCAGGGTGAAGAGTGTGGTGTTGAACGGCCAGATGCCTGTGTGGTGAAAGGCTGACTTGACGAGCCTTGCAGTCATGGTCTCATTGTGGACTGCAAGGTACTCCTGGACAACTGTCTTTGTGGATATGGGACTCCCCCGAACAGCTGCAATTTGGCACTGGTGCACCCACACATTCTGCACAGGGCCAAACACTCCCACATCCAGTGGTTGTAACCTGTGAGTTGTGTGGGGAGGGAGAGAATAAAGCAGAACCTTGTGCTTGAAAGTCATGGTCACAATATCCAGGTGCTCATGTGAGCCATGCCCATCAGTGATGAGCAAGATGTGCTTCCCACTGGTGTTACAGCTGGCTGCATGTGGAAGGAAGACCTTCTTGAACCAGAGTCTGTACAGCTTGTCATTGGTCCAGCTGGAAGGGGAGGTGGCCATGCTGGTATGGTTGTTCAATACCTGTGATAACAATACATAAAAAATGACTCACACGCCCACACCTTGCACCGTCCACCATTCGCCCGTCTGAGCCCCAGGGATAATCAAAACAGGAGGCACCACCGAGCCATCCGCACACACAGCCTCAATTATGGTCACAAGTGTCAGCAATTCTGAACGAATGACGTAGCGTTGCTTGACGCCAGTCTCAAAAATGAACTAGCAGTTGAGGTTTTTGCACCCTTCACTGAGTTGCAACCCCTTCTTGTCCTCATTGTATATGTTCTTGGGAGGAACATCATACTTGGTCAGTGTCTCACCCAGGAGATCAAAGTGTCGATTGACTACCATCTCATTGAACGCTGTCACATGCTTGGGATCCAGACCTTGTGCCTTGCCTGGCTGCAGCTCACTGGCATGCTTCTCCAGGAAGTGAACCACCCAGACACAACCAGGAACCTTGCCACTAAGCCGGTAGACACAGGTGGTGAGGTCCAGTCAGGTGAAAGGTGAGCCTAGACAAAATCAGTGAAACCCCAGCGCAACCGATAAGACTTACCCATCTGCACATAGTGCTTGCACCAATCGATCAGGACCCGTGTTTGCTCATTGCTCAAATGCTTCTCGTTGTCATGTGCATCCACCACAGCCTTGTGGAGACCTTTGAAATGATTGCGCAGTCTACCGTAGGGCACTTTGCAGGCAATGGCAGCCTGTTTTAGGTTTGCATGGTCCCCATGGTGCAGCTCGAGAAGAGCCACTGAGAGTCTGGCCTCCTTGATTGAAGAGTTTAGCTCGTTGTCCTCATCCAGGGCAGGTGGGTTGACAGTCATTTCCATGCTGTGGTCAATGGCAAGGCTGGTTCAGGCTGGGGAGATGGTTAAAGTGGTGTTTGAATGGACTGTTGTCACGCTTCATTAATGAAAGTATGCGTGACAGCATCAAAAAAATTGGGGAATGTAGGAACTCACCGGCATCCCAATAGAACATGATAATGGGGACATGAAATCATTTGGAGAAAAATAACAGGGTGAGAGCATGTTACCCACTGGCTAGGCAGGTAACTATGGTAATGACCTGCTCTCTCACATTCACTCATGCATAATTAAGCTGTACAGATGTGTGTTTCAGGCAGCCTTTTTTTCAGACATAACCTGAGATATATATCTTAGTTTATATGTGATTGAAAGCCTGTAGTTCATTCATATTAAAATAAAACACATGTATTAAAGGAGTTTAAACTCCTGTCACATGATAGTAGTGTTCCCAAATTGATACTACTTCATATGTGGTTAATCCCACACAAGATTTAAGAAGTTCCCCTGCATTTTTCAAGGGTGGTGGGACCATCATACAACTTAGGCTCTTCGCTTCTATCTTATATCTCGTGGCAATCATCATGATAATGACAGCACTCTGAGTCTGTACTGTGAGTTAGGGCATATACTTTCTAAGAATTTGAGGGAGATAGTGAAACATGCCCTTGTTTTAGAGAACCCATAGCAAATTAAGACAGTATCAGGAATTAAAGTAAAAATTCAGGAGCTTGGATTTACTTCTTGCACCTTTTATTGAGTACCAATTAAACCGCATTGCCAATGGTAGGACATACTGGTGGATAAACACATAATGTTTCATAGAACACAGCCTTTGATTATAAGAGTGTATTCAAATGGTTGTAGTCCTGAAACAAATTTAAATAGTAACTCAACAGAAGAGAGAAGAGAGGAGAGGAAACACATGAGGAGTCCGTCATCGGAAGAACTAAGGTAACATAGGGTTTCTTGTCGTGTTCTAACACTAAAAGACCAAGGGTGAGTCCCAGCGAGAACTGCCTTGGTCTGGAGCTCAGCTGGTCGGATCACAGCTGACAGCTCAGATGAAACCTGAGCTTATCTGTGCACACCTGATGGATTTTTCATGTTTTGTATTCACAGGTTACAAATTCCAAATTTATTTGTTTTGGTTCCTGTTCTTTTTTTTTTTTTTGAGAAACAGACGACTTGCCAATAAACCAGTTTCTGTTCATTTCACCGAGTTGGCATTTTGAACTTCATTCACATGAAATTCATTTGCCTATATATACAGCTCTTGGTTCACCTATACCGCACCCTCACATTGGACCCCCCACCCACCTTTTCTGTCCCAGGAGAATGTGGTGAAGGATGAAATGAGAGCCGTACATATGTAGTTTACACACCTAGCCGCTGGGGCCTACATTCATAGCACGCAACTCTGGTTGACGAAGATATCTCTATGAAATAAGGTCATAGTATTCTTTGTTTCTAGTCTATGTAGTTACATTCCTTTATTGTAAAATGTTGTATTTATATATATACTCACAATAATATATATAATTTCTATTCCACCATTGCAATGGAATTCTGGTTACCTCAGATAACACAATGAATGTCTTGTGGGTGGGGGAATGGCTAAACAGTTTATTAAAATTATTTTCTACTAAGTAAAACCAGCCAACCATCAGTTCACAGCGGACCTGATGGTATCAGATACAACGGCTCAGCTGTATGGAAAGCCTAACTATCACGCTCAGTTCCGAGTAATTTGATCGTTATGTAAGCAGTCTGGCTGCGTTAGGCATGTCAGCGGCGAAGGTAGGACCCCACCGACTGTAATGCTGACCTCCGTTATAGTAGTTGTATTATGTAATGCATGCACCATCTGGGTGCCTCCACTCCGGAGTGCAATAATTCATTCATTTCTGCATGTAATCATGTAGTTTCTTTTCGAGATGATTAATAGATATATACTAGTGCTTCCATATATAACATCTGTAATAATATGCCTAAATAAAAAATAGCCTTCCAGAAGTGCATACATGCTCATGATAAAATTTCTGAGGGAATGAGTACATCCTAGCCCCTGTAATTTGATTATGAGATAGATGTATGATCTATATAAAGCATGGAAATTTGTTTGAGTCTTTTATGGCCTTTATATTCTTGATAGCACCTCCACAATTATTCAAGCTGTTTTGCTCTTGCTGAACAAGAGCTCTGGTAAGACTGGTGAGAATGTAAAATACTAAGGAACATCATGATGCACTATATATATTATGTATCCATTGCATCCCCAAATTTCAGGAGATAGAATGTACTCATTCCCTCAGAAACTTGGTCATGAGCATGTATGCACCTGTTATAAACTAGTGTTAGATCCCACTTCCGATATTTTCTGCATTCCGATAAGCCCTTTCTGCTTATTTCTGATATGCCCCATTTATCATTCTCAGTCACGACCCTATTTTTATTTATCCCCATATGTCTTATCTCAATCTCCGTATTTGCCCGACTTCAGAACTCCATATTGCACCCTTATCTTTCCGTTTCCGATTTTGGAATTCCGCATATTCCTTTAAATACGCTTTCTTTGTTCAAGCCTTCCTTAGCATATATATCTGGTTACATTTCATTACACTGGTTACATTCCATTACATTGGTTATATCTCGTTATATCTTTTTACATCTTCGTCACATCTCTATTACATCTTCATTGCACTTCATTATAACTTGTTAAAACTCGTTATCTCACTACAACCTGCGATATCTTTCTCATCCATAACAAGTCTTAAATCTTTCAGTCCTTATTCCGATTCTTTCCAATTATTCTGATTACTCTGATTCCAACACTCTTGACATTTCTAAAACCCATTCGTTGATTACACTCACTTTCCTGTAAAGCCAAAACCCTTGCTCGATATTCATTTATCGTTAACCCTATCCCCCCTGCATTCAATTATTCTGATTCCAAAATACCCGAGATCTTTCGCTCATCTCCAATAAGTCTTGATGTACTATCTGTCACTGATCCTTTCCAAATAGACCCGATCATCGGAACTCCGATATATCCATCTGGTCCCAATCTGAAATACCAGGGCACTAGAAATCCAAGAGGGCGCTGTCGGTTTACTTTCGGAAATAGATCCAGAAGACAGTGGGTAGCGGTGTCGTCGTTGCACGGCTACTTACACTGGGTGTTCGGCTCAGTGCGCTTTGCTATCAGCAGCAACAAAGGTAGAACAAAGATGAAGATGAGGACGTAGCAGTGACGAAGATGATGATGTAATACGCTGACGTAAGCGTAGACGAGATACAACAGCAAATGTCACGTGATTGACAAAGCTGGCCTTGATGTAGACGTAGTAGTAGTAGTAGACTTAGAAGACTTAGACTTAGACTTAGACGAGTGAATCCAACTGATAGAGGTGAATTGGGGTACACTAAGGCGAAAACAGGCCTTATATACATGAGCAGAACAACAAACGATGCGAGTATGCCATACAACGATGTCGTCGACAGCAGACAGGAGAAATGACTAACAGTGAGAGGCAGAAAACCAAAATAGGAAGGTGGTTTGTAAGGAAATGGAAAAATGAGTCAGGTGGTCGAAGAAATGAAGGGAAATATGGCAGCAAATTTGAAATAGAAGCCAGAAATAGAATAGAAGTGAGTCATAGACAATAGACCATGTGGAACAATTGGAAATAGAAGCACAGCCAAGAAGCGAGTGAGTCAGGTGATGAAAAATGAGTCATAGCCATCCAATAGGATTCCAGTTGCTTGTCAAATATCTCTGAAGATGAGTAAGTGAGTCATGTGACTTGATGACGACTCAGAAACATGTGAACCAATCACGACACTTGGATACGAATTTCCTCCAGAGAGGGAACGAAGATGAGCCCTTCTTGACGAAGTCCTTAGGCACATAACCATAGCAAATCTCTGTTCCTGGTCCGTGCTCTTTGATGTACCAGTTATTCCTGAGGATGATACAATGCCAACCATTCACTGGTTTGAAGTTTGGGTCAAAACCGATGACGTAGAAGGGAGCATGGAAGGTTTGATCGAATACCCATATGCAATCGTGAACGTGATAAGGAGGATATGAGGGGAATATTCGGTATGGGCCTTCAGGAGATTCGACATATAGGGGATAGTACCGACGATGTGCGACTTGTGGAGGAGGACTGGACAAATGAACATCAAGGGGAGAACGTTGACTAGGAAGTTCAACGCGTGGTCCAACGTGTATGTCTGGCTTGGCAGTCATCTGAAATGAATCATGGGATGTGGTGGCGGCAATGCTGGATGGCATATTGAAATTAGAATTGATGAAAAATAGAATGAGTGTGGAGATGATGTGTCTGGCAGACTGGAGGTAGCACAGCAGATGATGGTCTGGTGAAAGCTGATGATGATAGGCGCGTGTGCAGTGAGCGTCTTTTGTAGTGTAGTAGGCGCTGTTGAGTATTATGCTTGTCAGCGCAACCCATAAGTTGAAGCCAACGCCCATATAGATCAGTCTTCGGATCTCCGATTTCTGACTCATCTGATATTCCACGCATTTCCAAATATCATGACCCGATTTCGGTCAAGGAGAGTTCCGACCCAACCCGACCAGGCATCCGATCTGGCTCCATAACAACTAGATTCCTTCTCATCTGATGTCGGGATTTGTCAGAATATCAGAGTTCGGAATTCAGGTCAGGACTGGAATTGTATGGATGTCGGCTTCAACTTATAGGTTGCGCCCTCTTGGATCCTTCGTGCCCTAGTATTTTGGAAGTTGGGATGTTGGAGAAGTCGGAGGAAATCAGAGAGGTCAGAGAACAGAAGGTCGGATAAGACTTAGAGGTGGAGGTGAGAAGTTATTGAGTCAAGGTGGGTCAATATTTGAACTGAACTAATGAAGTACATGGAGGAGTCGTATATAACGAATTAATACAATCCAAATCGGAAAGATACGAACATGGAAATCCGAAACGGAGTGAATACGGGATTGGGGTAAAAGTAAATATGGACATAAGACCAATGATGTAGATCTTGATAAGAATGACTAAATATAGATGGGATGGGGGTAAGTAAAACAGGTGGAGTAAATCGGAAATACGAATCAGAATATATCGGAGAAAAGCGGAAAAGCTGGGAATGAATCTGGGTTTTAACAGCACCCCTGGAAGGCTCTTTTTTATTTAGGCATATTATCACAGATATTATATATGGAAGCACTAGTATATATCTATCATAATCAGCTCCAAAAGAAACTGCACTATTACATGCAGAAATGAATGAATTATTGCACTCTGGAGTGGAGGCACCAGATGGTGCATGCATTACATAATACAACTACTATAACGGAGCACTGGAGGCAGGCCAAAATTTTCTGACCCAGAAAACCATACAGAAAATCTTCAGAAATGGTTGAGTGTGCCAATGATTTATCTGGATGGGAAAACTGTGTGAAAACAGAATGTTTGCCAATGATTTTCTGATCCCAGGAAATTTTAATAAGATCACTCAGAATAAATTGAGAAAATTCCTGAGAAAACTCTTTTCCCCATGTTTTCCCATGTTTTTCCTCACAATTTCTAAGTTATTCTGAGTGATCTTATTAAAATTTCCTGGGATCAGAAAATCATTGGCAAACATTCTATTTTCACACAGTTTTCCCATCCAGATAAATCATTGGCATACTCAACCATTTCTGAAGATTTTCTGTATGGTTTTCTGGGTCAGAAAATTTTGGCATGCCTCCAGTGGAGGTCAGGATTACGGTTGGCGGGGTCCTACCTTCACCGCCGACATGCCTAACGCAGCCAGACTGCTTACATAACGATCAAATTACTCGGAACAGAGCGTGATAGTTAGGCTTTCCATACAGCTGCGTGGGGATGAGAACCGACACGCTCCAATTAACCATCCCTTATAGTCCAGACTTCCTCAGCTGGTCGGTCCTCAGCGGATCCTCCTTGAGGGTCCGCTGAGAGCCAACCAGCTGAGCCCTCATCCGAGGCACTTCCCGCTGGGGGTGAGTTGCTATGTGTTCTGAAATTAAAAATCTGAAGCAAGATATACCTCATGCATCACGATAAGAAAAGTAAAAATATTTCTCGGAAACAAAGCCCTTCCAACATCTAGCGAGTTGGAAACACGGTCATGCTAACGTACACGTGACCAGTCCGTCGTGGCCATGTGGGCGAGCCTACGTCGTCACGTAGGCGGTACGAGATTGGTTACTAGTCTGGTGCTAACGCGACTGAGGCAGGTCGGGTGTGACGTGAAAATCGACGGCCCAGCTCGGTGTTATGAGTTTGAACTGAAGATATGTATGTCGAATGACTGTCTAGCATCTTTGAACGACCTTCGGGGTTTGTCGTAGCCCGTGAGATCTGAGACACGGCGACCATATGCATGTTTCGGGAGAGTACATTACATAAGCGTCTGATTGTACCACGATTATGTAAGCATCGTTGACACAAGGTCACGTGACTGACGCGAGTTTGTTGAAAGCAGCTCCGCTTCCAACTCCCGAGTCCCAAGGGACATTTCACCTGCCACATCCTCCTTGTCGCTCTACAACTACCATCTCATCACTTACACAGATTATCTTCACCCCTTTACATCCAAACGTAGTGGCCATGCCTTCTTCCACCTTTTCCGTGTTCCTAGACGCCGGAATCTCTCAAGTGACATCAATCACTCCCTCAACGTCCTTTCGTAAACCCAATGTCCACCTTGAGTCGACCAAGCCGGCTACAAAGGAAAATATCAATCCTCTCACTGGCCTCTCTTTCGACGCTCAACCGCCGCTGAAGAAACGCAAGCCGTCCTCTTCCTCTGCGCTCAAGGTTAAGCCTCTTCCATCCTCCTCCAAGCCAGGCTCAAAATTGAGGAAGCTCTCGTCTGCTACTGGCATATCCAAAGCTAAAGGCAAGAAAAAGATGGTGCTCAGTGTTAGCGAAGCTAAGAATGTGTTGGATGGAAATGAGGAGCAGTCGCGCACGGCACTTGGTAATCGGAGAGCCTACGAGTTCACTGTAATGCCCCTTGCCAACGTTACTCAGGCATATGACGAGACCGAAGCGACCCGATGCATGTCTCGGGCAAACGTGGAAACTGTGGAAAGCCAACAATATTCGTTTGGTATGATCCCCCAGGATGTGACGGAAGAGGTACATATCTTAACATCGGCTGATATTTATGTCAATCAACCTGCTCATCGTGTATTTAATTTTTAGATTGACATAGAAATGTGCGACATATCAACATCCAAGGAAGCGCTGCAACTGTCCGCTATAACGACCGAATCATGACACACTCACCAGCTGACATCCCACAATCATCTCCATCTTGCGACACTCATCATCAACTCATCCCTTTTACATATTGTTTTGCATATGCTGTCGACGTGTCACCCTAACATCGAATCTATGGAAACCTTGTTCTACAGGATCCTTGTTCTCCAGTGCCTCATGCTATTTGAACCTCTTGTATAACCTCTTGTTTCCCTGTTTTCTTATAATCTCTTCTATTCCACTATGCGCCCTCCTATCACTTCTTTATGCTTCACTATGCATACGCCCTCAGTCTAATTATTTGCTTTGTAGTTGAATCCTCAATAAAAGACACCATTTACTTAGTCCTTGAATGATCTGACCATTCCAGAATCGCCGTTGATACCTACTGTTCACTCTAGTTCAGTAGTCAAATCTGCCATTCTCTCACGTGACGCACAAATTGATAATGCCAGTTATAATATTACGAAACGAGAAAATCCATGGTTATGAGTGTCGCGAAGGGTATGCAGATAACGTTGTAATACACATTAGAATCCTCATAGAAGGACCACGAGCAGTAAGAGAACACATAGGATTACAATCAAAATGCCGATGCACCAGCCGGATTTCGTCTCTAAAGGTAGCATATATGTCATTTTTTTTGGCCAAGAGAAGAGCAAAATAGCCTACCTTCTGTATCGCGAATGAATTTTTGCATCTTCTTCATGGCACCACTCAATTTCGTGTCTGTTTTGTCCACGTTACCCTCTAGATCATCCAACATCCTTTATGTCTATCAGCATGACGGTGTATCACATCAACAAACTAAGCTTACTCGTTGTGTTCTAGAATCTCGTGGCCCATTAGCCCAGCCTGCTCAGCTAACGTCGTCAGCGTGCCCGAAATGGAAGTCAAAGTGTTGTCTTGTTGCTGCATTAACATCTGTAGGACTCCATATTTCGATGGTATTCAATATCAACAGAGGGCGATTGACCAACCTGTTGCTCTTCTTTCGACCATTGCGCTTGGTCATCAGGAGGATCTCCCGACATTGGAGGATTCGTGGATGACCGTGCCCTATTCATGGACGAAGTGGGGGGTGCACCTGAGACTTCATTTCGCATACTCTAAAGTAAGTTTACGACGGTGAGCTCATTAACATAGACTCTACATGATAACATACTTCAATCTCTTTCCGCACTCGTCCCACATACTTCCGCCGTTCGATCACTTCCACCTCTTCTAATCCAAACAGGCGACCTCCTGTCTCTTCCACTATTCTAGATGTGCAGTAGATCCCACAACCACATTAGTGAGGTAGTAACTCACGTCAGCCAGTAAACGTCTTACCGAACGCTCTCCTCGAGGTCTTCAAGGTCTGCTTCCAGAGCAGCTAAAGTTGCTTTAAGCTTGAATACAATGAGTACTCCGGAGAATAGATAAGGACTGGGCACGAACTTCATTCCGAGCCCAGTCAAGCTCTTCGCTCCCCTCCGAAGCAGTACTGCGTATTCGCAGATACGACGCACGAAGAGTCCCTGCAGACTGAAGTGATGACTCAATCTCAACCTTTACTGCATGATAAGGATCCGTCGACATGGCATGGATGTTGTGGACGTGATGGCACAGACAATCGACGTACCATTGCTTACGTCATCCTCCTGGTCCCTTCAAACGCCCGAGCCTATCCCGCCTTGCATGACGGCCGTTAGTACGGTTACGAGTAGTCACAGTGCAACATACACCGTATTACAGCACCCGTAAAAACCATCTCAGATCTTATAGTGACAATCCCTACCGCACACAAGGTGTGTCACCGTGTGTAAGAGTCAGCATTACTAACATAAAATAGTCAGTAACCTACCGTGTAATTTGAATGCTCTTCGGGATATACACCTAGCTCTTTCACGAGTGTTTACCTAGGTATTCTACATCTCAATTGAATGAGGCTCGGCATTGGAATCACCGGAAAGAGACCTCCCTCGCATACATCTCACTGGGTCCGGCTCTCCCAAGGCTTCGAGTGATTGGTAACGCGCCCCAATTCTCAAGTTCTCATATACCCATCTTCCTCACCTGTTCGGACGTTCGGCGTCCATTTACCCTAACGCAACTCGAAAATAACATGGGTTCCGACCCCGGAGCCCACATCACAGCATCATTTCAAACTGAACTCGATGACTCACGCGCCCTTCAGCCGGTTTCATAAACAATCTAAACGGTGCCACGTATGTTTGCAGCATCGAAGCCCGAGTATTATTTCAAACTGAACTCGATGACTCACGCCTTCAGCCGGTTTCATAAACAATCTATACGGTGCCACGTATGTTTGTAGCATCGAAGCCTGAGCCGTGGATGGAAGACATCTCAACTTGAAGCTTCATGATGGAGTTTTACTGTAAGGTTCACTATGTGGGGTTGTCGAGGGGTCATCAGGACGCCTATTTTTGGATCAGCATCATTGTAATTACTCTTGCAACAATCTTTTCGTTTAGTACTCTGTGACTTTATATAGACAATAGGGTGCAGCGTAAAGTCACGTTTGTGACAATACGCGTTACGATAAGCTTATCGCATGAACTTCGAACGAGTACTGATTGGCGGCCAGGTTTACACGCACTTATATAGAACAGCTGCTGACGGGTGCATTGAAATGGGATAAATAACTCAAGCTAAAGTAGCACCTTCGGGAGCCCTCCCACGCAGTCCCACCTTCAAGTTTGTTCGGGTTGGCCCTCAGTACATCCTCAGGCTCTTGGAAGCGGCGACACAATGTCTGTCAACGACGAGGGCAAAATAATAATACCCCCCAAGGACCGCAGAACCATAGTTGTGGTGGGATTGGGCATGGTTGGTATTGGTTAGTCTCTAAACATTACGCTTATGCGCAGGACCTCTCCTGATCCTTTGGATCGCAGCTTTTATAGAAAAGCTACTTGATCTGGACGATGCGGGTCGCTACCGTATCATAACCTGCGGGGAAGAGACATATTTGGCCTATAACCGGGTAAATGTGCACGGTGCCGCTATTCATGGACATGTAACTAAGGTCACTGTCGCTAGGTTGCTTTAACCGAGTATTTTCAGCATCGTTCGGTGGAGAAATTATATCTCAACAAGCGTGAGTACCTAATGAATCATAATGCATTGTGTCGATTTATAACCTTTCACACTGCGCCAGCCGAATGGTATGCTGCACAAGATCCTGACCGTTTCGTATTTCATCTGAATGAGCAAGTGACATCCGTCGATGTGGATGCCCACGTCGTAGAAACATCTAAGCACCGGATCATTCCTTACGATTTGCTCACAATTGCAACAGGCTCGGATGCCGCTCTCCCTCCATGTATCACAGAAGGGCAGACGAGGAACGTTAAGGGCATCTTTGCGTACAGAAACATCTCAGACCTTGACAAACTTATTGAGTATGCCGAACAAGAGGGGGTCAAAGGTGGCAGGGCCGTGATTGTGGGAGGTGGCTTGCTTGGTCTCGAAGCAGCTAAGGCCATCCATGATCTGTAAGTACTTGGCTCACCCGTAACCTCTCATAGTCTCATACACCTACACTAGTCCGGCAATTCCAAGCGTGACCATTGTAAACAGATCAGATTTTCCCCTCTCGCGCCAGCTCGACGCCGACGCTGGAGAGATGGTTCTGAAGCGTATTCAAGCGATGGGTGTTCAAATTCTCACCCGAGTTTCTATCGAAAAGGTTTGCACGACATCTGGTCCTGATGGGGAAGTCTTTACTGGATTTGAATTAAATGATGGCACGCATCTCGATGCACGAATCGTTATTCTCGCAATTGGAATTACCCCCCGAGATGACGTCGCACGGAAAGCTGGAATCAAATGCTCTCCAACACATGGTATCATAGTAGATGATGGTCTCTGTACTAGCGCGCCTGACGTCTATGCGATTGGGGAGTGCGCAAGTTGGAAGGTAGGTACAGCTTGCTCGGTACTAGTATTCCCTTCCTTCCCCCCCACTGAAAATTTGTTAAGGGAAATACATATGGTCTTATTGCTCCCGGCAGTGAGTACCCTTTTTTGGTTAAAAATAATGGGGGGGGGTGTGTTACCGCTCGCTCATAACAGAACACAGTCGAAATGGCCGACATTCTTTCATTCAACCTCACCCAGAGCTTATCTGTCAATGGCTCATTCAAGGCAAGGAAGATGAACTACCCAGATCTTTCGACAAAGCTTAAGCTCGTCGGTGTTGATGTATGTGGCTGAGCTTCGCATCAATACCACCCGCTTGCTAATCGCAACTGGCAGGTTGCATCGTTTGGCGATTACTTCGCAGATAGGCGTCAGCTCAACTTGAATAAGCACAGCCCGAGCGAGAGTGACGTCAGAAAGTTGGCAGTTTCGTATGAAACAGGGATACAGCGAGACAAATCACGAGCTAGCAACCCAATTTGGCCCATAACGTTTGATCAAACCAGTAATACGCGCGCAAATATTGTTTCCGGCAGTACAGCAAGCCTTGAGGTTGCGCAAACACAGTCGAATAACCTGCCTACCATTCCCGTTAAAGGCGGAGTAATCAAGGACAACGAGAACACGCGCGACCAACCCGTCCAATGTCTCACTTACAAAGACCCGTTTGCGACTGTCTACAAGAAGTATAGTTGCTTAAATGTGATTTTGAAACCGGAATAACACCGTCTCGAAGGTATATTTTCACTGCAGATGGTAAACATCTCCTCGGCGGTATGATGATCGGTGATGTGGCAGGTTTGCAGCCCTACTTTTCAATTTGCTTCATCACTGTATATCTTCAATACAGATTTCATCAAGCTAGTGGCAATCGTCAAGAAAAAGGTTCGTATCCAGGCCCCACATTCATCATGATATTAGTGTTGAAAACTACATTATGCACCTAGAAAACCTTAGATATTCCACCCGGGGAGCTAATATCCGGTAGTAAAAAGAGTGGCGACGATGACGGGGCCGATCTTGATGATGACACACAAATATGCAGTTGTCATGTAGGAGAACTTTCCTTGGGGCATGAGATTTAGCACCTTGACGTATTATCCTTAGAATGTCACCAAGAGTGCAATCAAGGCATGCATCGCAGCCGGCATTGACAACATTATTGGTATCAAGGCCAAGACCAAAGCGGGGACCGGTTCGGTTTTCCTCGTTTTCATGTACTCAAAAGCTCACCCATGTGATAAAGGCTGTGGTGGTTGCATGCCATTAGTCACTAATATATTCAATGCAGAGATGAAGAATGCGGGCAAAGCTCTAAACAACAACCTCTGTAGACACTTCGCCATGTCACGGTCCGATTTATTTAACGTCGTCAGGTGAGCTACATTGCCCTCGCCGATGATCCTGTTATTCTCATGCATTAATACCGCGTCGTATCATAGGATTAAGAAACTACAAACGTTATCAGAAATTATGGCTATGTGTGGGAATAATAAAAATGCAGTGGGATGCGAAATATGCAAGCCAACCATTGGAAGCATTTTGTCCTCGCTCTATAATGAACACGTGATGTTACCAGCTCATCATCAAAATCAAGAAACGAATGATCGGTACGAAACTTCAAGTACCATCTCTGCAATAAAATTTATACAGAATGATTTCTATGATTCCCAAGCTTTTTGGCCAACATTCAGCGCAATGGCAAGCAATACTCTTCTTCTCTTATATCACCGTCTGATATTTAGCTTCAGGCACATTCTCCGTTGTTCCAAAGATTGCAGCAGGAGAGGTGCGGTTGAACTCGACTAGACAGGCCCCAAATGTAACAATTAATTTAGGTTACGCCCGAGAAATTGATCGTCTTGGGACAAGTTGCAAAGAAATGTGAGCGATTTTGGATATTGGTCCTAAAACGTAACCCTCACAAATAACTGACATCAAATCAGATGGTTTGTACACCAAAATAACGGGTGGCCAGCGAATAGGCACGTTCTTTCAACCCTAGTCTCGCCGACGACGCTCATACTTGTCTAGATCTTTTTGGAGCTCAGAAGCAAGATTTACCAGACATATGGGTAATATTTGTTGCCCGCGGCCTCGCTCTAAACGTGTCTGAATCTTGAGATGTTAGGAGGAGCTTGTGAACGCCGGTTTTGAGTCGGGTCACGCGTACGGAAAATCGCTTCGTACAGTGAAATCTTGCGTATGTTAAGTATGAATTTTATCACGATAATAATTTTGATCCATTTCTTACCAGGTGGGGACATCTTGGTGTCGGTATGGCGTTGGAGATTCTGTTGGACGTGCGGTTAAATTATAAGTGTATAAGAAGCCAAACATTGATCTTCTCCTGTAGTTGCTGTGCAGCTTGAAGAGCGCTACAAGAGTGTTAGGTATACCCGCTTCCAATGACAAGAGTATGCCTTTCTAACGATGGGTTTGTAGGTCTCCGCACAAGATTAAAGGCGGTGTGTCAGGCTGCGTTCGCGAATGCGCTGAAGCACAAAGCAAGGATTTTGGTCTCATTGCAACTGATAAAGGGTGGAATCGTCAGTCTCGCAACCTTTTGCTAACCTTGGGGTGTACTTACATGTACATTTATACAGTATTCATTGGCGGGAATGGCGGTGCAAAGCCACGGCATGCCACACTCTTCGCAACCGATGTTCCCCCTTCGAAGATTGTCCGCATCATTGATCGATATCTGATGTTTTACATTCGCACTGCAGACAAACTCACACGCACTGCGAGGTGGGTTGAATCCTTCGACGGCGGGATACAGGTATATGGTTTTTACATCGCTCATCTACCTAAACTTGATTTCGGGTCAGAAACTCAGGAAAATTCTCTTGGACGACGAACTTGGTATATGTGCAGACTTGGAGAAGGAAATGGACACCCTTGTGGGCACGTATGCTGACGAATGGGCCGCTGTAGTCAATAACCCTGAACGACGCAAGCAATTTCGTCAGTTTGTGAATACCGACGAAACAGCCCGTGGAACTGAACTTATTATGGAGCGTGGCCAAAAACGCCCGGCAGATTGGCCAAAAGGTGACACTTAACAATACCACACATATTGATTACTGATAGCAAGCTGCATTTCTGTGCGTCATTTTACTATGCAGATTTCGCACCTGTTCGGATGAACATATCTCAATTTCGAACACCACGATCTCAGTGGTCGTGGAGACGAGTGGCTGGCGTAGGTGATCTTAGCGCAATAGATGCGGGCACAACGTTCGCTTCTCCCCCATATTTCTTTTGATTGTTTGTGACCAGAAACGCATGGTAGTTCTGTTGCAGTTAAATACGGCGATACACGACTCGCCGTCTTCTATGTACCAAAACGTGGTTACTATGCTACTCAGGTTAGCCTTTTTGGCAATACTTTTTTGCAGGCACAGAGATTGTAATAATATTGACTATAGCAAATGTGCCCACACAAACGGGCATTCGTTCTGGACCACGGTGAGTTCACTTTCTCTGCTATTACCTACAATCCCCACGATCTCACACACCACTGGCATAGGAATAATTAGTGATGACGCGGACGGTAACCTTTACGTGTCTTGTACGTCAGACTTTCTTTATTCCTCTAAGCATATGAGCTGGGAGATTGAATTCGTTTACGGCAGGCCCAATGCATAAACGGAATTACCAGCTAGACACGGGGGCTTGTCTTAACGATGATAACTACTCCATCCTCGCGTTTGAAGCCAAAGAAGACCAGGGTAATATATACCTTCTCCTCCCTGACCCTGAGGAGCTCGACGAAATTTTGGGCAGTGATAAGTGGATGGTCAAGGCCGCAACCGCGCAACTGCACAGCCGTGGTGGTGCGACCCAGATAGAGCTCGTTGGACCCGATGGTCGTGTGCAACAAGGTTGCGTTGATGGGGAATGTAGCGGTGGCAAATTGGAGTGGTAGGGAGTGGCAAATTGGTAGATGCTGGGAATTTATTGGCTTTAGTCTCTTATTTATATGCATTGACATTATGGTGTGCGCTGGATGGGTAGCGTTGTGATCTTATAGCGAAACGTCGAAACGAGTTAGGCGAAATGATTCAGAGACAACACGAGAGGAAATGGGGATCGACCCTCTGACACCTTGCACCGAAAGTACCTGCTATAAGCTCACTGCATGATAGAATACATTGTGAGGCTAAGAATTCAAGCCAGATCGTTGTTTTGACATTACTCCGGTTAAATTTTACGCATCACTCCCTATGTAGGCTTGGAGATTAATGATACGTAGAGTAAAAGTACTGGATTGGTAGGGGATAGTGTAGCTAGTGAAGGTGGCACCGTGCAGAATTTATGGCACAAATTGACGAAAAGGACTCAACGGGTATATGCAGAGAAAAATTCCAGAGGCATAGAATTGTGTGATCAACTTTGGTATCGATTGGCAGTGTTACTATCCGACGTTTTTGTTTAAACGCGGCTAAGGTGCACCATAGCTACCTCAATATGTACTGGTATGTACTGAGAGATGTTCTTATGATTTTCAGGTGGGCATATCTGAGGTTGCATAGTACTTCATTGGACGCAACATTGCAAAATCGAGAAAAGCTCCGCCGAGGTCGTCATGATGCGGGAAGAATGAGTGAGGATTATGAATAATCGTATGATGATATACCATGCCTGGCTTCATCGCAGGAAACATTCTGGAATGAGCTGACAGCACCGCTCAAGATTGAAAATGTGGGTAGAACAGTGAAGCATGATGCTGGTTCGTGATAAGGTAGTGCATTACCCATTCAGAAATAGCTCAGCGCGCAGACTCTCAGAGAGCGGGTGTGTGGTAGACTCTTACGGTTTACCTAATCCGTGACGCTGACTCAGACACCCTAAATTAGAGCACCAGGCTTACATCCGCCTCTCTTCACTACATCTGAGGCGCATGTCTGCCATGAGTGGATTACCGTTGCTGAGCTACCCACCTCCAGAACCAGTCGAATCTGACGAGTCTGTCTGCAGAAAATGTAACAGAGAGTTCAATTTCCTATTCTCTCGTCAGAAACGATGTAACCACTGTGGTTCGCATGTTGTACTCTCCCTTGGGTGCCTGTTCACCATATATTTTATCTCTAGGATATGCCTATTGCTCAACTTGTGCCGATTATCGAGCCCTCATGCCTCGCGCCGGGCAAGAAACTGGTTACGAGGTACTATCTATTTGTGCATACTGTGTGGATATGCTCACTAGTGAGTGGACCCATCTGAAATATTTTTCAGAATGTTGTCGAGTGTGCTTATGTGACTTAGTAACTGGAAGTAGTAAGAGCAAGCTCAGAGACCTACCTTTATCGAAGCTACGCTCATATATGAAGGCTTACAATGTTCGCTTGAGTGGTGCAGCGCTAGAGAAAGATGATCTGGTGGAGGCAATCTTGCGTGCCAAGGTAAGCCGCTGATTTCCAACGACGGTTACAAAAATACTTTACCAACAAGGAATAGGGCTCGAATGGATGCTTGCTTCCTGTGCACGAGGTTTGCCTTACAAGCAGTCATAACAAAAATGTACCTGATTATCAAACAGGAGTTTTATAGAAAGAATTCGGTTCCTCGAGGGTCCAACGATCGATCAAGACGTAGCTTTTTTTCGCGTGCTAGTCAACAAGATGCCCCCACGCCAACAGCACAACCTCAGCAACCGCAGTATACTCCGCCTCCCGGTCCTCCCCCCCAACCGCATTATACGCCTCCTTCTGGCCCTCCTCGCCAACCCTACTATACTCCGCCTTCCGGTTCTCCACCCCACCAACATCATTCTACTTCACCCCCTCGATCTTCGCCTCCTTTCCAGCGTTATCATCCTGTACCCTCTGATCCTCTGCGGTCCTCTACGGGAACGAGACCACCACGACATCAACCTCAGCACCCTCCTACCACAGCTTCACCTCCAACGCCACAGCAGTTCTATCATCCTCCTACATCCCGATCCTCCCGGTCCTCCCAACCTTACCCCTCTCAGGCTCGTCAACAGAGTCCTCCACACATCTTCCGACCTTCAACATCACAGACGAATCTTCACTCTCGCCCGCCTGGCGCGAACCCCCCAGAGGACCAATGGCAGACCAGGCAGCCACCACCGAGGCCACGGTCCGCAGCACCTACTGTGCCTACATCCCCTCCAGCACCTCCGCCTCCTCTTCCTGTACCATCTTTGGAAGCCCTGCTTGAGAGAAGGCCTGAAGAAATTGCGAGCTTACCTATATCGACATTGAAGTCCATTCTATTCGAGAACCGCGTTAACTCGTCCTCAGGCGTCCTAGAGAAGCAAGATCTAGTGCAAAAGGTGCTCGTGCTTGTGAAGGATGAGAGACGAGACAGGGAATACAAAGAGAGAGAAGCGAGAGAGGAGGCGGAGAGAATGATGTGGGCAAGAAGGGAAAGAGAGCGAGAGGAGGAAGACAGAATGGAGAGAGAACGCAAGTTAACGGAGCAGCGCCAGCGTAATGCCGAGGAACTCGCTGAAGGAAAGGAAGGAAAGAGTACTGGCGTTAAGGCCAGGCCCACGTCTTCGCCAACGCCTTATTCTGATAGGACGCAGGATGGGCTTTGTGTAGTATGTCAGGATGAGCATGCTAACATGGCTATTATCGACTGCGGGTGCGTTTTTCCAAATCTACATGCCTTCGGAGTGACTCACATTTTTCCCAGTCATCTTGCTCTTTGCAAATCATGCTCAGAGATGGTGATGAAGAGCAGTCGTGAATGCCCCCTCTGCAGAACTCGGATTGTTACGGAGCAAAGACTTCTACGCATATTCAAAACCTGATCTTAAGCTTTCCTCTGTTTTCTCTCACGCACACACATGGGACCCTGAACATGCTGTTGTACCCATATTATATCTTGTAGTTCATTACATCACGGCTTCACTATGTTATCTACTGGACCATAGATTCAATCGTGACACGTCATTACATAAACGCCTCAGCCACCGTGTTCAGACTTTACTGTACGTTTACCTCCATGAAGCTCTCCTCATTTGACTGCCTGACGGCACTATGGGCTCTGGTGGGGCAAGTGTATGCTTCACCACCTATCAGAGTGCAGTTGCGCTCCTCTTGGCCTGCTCCCAACCTCTTCATAGAAGTATTGTAAGCGCCCTCCACTGTCTCGCGTTGAGCAGCTCGCGATAATATGCACACAGAGAGTCAGCTTCCGTCGAACAACACGATACATTCTTTCATTTACTAGACCTTCTAACTTCGCCAGAGGTATTCCCGCAGCCACTAGCCTCGCTCACTCCTGAAGCTATACACGATGCTTCCGTACAAACGTTAGTGAAGAATGGCTATCTTTCGGAGCCCGGCGCACTTGAATCCTTTGAACTTTCTTTGTCTCTTCATGCGGCGAGCCCGAAGATTGAAGCCTATTATCAGTATTTTCGTGATCATCGACTCGCAGAGACGCCATTAGTAGATGAGGAGCTTACGGATGATTGTACGGGGTCCTGGGTCGAGTGGTATGGTCGACGTGTGTGTAGCGTGGATACCCTTCGCCATTTAGTAGAGGTCGACACTCTAGACGCGGGTAATGATACCAATAGATCTGTGTGCGTAGATGTTCTATCAGTCAAAGCACGGTTACTTGCTCAATTTCGCTATAGGCCATTGACTCAGACGAAACTGTTGTCGTTTGAACATGTCTACCCACCAACCTCAGGTGTGCTGTACCCCCCAAAGAAAACCGCAATCCTTTATGGCGATACCACTTCAAATAACTTCCGCAATCTACATGACTACATTTACGCTCTCTCAAAAGAAAACCCACCGCGATTGCAGTATATTTATCGCCATATCCCACCCAACGACGAGGGTGCAGGTCCTAGTCATCTTTCTGGTTACGGTGTAACATTGGACCTAAAGAAAATGGACTACTTGGCGTTGGATGATCGCAGGCATTCCCGAAGAAGCGGTAATCAACGACTTTCAAGGCAGTTAGAAGTGTATTGACCTACTTGGTAGTTCACACAACGTCCACGAACAATAAATCCAGCAATGGGGAACAAGACTCCGGGGAGGTCACGGACCTATTGGGATTTCTGGAAGAAACGGATGAAGTTGACTTGACGACCCCTCTCAACGAGGAGGAAATCTCCGGTATATTACATTCCCATCCCATACTTTGTGCCTTTTTGAACGACTCTTCAGGCATCGGGATCAAAGCCGCGCAACTCGTGATGAATTCTCCTGACCCATTGAAGGCTTTGATGCACCTCTCTCAAAACTTTCCAAAATATGCAACCTCCACTGCACGTCGCGTTGCAGTCGACCCGCCTCTGTTGGAAGAACTACAACGCAACTGGGTCAAAGCTCAACAAGGGTCCAACGCAGTTTGGCTAAACGGGCTAGCACTCCAGATTACAGATGTCAACACCTTTGGGTAATACTTCACCACTTATATCACTCACATTCTCACCTTGCCGCTATCTAGTTTACTGCGACTCCTACGGAAAGAGAGGGAGCTAGTAGGCCAGATGAAGACACTCGGACTCACTGCTCCTCAGGGAATCGATTTGTTGACGCATGAGGCTATCATATCGTCGCAGACGGAAACCCGCGTAATAGATGGTATTTTTGACGCCAGCGATCGACTAGAAGGTGGTGTTATCGTTTGGTGGAACGACCTAGAGAAGGATAAGCGGTGTGTCCTGTCGTCTCGCCGCGCGCGGCATAATGCTTACGATATCCCCCTCATAGGTATGCTCAATGGTCGCCTACGCTACACATGGTGTGTAATCTTTAGAGCCAGCTTAGCATCTAAGCATTCACATGCCTCAGATGTTGCGTCCAATATACCCAGGCCAATTTCACAATGTCAAGCGAAACTTGTATAATACCGTCCTCCTACTCGATTTATCACAACGCTCCAGTTTGGTATGGATAACAGGTCCAATATCCAACATCGTTCAAAGAGGGTTTCCTTTCCGGTTTGGTGTTGTGCCGCTTATAGAGACAGACGAAGGTGCAACCTTTTTCTCCGATTTAACGCAAGTAATTTGACATTTTTGTAAATCAGGCAGAAAAGCAGCCCAACTATTTTTCTACTTGATAGAAACATACGGCCGCAGCGAAACGATGAATTTTTTGAAAAAGGCATGTTTTCAACGGCCCAACGGCCCGTCGCAAAACAGACAGTTCATTAACTACACCACATTAGTTGACTCAATCTAGCAGTACTACTTTAGATTTCGAAATAGCCCGTGCCGAGTTCCAAGCATTGATTGAAAATAACGCTGCTTCCCCTCCCGAACGCGAGGAACAGGACAAGGTTTATCTAACCTTTGAGGAAGTAATTGGGACTTCAACTTTGAACTCTACCTCGAGCCCAGATTTGACGGCTACCATTGAAAAGGCCCGTAGATACGCTAAGCGATTGGGTGCAACTCTGAAATCATCGCCACAAGGTCATGCATTTATAAATGGGAAGCATGCTAATATAGCAGAGGTGGTTGTCACCTTCCACTTTCCTACACAAAGGCTCAACTCTACTTCAGGATTTTCTCAACACCCTTCAAATCGAAATCTCGCAACAGACGCAGTATTTGCAGGAACAGGTATACACGGCATGGTATCTTGGGATAATGTCTTAAACAACTTACAGATTTATGGCGGCAAACTAACGGATGACATGGATACATCGATGCATTTTTACGATTTGCCCACGACCGCAGTGAAAAGGAACCGTTACATTTACCCGACCACTCAGGCGGGGAGCTTGAAAGTGGTCAATATGCTGGAAGCTTTCGCTCGTACACAACTTCAGCCCGGTTTATTTGACTTTGTCTATCCAGGTCGGCGTGTTATTCTCCTGATCTATTTTATTGACATGTAATTTTCTCCCATCCAGCGTCTAATCCCTACCCACCCGTATCCATTTGCATCATCGCTGACTTTGACAAACCCTCTGGGAATCTGCTTCTGAAAGGCGCGCTTACTTCTATGGCAAGTGGTGCTGCCATTCGAATAAGATGAATACTGATGGCTCTATAGAAGGACAATGCGACCTATCGCCTCACGTTTTTACATAACCCCTCAGCCCCAGTTGCATCCCCACATCCAGATAGTCTCTCATCTTACCTCGCTTGGATGCACAATGCATCTGTTCTCAATCACACAACGCCAATGGAACTCTTAATTGCTCTTGATCAATGGGGCAAGAAAGAAGGTGAAAAAGTGTCCATTGCAGAACACCTTCAAGCCGTTTCGCCAAATAATGGTGACACAACAGAAGCTTTATATGCTCATTTCTCCAAGTCAGGTCGTTTACTTGCTCGAGAGTTTGGGATCGAGCCTGGCGAGCAGGCGTTAATCGTTAATGGCCGTGTGAGCATACCCTCATTACTGGATTCAACCGTGGCTCATACCAAGACATATAGGTCGTTGGGCCGATAGAAGAGGAGGAGTTCACTGCTGAGGATTTTGAAAATCTCGCGGACTACGAAATTTCCAGGAGAGTGGGGCCTGTAATAAAAGCTTACGCCAACATCACAGGCCGCGAGACTACAGGGTAATTGTCTTTGTTTGCATCAACGCCTAGGACTTATCATTCTCAGATCAGAATTCTCGGACAATATCTCCATGCTTTCTTCTGTCATATCGGCCGTACAGATCCCGGATCCTTTAGCGGAAGGCTTGTTCAATATTCCACAACGACCCAGGAACCGAGCATATCGTCTACTAGACCAGACTCATTTGTTAGTGTTGCCTTGAACTGCTTCATGAATCGTATATGCTTATTGCTTGTTTCAAACCTAGATGTTTTGAGTTCGGCGATAATACCACAGCATCGTATCAGTTCGCTTTTATTCTCGACCCAGTTAGCGAACTGGCATCCCGATGGACTCCTCTCATCACCGTGGGTACCCTAATATCTCATGAGCTATAAGTTTACGTCTAATTGTGCAGTGGCTCGCGGAGCTCGATTCGGTCTATGTGCAAGTGCATTTAAATCCAGTAGCTTCGCTGCCGGAGGTGATTGAGAAGGCTCGACTTGGAAGATGAAGCCACTTACCCACTTTGATTTTAGCTTCCACTCAAGCAGTTTTATCGGTTTACTATGCCATCGCGTCTGACGTTTGATGAATCTGGGTGAGTTAACATCAATAGTGCATTTTGCTCCCCAGGAATGTATTTGCTTCCTGTAGGTCGGAAGGCCTGTCTACTGTTGAATTCAAGGAGTTGCCACCAGATCCTATATACACTCTGGGCATGGATGTTCCTCCCGCGTGGCTTGTCCGACCTCATGATTCTCATCATGATTTGGACAATATCCGCCTCGCTTCCTTTACTGGAATGGATCGGGTAGCGGGAGTGGAAGCTATATTCCACTTGGATTACCTTGTAGTTGAAGGCCATGCCCGTGATACCAACACTAACGCTCCCCCTCGCGGCTTACAACTTCAGTTAACTACAAGCAACTCGACTCCCATAGCAGATACTCAGGTTGTTGCAAACTTGGGATATCTACAGTTTAAAGCAAAGCCCGGTGTCTTTCAGTTGGAAATACGTGATGGCTATGGAAGAGATGTTTTTGAACTCGATAGCGTCGGAAACGAGGGATGGAACAGCCCTCCTGTGACAAGTGGATTGGATATTACACTTACTAGTCTGGAGGGACTCACTCTATACCCTCGCGTCCACAAACGACCTGGAATGGAAAGCGCAGATGTCCTCGCAGAACCCTTCAATCACGGAACGCCAGGCATAGTTGAACAAGTCGTGTCGAGGTTGATGTTCTTCCTATTTTTCTCTCCACTTAGCGAGCCTCACACTCTGAGTACGCAGCATATCTTCCATGTTTTGGCCTAAAAAGCAGGTCGCTGTTACCACGGATCAGGCGACGATAAACATCTTCACAGTCGCATCCGGACTACTCTACGAGGTCCGTTCATTTACGACCGTTCGTTCTCCAGCCTTTTGCTTAAGACACCATATACAGCGATTTGTCTCCATCATGATCTTGAGCGTTCTTCGAAATACAAAAAGTTCTGTCAAATTTTGGTTCATAGAAAACTTTTTATCTCCTTCGTTCCTCGTAAGTAGTTTGCCTCCTCTGACCATTTATACATTAAAGCCCCTTTCAGGAATTTATTCCCCATCTCGCTGAGGCTTACAACTTCCAATACGAGCTTGTCACATACAAGTGGCCGTCCTGGCTTCGAGCGCAGACCGAAAAGCAGCGTATTATCTGGGGGTACAAGATCCTCTTCTTAGACGTACTGTTTCCCATGGACCTGAAAAAAGTCATATTTGTCGATGCGGATCAAATCGTCCGTGCGGATCTCAAGGAGCTCGTCGATCTCGATCTTAACGGCGCCCCGTACGGGTACACTCCAATGGGCGACGATAATACTGATATGGAAGGTTTCCGTTTCTGGAAAACAGGGTACTGGAAAGATTTCTTGAGAGGGCGTCCATATCACATCAGGTCGGAATGCACTTCCGTGTACAAAGTGAAGAGAGCTTAGCAGGCATAATCGTCAGCGCACTATATGTGATCGATCTGGTGCGCTTCCGCCAGCTTGCGGCAGGAGTGCGTAGTTGGGTTCACTGTATCCGCCTTCGTGATCGATTGACAATGTTGCTATTGCAGGATCGCTTGCGCGGATCATATCAAACCTTGTCAGCGGACCCGAACTCCCTCTCGAACCTCGACCAAGGTGAGGGTCTTGGAATAGTCTCCTGGCTATGTATCTCACGATCTATTGCAAGATCTTCCTAATAATTTGCAGTTCGAAGTCCCAATTGTAAGTAGCCGCGTCGAGATGAGCAGGATTGTCCTTTAATTACACATCTCATCTGCAGTTCTCACTCCCGGAAGATTGGCTATGGGTATGTGCGTTTTTCAGAGGCTGGTGGCTACTGATCATCTGCACGCCGTCAGTGCGAGACTTGGTGTACGTTTCATTGTTTCTCTTCCAGTGACCCCTTCATAATCCACCTACAGGTAGCAAAGATCGACTGCACCGTGCGAAGACCATTGACCTCTGCCAAAATCCGTTAACAGTTCGTTTTACGCAGTGTAATGCGATATTGGGTTGTGTTGACTGGATAAATTTAGAAAGAGCCAAAACTGGCGCGCGCTCGGCAAATACCTGAATGGGAGGAATACGACACAGAGATTTCGCAGTTTGCGCGCAAGCTTGCAGACGAAGGTGTTATTCGTTCCGCCGCATACGCAGGTGGTGCAGACAGTCTCGCAAACTTCGGGGCCACCGGGTCTTCGGAGAAATCGGTGGAGGCTGATAAAAGCGAAGCCGATGAAAGCGAAACAGCAGGAGATCCTAAGAGACGAGATGAGTTGTGAAGTAGATCTGAACCAGTAATTATTTTTTGGTAGTTAATTAAAGGCATAGGAGTGACTAAAGTGACTGATCGCGTTCTGTATATGCACCAACGCTCATGCTATGGTCTCGGAGAAACGGCCCGGGTTGGCTTACCTAAACAATCACAAGCCGTTACTGTCGGTGACAGTGGGTCACGTTCGCCAGCTCACAAACGCGTGAGTTGCACACATCGCACTGCAGCACATTTCTGACCACGTCTCTCAGAGACAATGTCCGAGCAACAAAAGACAGCTCCACAGGACATTCGGAATATCGCTGACTTTCTAAGAAGCGGCAAGGGAGGCCTCAAGACACGAGTTGGTCTCTGGAATGGCAAACGTGTTGATTACTTCAAAGGTATGTTCCCCACTTCAGGACTCATCCTTTCTTTTATGTACCTTCGCTACAGGAAAAACGGCTATTAAAGCTCTCCTCAGCCCTGCATATGCAAAGCTCAAAAACGTACCAAAAGTCAAAGATGAGGCCGAAGCAGCCACACTGCTTGGTTCCATGATGCCCTTTGCTTTCTTCCTTCTTGTGCAGCGTGGCCAGTCCTCTGCGGGTCCCAAATCACCAAAACATCTCCAAGTGAACCCAATGCAGTCGTTCCAGGAGGACGGGTACTTTGCATGGTTCTACGAGGGCTCGCAATGGGTGACATACGTTGGTGGCGCGGGTATGGTGCTCGTCATGCTCGCTGCTGTCATGTTCCCCCTGTGGCCTCCCATCCTGCGGCTGGGGGTGTGGTATCTGAGTATCGTCATGTTGGGTCTCATCGGGCTGTTCTTCGTTGTGGCAATCCTGCGGTTGATATTCTATATTATAACGGTCATCGTCGCGTCGCCTGGCATTTGGATATTCCCGAAACTCTTTGCGGATGTCGGATTTGTGCGTACTTGTACCCTGCGTTTTGTATTTGGGGTATGGACTGACACGTGTTTTTTCAATTTACCGGTAGGTCGAATCGTTCATTCCGTTCTGGGAATGGGACCTTCCAAAGAAGAAGTCAAAGAAGCGCAAGGAGAAGGAAGGAGAAGGATCCGAAAAGTCACCGAAATCGAAAAAATCAACCGGGGAGGCAGAAGGGACCAACGGAGAAGCGTTGTTGGAGGAGATCTCTTCCCGTCCGCGAGCTCGTTCAGCAACGATCGAGGAGGTAGAAGATGATGGTTCTTAGAGGCATTTCTTTCTTCGGTTTGTATATGTAATGTGTTCGTCGTTAATTAACATGCATCCATCAAGCGTGACGCATTGTAGTCAAGCGTCGCGAATGGTGTGTCACATTTTCAGTTTGTGGGAATCCTTGCACTAGTATTCAAGTTTTGAATTTAAATTTGTGGGGGGCTTATGGTCAGGTTTATACAGCGTATTTACGGAGGGTTTGATGTCGATAATCGGGCTAGAGCACCGTCTGCCTCCATAACGCCTTCCTCCATGCCAACCTTACGCGAGTGATCCAACGCACGTTTAAAATGCTCCTTTGCCGCCTCCCGGTCATCCTGCATCTATAGCATTAACACGACGTCAGTTCCATCACGCGATGACGCGCAGTATTAAAACCCACCTCGAGCACTGCACCCATATTGAACAGTAGAACGGCCCACACTCGCTCACAGTCTGGCAAGGTGGTTCGAGACTGGGCCAGTTCGTTGCGCGCCTTTTCGGCGATTTCTATACCTTTTGTGCACCACAATTTTGCTTGCTCAATGCGATTCGAAGAGGGCTCTTTATTGATTAATAGGCTGGATATAACGGTCATTATCTCTGCGGCTGAAGGTGTATGGGATGAGGGCATGGACTGAACGGAGATGGTTCGAGAAACCGACCTCTGCATCGACGCTCAGGGCTGACATCTGCTCTCGCCTGAGGAGATGTCGGTGGTAGAATTAGGGACAGAGCGCGAAGGTAGAGTGTGAGGGCATATCTTTGCATTACATAAGTGATTAGTGATCGGGTATCAGGATATGCCTGTCACACACTCACTCTAGGTTTCCCTGCCTTGCATAGCATGATCCCAACGCCTCCAGCGCTACTTCGAACTCATCTTTCTGCGTCCAATTAGGCAGGATCAATTCAGTGGCCTCGGGCTGATCCATATGCAAGGCCGGATTCCCTGTGGTAGCCCTGGAGATGCGAATGAATTCTTCAACACTCCATAGTAGCCACTGTTCTTCCTCTTCCTTCCGGAGGTGTTCCGAGAGTTCACCCAGATGCAAGGCCAATGCAATAGTGCGACGGCGCTCGGGCAATGAGAGCTCGTTGGCCGCCGCAGAGGATTGCATCAAGGCGCAGCACTCCGCATATATCTCGTATGCCTTTTCGGGCAGATTGGCAGCTTCGAGTACCTCCCCGAGCTTGCATGCAATGCCCGAGATCTTGAGCCAGGGATCTTGACCTAACTTGTCTTTTGACAGTGTGAGACAGGTCTGCCATGCACTGGAAACATGAATGTGAGTGGGGGGACGCTTGATGATGGCCAAGAAATACCGTCGGAGGTAGCGCTCGCTGAGGGCGAGATCGCCTTTTTGTTGAGCTCTGATAGCAGGACGGAGGTCCTCCCGTAGCTCCGCGGGCCATATGGCGAACGACGAGTAAAAGTCGTATCTGCGTGACTAGCATCAAATCGTGCGAAAAATAGACATAATACGCAGTCATACACGCCATAGGCTGTTGCGCTTAGACCAATGATGGCGAGCACGCTGAAGATGGTGGAGACGCGTAGCCCGCCCTCTGCGCGCGTAGGCCCCGCCTCAGTACGTGTGTGGACGCGTCGCACTTGCGTGCAGCGAGCATAGATGCCAGCAATGCGAGGTGAGGTAGACTGTGGCTTGAGACGGGGGCAGAGACAAGACCGGACCATCGTCATTCAGCAAGGTGCGTTGGGTCACGTGACCAAGCGCCGCACGTGAGCCGACTTCCTTATCACACAAAATCAAACTTTGATTGGTTACTGTACCGGAGAGCGCTAGAGAGCGCGATTACATGGCTCCGATTTCGGAATTAAGGACTTATTTGGCTGTGGCACACTTGCCAGAAGGCTCTCCGCAGGCGGACGACCGCGACGAAGTCGGGTCTGGTGAATAGGATGTGCTTCGTTGGAAATTCGCACTCACACTCACGCTATCGACATGCGATCAGATGTTAAGACGGGTCGGTTAGAAAGCCGTATAGTGCGAAGCTACGACGGTATCAGCTTGTAGTAGCCGTTACTCCACGCCAGACATCGCCTCTGGAGATCTAGAGGGCTGTTTTATTTAGAACATGTAGAGATATTTTAAACCTCACTGCGGCCGGCTCTCTAAGTTTGGGCTCGCGGCGCGCGCGGCGAAGCAGGGCGATGGGCACCTGCACATCGATGACGAGGGACGGATGTTCCAATGACACCAGCGAGTGCCTTCTGTCCTTGTTGCGGGGCTGGATAGCGCCGATTGCCCATGTCTGACACATTCCAATGATTGCCTCGAAGAAGAGACACGCCACATGCGTGGACCCGCCCGGTCTCGGACGCAGGTTGGAGGTAGTTATGAAACTAGGGTGGAGCAGAGAAGAGGGTGGAAGGTCGAATGGCGGTAGCTGACAGAACTGGGTGAACCTTCGGAGATTCCAGCAACGACAAATGCTGGAGTCTCCAACCGGTGTGCAGTGCATTTGCTTACTAAGTAATACAAGGCCTGCTAACGGCGGGGCACTGTTGATCTCGGAAGAGTCTCAAGAGCCCACCGGTGACGACCTTCCGTGCAGCCCGTACAGAACGGCGACGATCGGAAGAGATCTCCCGGGGCTCTGCAGCAGGGTGTTCGGGGATCGCGCCGAGATCCCGTAACCGGGATAACGGAGTTTGGATGTGCGCCGCCGCGTCCCGGGAAATGGGTCGTGATTTTCATTTTATAGCGTGACTTGTTTCTCCAATAGATTGTTTGGATCTGTTACACCACTATATAAAGATTCCCGGACGTGTCGCTATCCCTCGCTCCTCTGCCCCCCCCCATCACTCATCCTCTACAGCTCCTTATTCCTCCATCTCTTTCCCTCCGCTCCACCCTTAGGGTCCCTCCGTGGTCATGTCTGATGCTCCTCCCGTGAAAGAGGCTGGCACCCCGCCTCCTGCAGTGAAAGAAGCTGGTCCTGCAGATCCCTCCCCAGATGTCCCCGAAGAGAAGAAAAAGCGAGAGTATAAAGACTTTGGCCATGAAACGGAGGCGCCAACACGTGCGTCGTCTCTGTTCGCATTTTACCTCGTCTGACGCGCTTTATCTTCAGATGCCAACGTGGACATGTCCACCGTATGTTTCATCCAGAAAAGATCAGGTCCTGCGTTTTGACTTTTCTTTTGCAGATTGAACTCAAGGCAGAGGATCTGTACGATAAGGAGAAGGTCGATTTGGAGACTATCGTCATTGACGACGTCTTCAAACTTCTTCAGTGTGATGATCAGGGTCTAACCCAGGAGGAGGCAAAGCACCGTCTCGAAGTATTCGGTCCGAACAAACTCGAATCTGAGGAGCAGAACCCGTTTTTGCAAGTTCGTGCTAGATCAATTCTTTTTCCTGTAGTACCGCGTTTAACACTCGCGTTAGTTCTTGAGTTTCATGTGGAATCCTCTTTCTTGGGTCATGGAGGCTGCTGCGCTCGTTGCCATCGTACTGTCGAATGGCCAGCACCGTGCCCCAGACTGGGAAGATTTCGTTGGTATCATCCTCTTGCTCTTCATTAATTCGGCGATCGGTTTCTACGAAGAACACAATGCTGGTAACGCGGTCAAGGCGCTCATGGACTCACTCGCCCCCAAGGCACGTGTCCGTCGTGAGGGCAAATGGTATGAAATCGAGTCGGCAGAACTTGTCCCCGGAGATATGGTCGCGTTCAAGATCGGAGATATTGTCCCTGCAGACTGCCGTCTCACCGAGGCCATCAATGTCTCCATCGATCAGGCAGCCCTCACTGGTGAATCACTCCCCCAAAGTAAGAAGACTGGTGACCAGTGCTTCTCGTAAGTCACGTATGGAGCAATTTCTGCATTTGTGCTGACAGGTCCGGCAGTGGATCTACATGCAAACAAGGTGAAGCCGAAGGTGTAGTCATTTCTACTGGACCCAACACCTTTTTCGGTCGCGCCGCATCACTTGTCGGACAAGACGATGATACCACTGGTCATTTGCAAAAGATTCTTGCTCAAATTGGTTCCTTCTGTCTCGTTGCCATCGGCATATTCGTCCTCGCAGAGATTTTCGTTTTGTATGCCGGTTTCAGATACCAATACCGTCGCGGTCTCGACAACATCCTTGTACTCTTGATCGGTGGTATTCCCATTGCCATGCCTACCGTGCTTTCCGTTACTCTCGCTGTTGGTGCCCAACAGCTCGCCAAGCACAAGGCCATTGTGACGCGGATCACCGCCATTGAGGAGCTTGCCGGTGTTACCATTTTGTGCTCTGACAAGACTGGAACTCTCACGACGAACAAGCTTACCATCGACAAGAAGACTGTACGCACGTACGGTCCCTTCTCTCCCGACGACGTCATCCTTCTCGCAGCATATGCTTCTCGTACTGAGAATCAAGATGCGATCGATACCTGCGTTGTTGGTTCGATTGGTGACCCAGCGCGCGCACGTGCTGGGATCAAGCTTTTGGACTTCAAGCCTTTCAACCCCGTCGACAAGCGTACAGAGATTACTTATCGCGAGGAGTCCACTGGAAAGCTCAAACGCGTTACCAAGGGTATGACTGGTATCATCATCGAACTCTGCTCTCGCAACAAGACCGACGAAATCGAGAACAAGCTCGAATCCGACGTCGAGGAGTTTGCTAGCCGTGGACTGCGTGCTCTTGCTGTCGCTTATGAAGAGCTTGAAGGCGATGACCACGAGGCTGAAGGCAACGGATTTGAACTTATCGGTCTTCTTGCAATCTTCGATCCTCCCCGTGAAGACACCAAACAGACTATCGATGATGCGCTTGCCCTCGGTGTTCGTGTCAAGATGGTTACGGGTGATCAACTCGCTATTGCCAAGGAAACCGGTCGTCGCCTCGGTCTCGGAGACCACATGTATCCCGCTAAAGTGCTGAAGGATGGACCCCCACCTGGCGGCAAACACGCTACTCTTGACGACATGATCATGGACGCTGATGGTTTCGCCGGTGTGTTCCCGGAGCACAAGTACGAAATTGTTAAGCGTCTACAGGGACTTGGACACTTGTGCGCTATGACTGGTGACGGTGCCAACGACGCTCCCGCGTTGTCTAGGGCTAACGTTGGTATAGCCGTCGAGGGTGCTACGGATGCCGCTCGTGGTGCGGCTGATATCGTATTGACGGAACCCGGTCTTTCTACCATGTAAGTGCTATTGCATCTGTCGTGCTTTGTTATATTGACTAGAGCCTCTCGATAGCGTGCACGCCATTCGTGGATCGCGTATCATTTTCCAGCGTATGCGCAACTACTCTATTTATGCTTGCGCAGTCACCATCCGTATCGTCGTGTGCTTCGCTGCCCTCGCGTTCGCGTACAAGTTTGACTTCCCACCTTTCATGATCCTGATCGTTGCTCTACTCAACGACGGTACTATCATGACTCTCTCCGTCGACCGTGTATTGCCCTCGAATACACCCGATTCTTGGGACCTTGCAGAGATCTTCGCGTATGCTGTTGCATATGGTCTTTATCTCACCATGTCTACGTAAGCTTTTACTTTGGTTTTGTTTCTCCTCCCCAAGCCTCACCTTTGTTTGTCAGTATTGTGTTGGTCATCGTCATCATTGATACTACTTTCTTCGAGAGGAAATTTGGTGTCACTCTCTCGTCCAAAGACCACAACGATCCCCAACTCCACATGATCGTATACCTCCAAGTGGCCATCATCTCACAGGCATTGATCTTTGTCACTCGTGCACATAGCTTCTTCTTCATGGAACGTCCTTCTTTCGCACTGATGGGAGCATTCTGTATTGCTCAGTTGGTGTCCTCCATCATCGCCGGCTTTGCCAACTGGGGTTTCACTAAGATTCACCACATTCCTGCCTCTTGGATTGGTATTGTCTGGGTTTGGGTATGTCTATACACACCCCACGTCCTTCTTCACTACTGAGTAGACGTCCCACAGAATATTGTTTGGTTCGTGCCTCTTGACTTCATCAAGTTTGGTATGAAGGCGACGGTCATCAAGTTCCTCCGCCGACGTCGCCAGAGGATGATCGCTGCAGAGGTCAGGAGTGCCTCGGGTGGCGAAGTGCCTTTGACACGTACTACCAGTCGCGCGGCTTCCGTTCACGAATCTATGTACTCCAACCGTGTCAGTTTCATCCGTCGGGCAGCGAGGAAAGTTGGCTTCGGTGGTAACGTCAAGATGAGCGGTATGTGTTTTGCTCTATACCTACGTCATGGTGTTCTAATGCAAGACTTCTTAACAGGTGACGAGCTCCGACGCTTCAGCAGCATGCAGGCACACCAGACCGGCCAAACACTCGCACGCAATCCCAGTCGCACCCAATAGAGAGAGACACCAGCACAACAGCACATTTCCTCTCGCCTCATACATCATAACACCTCGTTGTGCCAGTCTCAAAACGTTAGTTATTATTCTGCGTAATTCAGATCACGTCTTTTTACTACATTTCCCTCGATGACCTGCTTTCCTCATGCCCCCGCTAGTCACGTTTCCTCTCACATTCTCTCCCACACACAGCCACACCTACCTAGCAGCACGTTTTAGTTTAGAATGTCAAAATAGATAACGTTGCGCTACTGCGTGCATTCACATTGGTCGTACTATACATAAATCTATCTAGGAACATCTTGTATGTATGCTGTGTAACAATAACAATGGCCCCCCGGAGTGTAGACAAGTGAATTAAATGGAATGTCTAGAATGTTTTGGGAAATAAGTGAGGTGAAGAGCGGACATGAAAGGTGGTTGAATGCGACTCGAAATGCTCAATTCTCAGTTCGTCGACTAGTTCGGTTCGTCGAGTTTTGCCAGGATATGGGTTCGAATTCATAGGCACCAGCAGAGAGGCCCGTCGACTCTGCACACGACCGACATGGAGGGTGCCGACGCGTTGAGGCATCGGGACCGAAAAGGTCACGCGTATGTAAGCCCAGTTACTAAAAATTAATTTCGACTTTTCTCTCTTGCCGCCACACTTGTTACAAATCGTCTACCATGGAGTTTGTTCCAGCACCGGCTGTACATCGTGTCCTGTGCGCTGATTGCGGTAAGTAGCTATTACAATTTCAATGGTGGCTTGTGCTAAAACATTCTGCTTCAAAGGTACCGTAATCGAACCGAACTCTGCAAACCTTTGTATCAACTGCCTGCGCAATTCGTGCGTGCATTATCGATCTATGCTGCTGCAAATCATTGTAACGCTGTCTACTTCAGAGTAGACATTACAGAAGGAATCCCAAAGCAGAGTACGTTCGCCCGAGTATATAGCTATGGTGTAACGATTGAGTGCTTGGATTACTATAGGTAGCGTGTCTTTCTGTAGGAACTGCGATCGATTTCTATCTCCTCCTGCACAATGGACGATTGCACAGCCAGAAAGCCGGGAGCTGCTTGCCATCTGCTTGAAGAAGCTCAAAGGCTTAAGCAAAGTGCGCCTTGTAGATGCGGGCTTCATTTGGACAGAACCACATTCGAAACGGATCAAGGTCAAACTTACCATTCAGAAAGAAGTTAGCGTCATGACCTCTTGTTTTCATTTTGTATGATGTTAACTAAGTTGATTCTTTCTGTCGGGCTCAGGTCTTCACATCGACTATCCTCCAACAAATATTCCAAGTAGAATATCTTGTTCAGCATGGCCAATGTCCAGATTGTACGAGATTAGCCGCTAAAAATACTTGGAAAGCTATGGTCCAAGTGCGACAAAAAGTCCCTCATAAACGGACCTTCCTGTTTCTTGAGCAGCTTATCCTCAAGCATTCCGCCCAAAAAGACACGATTTCGGTCAAAGAAGTTAAAGATGGGCTCGACTTCTTCTATGCTCAGCGAAGTCATGCCATACGGATGACCGAGCTCTTAGCCGGTGTTGTGCCCGTGCGGTGAGTGACTGTTTTGATATGAAAAATGACAGCCATTGAAAGAGGAAAAAGAACCAAATCCTCTGAACAACTTCTTTCTACCGATACTCACTCGAATACCGCGAACTACAAGTTCACGTACTCCGTGGAGATCGTGCCAGTATGCAAAGACGATTTGGTGTGTTTGCCTCTCAAACAGGCTCGTGGTCTTGGGAATATCAGGTATTTTCCATTATCGTATTTGAGTTAAATTATGACTCATACCGTTATTAGTCAATTAACCGTCTGTACGCGTGTGGGTAACTCCCTCCATCTCATGGATCCTTCAACGTTGCAAAGCTGTGATATTCCCGCACCAGTATATTGGCGAGCGCCCTTCGACTCTCTAGGCACAGTAACTGATCTAGTTGAATTCACTGTGCTCGACGTTGAGCCTTCGGGACCCACGCGGGGGAAATTTGTTCTGGCCGACGCACAAGTGGCTCGAGCCGGAGCATTCCGCTCCCATGCTGAAGAGGACAACATGGATTACGAAGGAACATTGGATCAAATATACCATACTCGAACCCATTTGGGTGCGATTCTTCAGCCAGGAGATACTGTATTAGGATATCACCTCAGTGCAGCAAACTTCAACTCCGACGAGTTCGCTGAATTAAGCAGCGATCGTATACCTGATGTTATTCTCGTAAAGAAAACTTACCCGTCAAGGCGCAAGAAGAGTAAAGCGAGAGCATGGAAATTAAAGAGTATGGCAAAAGAGGTTGAAGAAGACGCAGGGGCAGGAGACCGCAAGGGCATGATTGGTAAGATGGGAGGACGGGACCAGAAGAAGGTAGATGAAGACTATGAGATCTTCTTGCGAGATCTAGAGGAAGATGTCGAGATGCGAGGTGCCATTAACCTATACAAGGCTGAAGGTGCTGGATCAGGCCTCGCTGGAGGAAAGAACCGTGCCATTCGGAGGTCCCGCAAAGGTACTGGACACGATGTGGACATGGACGAGGAGTGCGCTTCCTATTCTTTCATTGCAGATCTATTCCTAATCTCCTATTTTTCAGTATTCCTGCTCCTGAACCAGAGACGATTATGAAAGATATTGATGAAACGGATGAGGAGGAGGAAGCAGACTTCCCTGAGGTGAATTTGGATGAATTGTTAGATGATTTTGGAGATTTAGCCATAGAGGACGGGGATTCGGTGTCTGTGACGTAATAATATGAAGCTACCATTTACATATGGGTCGCGTCACGCGTCGCATTTTATTCGAAGCCGTGTTTTGTCCTCGAGCTTTTTACACGCGTCAAGACCTTTGAACGTGTTTTATTACGCTACAGCCAATACCATTGACGCGGGTTTTCTACCCCGACCTCCACGATGTCTTACTGGCCTTCGACTAATAATGGACATCACCCACATATGTCCTCCATCAACCACCCCATATACACGCAGCCTGCAACAACAGCTCCTCAGAGCACATACTCAACCCAAATGCATGCGCAACCAAGTTATATGCCCTCGACTGACGCGTTCTATATCCGCGAAATAAACAAGGCCTTAGCATCCCAAATAGGAAGCCATTTTGACAAAGGATTCAATACCTTACAGGACACCCTTCTTCAGCGCATTTCTAGCCAGGACAACATTCTTTCAAAGCAACAACAGATTCTCGAATCCCTTTCCTGCCTTGTTACCTCTAGACACGATGACTCTATCAAGGAACAGGAGACACTTCGGATTGAACTCCTTGAACTAAAGGAGAAATCAGATAGTCAAACCAGAAGTACCGGACTGGCGATGAAACAGCTCGCTGGAGAGACGATCAAAAACATTCGCGACAGTCGGTGTGCAATTGAACTCAAGCTTCTCTGTGTCGAAGAGAGTTTGGAAAGCTTGGTGGAGGAGATAAGAGATCCCCAGGCAAACAGTATGTCGTCCTTGATATCTTTTACATGCACCTTATGACGTTTCGTAGTGAACGAACTTGTGCACCACGAAGTCGCCGTTGGGCCGAGCTCCCCCGTTGCAACGCCGTCGTATCGTGACGTTGGTGTGACGCCCGACATTATAGCCTCTCAGCCCCTCCCCATTCCTGCATCTCCTTTCAGAGCCTCTGAACCCATACATCTACCCGAAAACCCTTCCAACTGCGGAGGTTGGGATACTCAACACAACGATAGTAAGGCATATCTATATCTTCGAAGTGTTTTCTAACATGGTGGTAAGATGTTCATTCTGTTTATGAAAACAGTGAGCCTTTAAAAGCGGAAATGGGTGGCCTGATAACTTGGTAATATATTGCTTAGGTGACTATCCTGTTGTACGTTCCCCTGCGGCGTGTACCGGCCGTTCGCCATCTGCACCTAGCGGTGGGATCCCAGAACAACAGCTGACGGGACGACGTCCACATAACACTGTGAATCCAAGAGACACCCTTCATGCTCCACAATCACTTCTAGGTTCGGGTACGGTGTACGAGCAAGAACATGAGCAAGATCATCCAGCAGATCAAGCGACCTACGACGATCGTGCCCCTGTCGAGCAATCCGACATCGCTGATCTCAATGCATTGAACCTCACGACATTTAACTCTCAGGCCTCTCGGCATTCAACATTAACCAGCGAACTGAATCCTCCGCTTTCACCGCTGTCCTCTATCGGTACCATGTCATCTCCTGCAAGAGTCATGAATGACCTTTTACCCAGCAGCGATGTCGTATGGCAGGGACAGTCGATATCCTCACGCTCGAGTCAAGCACCACAAGAATCCTATCCAGGATCGACGGAAGTCAGCACGATATCCCTCCCAGAACCTTCCGCTCTGTTGGAGGAATGCTTCAATAGCCCTGGCCCGAAGGGCAAGGCCCCGGTTCCTACTGCTATAATGCCCACTACTCCCGCCAAAATACATACCATTGACATTGACTCTTTGTCTCCACTCTCGAGCATTCCATCAGATTATGCTCCTTCCCTGCACGGTGGAAACCTGTCGATTCGTCCGCCAGGGAATCGAGGTAGGAAATCTGAAAGCGCTTCGCAACCTAAAGTTGTAACTCCAACAAGCGGGAAGCGGCGTCGCTCGTCACCAGGACCTAAACGTGAGAAACCCGCGAAACGACCTCGAAAACGAGCCCAAACTGCATCCACAAAGAAAGCGAAGAAAGAGCTATTGGATGAAAGCCATTTACTGAGAGGCAATGGAGTCAGCAAACAGCCCAAGGGAAATTCTGCATCACAGTCGTTGACCAAACTGGGAGTTTCGCAAGATCCAAAGAGCCGCCAGGTATGGCCGTTTTTGTACGTCTACAGTTCAGAGTGCTCATCTAACATTTCATCTAGTTCATACAATGTGACAAGTAAGTCATTTTTTCCTCTCCGAATCAGGTATAACTGCGGAGCATTACGCCATACAGATGTGCACTGTGGTACCACTGGGGATGCGCAGGTGTTCAAGATAATGACCCTCGTCTTCAAGCAAACAAAGACTTTATTTGCCGGCCTTGTGAAGGGAATGGGTAAGTATATTTCTTCTACGAGATTTGGCTGTTTCACGTGTCTCTTGTCTGTAGTTCCCATGGCCAACGTAAGTTCCTCGTTGTCAAATTAATCCATTGCGATCCACACCATGCTGTTGATGTGCTAATTCGCTTTTTGTCTGAAGCTGATTTAGGCAAAAATGGCAAGGGCGAGACATGTTCCTGGCCCGATTGTAACGTGGATGACGACGCTGCCTCTGAGGAGGAATTCTTTGTTGAAAAGATTATAGGTCGTTTCGATCGTAAAGAGAAGGGGATAGACCGTTTCACATGGCTCGTTAAATGGGAGGGGTAGGTGGCTTGTTCATGCAGATGCAATGACAAAAAATTGTTTTCTTTCTAGATATTCTGCAGAAGAATCCACATGGACCCCCAACAATGATCTGGCAAATGTAACTAAACTCGCAGAAGACTTCGAGACTGTCGCCAAAGCGGAGGGCATTTCACTATCTGCTTCGTCTCTTACACTCTTGAAAGAGGCTGTGGACGCGGGCTTCATTCAGCCATCCGACTAGATCTGTGAGAGGATGCTCGTGAGGTTGCATGAACTCGTGTATTGTAAGCATTTCTGATTGAGAAATGATGCCCAGATACTTGTTTGTACTTTTGAACGACTTCGCCGAGTGGTCATGATATGACTCGGAAGGCTTAGAGGACGATGCAAGGGTTTGATTCGGGTTGTAGCATAATAACGTGAATCTGGTAGCGTTATCAACTGTCCATCCGAATCATAACTATCTTAATGAATCATTAATCTACCTCACTCGATCCCTACCATTTTTTGACCAAGCTGGAGCCGCAGCACTGACAACTTGACAAGTCACGTGATCAAAGGATGCACTTGTCATCCCGCTCCATATTATTACCAGTGTTCCTGCAAGCAAGTCTGTGGTACGCAATGCTCCTTGTGATACAATTTGCCTATGTGGTATGACGAGCCATTATTGCAGTGATTGGTGTTGCTGGGAGCATTGGAGGCTCTTCTAGAGGACCAAGTAGTCAAAGCTTTCTGAAGGCAAGCTTTGACTGTGTCGTGGCTGTCTCTGGGCACCGCAAGATTCGCATGGCCCATCTGTTAACTACGCGACCAACCAAGCATCTTGCCCTTCTCCAGTTCGATGGACGTGGGTTTTCGGCCCTTCTGCAATCTTTCGTGTTCCATCCTGCGACAGATGACGTTTTGACGCTGCACGTTCACGAACAACCAAAAATTTCAGGATGCACAGATAACCTCATTTTCGAAGCAATATCAGAGGAATACCTTGAACAAAAAAGTATTACGCCGTCTGCCGCTGCGTTACCCTCGAAATCAGGCACTTCCCATATCCCTAGATTGAAGGATCATCGTACCATGCAGAGCAGTAGAAGTTTGGTACAACTAGTCGCTCGTGGTGATTTTTCGCGGGCGGAAAGCCTGCGAACGGAATATTTACACGCCGACTTGCACATCCAGCGACATGTGGTATACGCAAAGGCTGCCCTGCATGCCTGGAGCGTTAATCCTGTCGAGACAAGGACTGAAGCATTTTATAGCTGGTTTAGCATGATGCCCGGTGCCACGGTAGGCCGGATCAGGCGTTGCCGGAAAACTTTGCTCTATATCAGACGTAAACTATTTGAGGATCCAAGTGATCTCAATACCAT
Source organism: Ramaria rubella (assembly GCA_015039355.1). Taxonomy (NCBI): domain Eukaryota; kingdom Fungi; phylum Basidiomycota; class Agaricomycetes; order Gomphales; family Gomphaceae; genus Ramaria; species Ramaria rubella. The sequence continues at coordinate 148,595 of MU134338.1, forward strand.
CGCTTGCTATGGGCTCGTCGCTGCCCGAAAGGGTTTTGCAAATTTTATCTCCTTTGACATTGTTGCTCACATTGCACGCTTTGCTTCCCCCGGTGTCAGCTCAGCTTTCATGGACACGGTCGAGAAGTCTGCCAAGGCATTTTATACACGAAACCGTGCGTTAACTAAGCAGGGTTCTTCCTTTTCAATTTACGACTCGACCAAATACCAAGGCGTTTTCATTCGCGCGCTTTGCTTTGCTGGCTATCTAGATGCTGCTGTGGACCGCCTGTCGCAAATCTTGAAGATGGATATCCCAGTTGAACCCTTTACGTTTGTTGTTCTCATTGAAGACATCACGCAAGCGGGAAGGGAAGATTTAATTACTATCGTTCGGAACCTTCGTACTATGGTGCGCGCTGGAGAGCAGCATGAAGATATCGGTAGGTGTCATTTGTTGGAGACGACCACGCCAAAAAGTTGACTTCTATTAGTTCAGGATCCAGCCCGACAAACGCCATCTGCTACTTACTTAGCCCAAATGATGTCCGACCATATTGAAAGGGGAAACGCTCAAGAGCTTGTTAATCTCCGAGACGAAATGCGACTCCTTTCGCCTGACCTTCTGGTGACAGCACAGAACAAGTATTATCAGGATGCTGGTCAGCATATCGTCGTCTTAAGACAATTCCTGGCCTACTTCATGTGCATCGGCATTCCTAAAAACATCATCCTCTCATACATTAAAGCAAATTCACAGCAGTCCGGACGTGACAGCATCCATCCATCCCTTCCTTTCATTTCATCTTTACGTTTGCAAGGCCAGAAACGATGGCCTTCGACTCACGATGTCTCCATGGTTTGGCGGTCACTCGTGTCGCTTGCAGAGGATATTAGAAGTCTAGAAGAACTTTATCGATCTTTTCTTGCTTGCCATGACCGTTATCCTTCTTCCACTTCAAACGTATCTGCACTAATATCGCCCGAACCATTGTGGAAATCCTTTCGATTTCAGTATCCACCTATTATGCAGCCGGATACAGTGCAGTTTCATGTCTTCATAGTTGCGTTTGCTCGGCTCAGCGGTATTGACGCAGCGTTACAAGTCCTGATCGATATGAATGCTCGCGGCATACGACCTGATTTGCACAATTGGACAGTAGTCGCTGGGAAATATGCTGCCAAAGGCGATACACAAGGTTTTCAAAGGATTTTGGGTAGCATGGAAGCCCGTATCGATAAAGCAATTTTGGCGGGCTCGGCTCCAAAGGAAGTGGTCCGAAAGAATGTTGGACCTGTATCTCGACCAGAAGGATGGATGCCGGTGCCTAACCTCGTCACATATACAACGATTCTAAGAGGCCTAATTGACCATGGAAGATTAAAAGAGGCCCAGCAGTTCGAAGCACGGATGAAAGCCGCCGGCTACGTTCCTGGAAGCGACAAACGGACAGACGAAGTTCTTACTATACTACGTCAACGTGAATCATCGAATCGCGTCCCTTGGCAGGAGCGCGCCAGTTGGCAACCTGGGTATGTTCAATGACTCTCGGTTTTGACCCCTGCTCGAATATATTTTATCTCATTAGGACCGCCAGTCAGAACGGCTAAAAGAAGGTGCTGTAGTACGGGGAATATCACATTCCTCCTCTCCTCTGACTTCGCCAACTCGTGCTGCTGCAAGCACATTGGCCCTTGGCCCCATCCCCTGTCAATGGACGTGGGACGAAGGGAGATCAGCCGCACTCTATCTCCGACGTTACAAGTTGACACTTTCAAGCGAACGACGCTTGGGCAATTGTATGCCCTTGAACAATCTCGTTTGGATATGAAGATATGCTCGCGAAGATGGGTAGTTGACTATGGCTTAGATCTAAGCACTGCATCCTATCCATCTCTGCAACTCTTTGGAAGTTGAATAATGTAAATAGTCATTGCCGTGGAGGGAGGGAGAGAAAGTTGATACAGTTAGAATGACAAGACTGCTGGCTAGAGACAAATGTGCATAGACTCATGCACGACCTCGTCCCACATTACAAATCCGTCACCAAAACCCCTTTTGTGACGCACGCCCACAAGGCGCCTGTCTCAGCGGCTACACATATCCGTCGCAACTTTTAGTTGCCACACATCCGCTGCACCAAATTGTACGAACCAAGGACCATGCTCTTTGTAATTATCTGTATAGTTCAGCTAAATTATCGCCCTCATGAGCAAATCATTGACAGAACCATAATCATCTTAAAAGCTACTTTCGGCATCCTTGGCAACAATTCCTAGTGGGCTTAAATTATCACCCTCCCTAGCTACATTTTTGGATTGATGTATGTTATCCTCTTAACTATTAGCTTGATATCTAGTCTTCTGAAGCTACTAATACACTTCTACAAGGTCAAAGGCAAGTGGTATGTGGCCAAAAGCACAGCTATGTTAGGGGCTAGCACCCCATCAATGGCTGAGGTCTCTGGCACACAAAGACAGTATTCATTGCTGTCTGATCTCTCTGTAGATAATAATATGGACACTTAAATTTGCTTGAAAATGAGTGATGCAATTGGACTGCAAATACAACAATAGAACAAAATTCCATACTAGTCCATTATCTGTGATATTGTTTGGTGTTCTGACTGAAATACCCACATGAATGTCTCTGTTTCTGATCACACTGTACTGTACTACATTAACAGAACTACAATTAAGCAAGAATAAGTCTCCTATCACTCACATATGCATGTTATCTATATCATGTGAAGTGGAAAAGTCCAGACTAGTGACCATGTTGCGAATAGCAATGTTTGTATAGATGGGATGGTATATTGGTTGTTTTGACAATTTTTCCAAACTCTCCTGAAGCTTAGCTTCCTGAGGAAGTGTGTTTTATAGAATTTAATGGAGTTGTTGAGGAGTAGCTAAAACTTACGACAGGACCTCTATTGCGTGGGACAGGCACCGGAACCCGGTGACACATTTGTAATGTGGGCGACATTATTCATTTTAGCTAGACTCATTCAGCTGCACGTGACCGCCGACAATTGTGCCAGCTGCTGTTTCCATGGCGCCTGGGAGGGTCACTCGCATTTGTATAATCGGAGGTGGTGCAGCTGGCCTCGCCATCCTCAAAACTCTTCGAGAGACACCTGAGTACCGTAACGGCACATGGGAGCTGGTTGTTTTCGAGACACGCAGTGAGCTCGGAGGAGTTTGGTAATCTTCGTGTCTTAACTTGCTCTGCAATCGATTAAGGTATTCGACTCTAGGCTACCTGCACCCCCTCTTGGCAACCCTCCTTCTTCCCCGATCTATGACGCGCTAACAACCAACCTACCTCATCCCGTTATGGCCTTTTCCTCATTCTGGTTTGAACCTTCTACACCCCTTTTCCCTGCAGCCAGTGTTGTTATCAAGTATCTCCAAGACTATGCAACACACTTCCATTTATCGCAATCTATACGTTTCAATCAACGTGTTAGCAAAGTATCTTGGGATGGCCAATTCTGGAATTTACAAACAGAGAATGGGGACACACAAAGATTTGACAAGGTTGTAGTTGCTAATGGACACTATAGTGCTCCGCGATATCCGTCAATCCCTGGTGTTGACAACTGGCTTAACGCCAACAAGGCCGTGCACTCTGTATTCTTTCGTAATGCTCAACCTTACCAAGGCAATACAATCCTGGTGATTGGAAATGGTCCATCAGGCCAAGACATCTGCGCGGAGGTGTCGAAGATAGCTGACATTGTTTATCATTCCATCAGCGCTGCTACTCCTGAAGACCAGGGAAATATCCGTCGAAGAGGAGGAGTCGTTCAATTTCAAGACGAAGGGACAGTCATGTTTGAAGACGGCTCCTCAGTTTCGGGAATTGACTATGCAATCCTTGCCACAGGCTACATTATGTCGTTTCCGTTCTTGCCACAGCTTCGTCAGGGTTCCATGCCTGAAGTTCCTCCTCTTCCTTCAAGCCTTGTCAATTCCGCTTACAGCGTGTTTCCACTGGCAAGACATATATTTCCACTTCAGGACGACTTTCCTGCAGATACGATTGCTTTTGTAGGACTTCTCATTCGTGTTGCTCCATTCCCTGTTTTTGAGGCACAAGGTAAATATATTGCCAAGGTATTCGCGCAACCAGGTTTTTTGGATACAACCGAGGAGTCAGTTCGGGTCGTCGCGCGTTATGCTCAGCTTCACCGCCAATGGGGTGATGATCCAGTAATGATAGCCAAGCAATGGCACAAGTTGCCCGATTCGCAGCAGTTTTCGTATCGCATAGAACTTCTGGACCTTGTTGGCGCTCCTCATACTTGCTACCCTGAAGATTGGGCCGAGGAGCTGTATAGCGCCAAAGGTGAATTGCGTGCGGCTTGGATAAAGCTGGAGAATAATGGACAGGCCAGCGAGTGGGTAAAAGGGGTTGGTGAAGGGGGTAGACATGAGTGGATTATTATGATGAGACGTTTGCTGGTGGCAACGAGAACAGAACAAATGAAAGAGGCCTAAGATCAATACTCGATAGATTCATACAATGCCAGAGCCCGGAATCCATGTGTCATGCAATAAACTACTTACTTTAATTGGGTTACCTAACTTAGATAATGGAAGTCTACAGTCCAGGAAGTGTCCCGATACTCTATCGCTCAATGATAACTCACTGTACAAGCAACCTCAATTGTTATAGTCTCGGCTATGTCGGGGACTAGCTGGTGCGACCCGGCCATGAGGTGGAACGCTGCCTCTTCTGTTCTGCCCACCAACAACGTTCCACATATTCCCCACGGCACTCGTCATATTAGCAATTGCTTGATCCCTCCTTGTAAGTGGTGCTTGCTAAATTCAGGCAAACGTGAGCAGTACAAAGGCCGGGAATTGGACGTTTTCCCTACTTTGATACCAAAGAGGCGGATCTGCGTACCAGCCCATGGACCCTGCGCTGGACCACTCGAGACATATATCTCACCCCAAAGTAGGCTTGCACGCCACACTTCGCTCCTATCTGTCCACTGGAAACGACGTGAAATAATCGGGGGCGCTGGAGGTAGAATTCCAACTAGCGTAGCCGACGCAAGAAAGTTGGCCGCATTGGAAGGCGTCTTCATGTTCTGGATTTTTGGCAGAAGCTGGACAAAGAATAAGTTTTTGTGGTCTGCAGCAAATCATCAAAAGCACCTCAGACATAGCTATGAGTATTGAGTCCAGGGGTAAACCTTGTACCCATGATTGTACCCATTCCTCCGTGGCGACAAAGCCGCTGGCGCTTTCATATCCCAGGATGCTGCTTGCGTTCCCGACAAGGCCAGGGCTGGTGAGGGATCCCACCGACGGACTCCTGGCCCTTAACTTGCCTCGGGCTTTTTCGCTTAATGCCCCTGGAGGGGGTGATTGTGATGCCACGGGCTGCTCGGGTCCTACGGTGGTAGCAGCTAAAGTCTCCTCTCTATCGCGCACACGGTCCTTCTCCTCACGTGCTGTGAGATCATTTCCTTCGTCCTCCGGACTTTGACTTGCCGATTGGTCGGGGGTCTGCGAACGCTTTTGGTCTGGAGTCACTGCACCGGTTCGACGAAGATGTTCTTCCTTTGCCGCTTTAGCACGCGCTATTTCAGCAAGCGCGCTAGAGAGTGTAAATGTAGCGAGGACCTGAAGACGCTCGTGGGTCCTAAGGATGGCATAAATGAGGTTAGGGTTGTCTGTGAGTGCGAATAATTAATAGCTTCATTAGGATGGAGAGGGAGACCTGAACTAAACCTGAAAATTGGTGGTGAATAATATGGGTGAAAAACTCGAGCCTACAATTAACCAGCATATCAGACACGTTATAGATGGGATTGTTAACTCTCACATCCAAAATGCGCAACGTGGGTTGCCTTCGTCCGCCAATAAAAACTGCGGGCTCGCGAAAGCTTGGAACAACGCTGTAAGCCGGCTCGAGCTTTGCACATTCAGCCCCTTGATATAAGGCGCGACGTTTCCCAGCGTAATGAGTAGTGGTTGATACAGGCCTGCGTGTTGCCCGTTCGTACCCGCGATCAAGGTATAGGCCGCATTCACAAGAGCATCACTTGCACGAGGGGCCGTGCTATGAGGAAGAGTGGAGGAAAGCATGACGGCAAAAGTGCGATTTGAAGAAATGGTTTGAAGGAGATAACAAAGCGTACGAAGAAGGGCGAATTGGGGTGGAGAGTCCTTGTGCATGGCCATTGTGGAGAAAAGGTGGGAAATAATTGCGGGTAAATGAGGAGATGCAAGAAGATAATTGGTAAATTTCTGCAAGTGATTTGAATTAGGTCACATCAAAATTTCTGGAGACGTTTTAAGATTACCCGGTTGAGATCTATCATTCGCCAAAGCAACAGCCATATTTCCAAAGCGCCAGGCCCGTTTCCTCTCCTACCTACGGGGACGGCCTTCGTCACACCATTCACCAATCCACCTTTGGCCGCTTCGGAATCTAATGCCGCCTTCACGCTCTCAATAAGAAACTGAAAGTCTTGTTCGCGATGTAGCTTGGCGGTCGCTTTTTGGTATACGTTCGGACGCTCGCCTTCCTGACATAAAAGCACGAGAAGCGCTTGTGCCGTCCGCTGGGGATATAGGTCTTCGTCACGTGTGACCTGGCCGATATATCGTGCAGGCGGGGGAGTGAGTGAGGTATTCAAAAGGGAGCATAGTAATGCCAGGTAAGTCTTCCGTGGGAGAGAGGATAGGTAGGCCAGAACTGGAGTGGATTGTTGTCGAAGGCTTATGGGGGTAGCATAGAGCGGTTGGGACATCGCCGTGAGCAATGTTAGCAGCAAAGTGGAGCGATAGGCGGGGATTGGGCTTGTAGCGGAGGGTGCATTTGAAGAACCTACGCCCGAGGCCCTGAAATGCGGATGAGCGTCAGATATACCGCTACGCAGGACTGTAATACCAAATAAGATATGCCGTCTTTGACGTTCCTTCCACGACTTCCGCGGGTAACGTGAAACCAGCATGGAATAGACTGTCAACCAAGGCACTCAGAAATTGTGCCATGAGACTTGGGATACTTTTTTTCGCCGGTTCTTCCGCTGCCTTCGAGGATCCTGCTTCAGGCTCATCCTCGTCCTCGTCTTCTATGACAAAGTGTGTTTGCGTATTGGAGTCTGCAGTGGAAGACTCTATTGCCTCTTCCTCTCCTTCTTCCCATAGCCAATGTGTCCAATCCGACTCGTCTTCCCATATGATAGGTAATACGCGGGCAATAACACGCGCACAATTCAGGACTGATTTAACATCATCCGCAGTGGAGGAGCCACTCCACGGCGAAAGTGGCAATGCGAAGGTGGTTGTCGAGGGGCGAGGGAAAGTTGGGGAACGAATAAGGCGTATGAAGTATGTCGCAAGCACAGTAAGCAAGGTTCTAATATTGTCTGGTTGCTGCTGTAGGGCTGTCCTAACTATAGTCCACCCCAAGTGAGTCAAGGCTAGGAAAAGGTCAACGGCACACAACGTACTGTGCTGGGGCGTAATGAGTGTATTGACATCTTCGACAGAGTCAAATAGTTCCCAATATTGCTTCCAGTAGGTTGTTTCATCACGAGGAATGTTCTGTGATATATGTGAGTACAGTAGGGCCGTGACGGTAGCTTCGAACACTTACATTGCGTGCTAGGCGTACTAGGCCATTGGACGCATTCCGAAACGCAAGTTTTGGGGGGTCTGATGATATACCAGGGACAGATGGCAGTGAAGACAGGCGGAACATCGTTATTTGTCTGTTTGTCTGTCGGATGCATGTAGAATAGTGTCAGCGTATGTAGCTAAGGGTTGCAGGTGCAGTACCGGCAGATTGACAGCAGTCTTGAAGACTTCTCTCACTCACCGTCACGGTACCGTGATATACTCGCCCTAGTGGTAAAGGGTGAAATCAATGTGTCAAATTCGTGGTTGTCTACAAATCCGCAGGGTAGGTTCCCACCAACGAAGCATGACTTTCATTATGAAGACCAATTGAGAAGCTACGTGTTATATGCCCCATGGCTTAGTTGGCTATAGCGTCCGACTGTTAATCGGAAGGTCGAGAGTTCGAGCCTCTCTGGGGCAGGTATTTTGCTGAACTTTGTTGACATAACCCTCCAGGATTTATTGCTGTTTGCACAATTGGTGGCAGAGCCTGAATCACTTGGATTTCAGTGTGCTTAGGCTGTCAGGAAATAATAAGTTATATCTTTTAGAATACAACAATTTGAGATTGTAGAAAGTCAGATGCTAAAATATCAATCTTTGAACCTATGGAGCTATTTTTGTGATTTTACTTCCATAAATGATTTGATTTTGAAAGTAGCCAGATTGGATTTTTTGCAAATTATTAGCAGAAAAAAAATGGTGAATATTTTGAGCTTTGGAAATTATTCAATATATTTGTTTTTGTGAGATGGCTGTGGAAGAGTTTGGCTTGATACTCTTTCTTGTCAGAAATTCAACTGAGTCTGAGGTTGGCTGATTGGTCACACTTCAATTTGGCAATTGGCACTTATGTTTTTCAGTGCTGCCAGGACCGTTCATCTCCTTCACACTGAACCGAGCTACAGTAGTGTCTGTAGCTCCTGTGAAATCTTTTATTCCACAAAGGGCTCTGCACACTTCTGCACTGGCAGCTCCTTCAGCTCATTAGGTGTGTTACAGCTGTTTGCATTATGTAAGGCATGTGACAATTTGAGTTTGAAATACACTCCCAGCTTGTGAGCATGATAACTTGCTCATTTCTTGACCGATTCTTCTAATTCTTTTTGTAATTAACTTGAATTAATTTATACTAGTGCTTCTATGTATTATTATTCTTCTAATGTGTCTAAATAAAAAATAGGTCTCATGGGGCACATATGTGCTCATGACCACAATTCTGGTGGCAAAATGGCCTCCAGCTTAGTGAAATGTTTATTTGTTCCAGTTATACAGTTAATTTAGTGCATGGTAATAATTCTCAAGCTCTATTATTCATCCTGGCTTCTCTACACCCTCTAAAGACAGGAAGTTTGTTTTGCCTTTGATGGATAAGAGGTCTAGAGAAGCTTGTGATGATCAATTTTATGATAAAAACATTTAAAGCACTAGATATACTGTATAGCAAGACCATATCATTATTTCAATGAGTTCCAGGTCATTTTGCCACCAGAATTGTGGTCATGAGCACATATGTGCCCCATGGAACCTATTTTTTTATTTAGACACATTAGAAGGAGAATAATACATAGAAGCACTAGTATAAATTAATTCAAGTTTATCACAAAAAGAATTAGAGGAATTGGTTGAGAAATAAGCAAGTTATCATGCTCACAAGCTGGGAGTTTATTTCAAACTCAATTATCACATGCCTTACATAATGCAAATGGCTGTAATACTTACTTTTCTGGATTTATGGGATTTTGCCCCCGTGCATGCGGGGCCAAACCATGCCGGTCCCAGCGGCCGGTGTTCCAGCGTGTCGGCCATGCTCGCTCACTCAACCTGTTCGCCTCACCAATTCTCCCTATCCACCACCTGTAGCCTGTGACATGGCAGTACGGCTTCCATCTACTTTGCTGCTCAGTCCATCTCCAATCCTCATTTCCCAATGCTACGCATCATTATGGTATCCTGAATGTTGAGTATCCTGAATGCCTCCCAGGTAATGCCTCTTTACTGACTGATTGGATTTACTAGTACCTTCACAGCTTCATGTGTGCCATCACATGTTGAAACCAGGGCTACGTCTTTGACCTTTGACTTATGGCCAATGTATAGTAGACTGGCTGACATCTGCTCCACTCTCCTGCCACACACTGCTTTCTTGATTGTACCATACGTACCCCCACCATGACCGTGCTATGCCATTTATTCATGGGATCTCTCTCTCTCAGAATGTGTAAGTTCTTAGTTCATTCCCGCTCTCTTTGGGTTGCTAACGCTCTTGACAGAGATCTTGTGAGCTATCCTATGATCCTCCCCAGTTCCCATGCTGATTTTTGTTTCCAACAAAGTTTAGGTGAGCTTTGTTTTCCCTTTTGTCCATGTGTTTCTTCTGACATCCCATATGATTTCAGATGAGCTACCACCAATGGTTTATAAATGTAAAAACTTTAGTATTCATGTAAAATTTAGTAGGCATATTAGGTAGTAATTAGGTATAAAAATCGTATAAATCAAATGATCAATAGTGAACTCAAGAGTCTATCCCGAATTAGTGTATTTGCTATTACAAGGTTTTGCAGATCCCAATGCAATCCACCTTGCTTGTATTGCATCGAGCAACTTGCTTGGGCCACATGTATCGGTGAGTGGCCACTCCTCAAGAAAAATGGTCTCATCCTGACCACACCTACATGGTATTCAGTACAGTTAATAGAATAAAGACATTTTAGCACACTCACCCTTCTATAAATTCAAGCACAACAAGTTTGCGCTTGTGGTATTGCACACCAAACCGTGTGTGATTTGGACCTGTGTACCAGCTAGACTTCCAATCCTTAAGGGGAATAAGATGACCATGAGATAGTGTTGCTGCAGCTCAGCTTTGAGCCGGCTCAGAAGCTGTAGCCAGACTGAAGCTATGGCTCGGCTGGCCGAGCCGAACTGGTGGCTTTTATCAGCTACCAGCTACAGCTCAACATTTGAGCAAAGCTGGTACTCAAAGCCGCTAGTAATACACAGGGATATTCATAGGCCAGTGTGAAGCAGTGATTTCAAGTTTGAGACCCAGGCCAGCTCCAGCCTCTCATTTTTAGGGCGCCTTTGTGGTAAATGCTGCCTTCATGGCTTCATCTTTGCATGACTTTGGACCACCTGGTAACCAACTAGCTCTCTGGCTTCTCTTGCTTCTCTTCCTGATTCAGTCTCGACTCATTCAAAAGTCAAGAAGAACACTGATTCAGAATCCACCAATCATCCAAAAAGACAAAAAAAGAAAGCTGTTCCCATTGTTATTGACACTCTGTCTCCATCTCCATCTCCATCTCCATCTCCATCTCTATCTCCATCTCCAGCTGCATCAAAAACAAATACTTTGACACCTGCCATAGACTTGCCGTCCAGCTCTGAGGCAGCCGAACCAAGTGCGTCTGTGACCAAGCGCTTAGGTCAGACCAGAGTGATCGACGACGACTCTCCAGGTGGTCGCTCCACAGAGGCAGTTGACGTGTGGGCCTTCTTTGATAAGGTAACAAAGACGTGCAAAGTCTGCCAGTATGTTCCTTTGCATTGATTTCTATTCCAATGCTAACTTGGATCTCACAGCGACCATGTTGTCAGCCACCCCAAGTGGGTGCCACCCAAGTACATTTACGCAAAATCAACAGGAAATACGAACCTCCGCGTCCATCTCCAGTCCAACCACTGCAAGGAATATGTTAAAATGGTTGAGGAGAAAGGCTGGGTCAATATGCTCCCCAGCATGTGACACATTAGCGATCAGGTGACACTGGACAATCATTTGGTTGCAAGTGGCAGTGCATGCCCCAAATTCTCACAGAGCATGTTCATTAATGCCCTTGTGAAATTCATTGTGGCAGATGACCAGGTGAGCCATGATTGAAACAATGTGGAATTTATGCTTATACATCGACCAGTCTTTTAACATGATAGAGTGCCAGGAGTTCCGTGCCCTCCTTCTTCTGCTGCGTGAGGGGCTCACAAATGATGATATCCTGCATCACATGAATATCCGTAAGCAAATCATACGTGCATGGGAATTCCATTTCCAACATGTCAAGGAAAACCTTGCTGTAAGTTCAACTTAATATTTGTATCGGAATTTTCTCACTATGATTTCAGAATGCTCTAGGGAAGATTAGCCATACTGCTGACATATGGTTGGATCAAAACCTACGGTCATGGTTGGCGCTTACGGTCCATTACATGGCACGCGACACCCATTCTGGATCTCTCACCATGGAGTTTGATATCATCACCTTCCACCATGTCGTTGGAGACCATGGGGGTCAGAATGTAGGCAAGTTATCCAAGAAATTGTTGGATAGAGCTGGGATCACTTCGAAAGTGAGTTAAACCACCTCACCGTAGTATCTTGCTGATTCCTATCTAATCAGACAGGCTTTTGGACCCTCAATAATGCTAGTAACAATCTTACAGCCCTTCAGGTGCTCTCAGGATGACTCGAGAAGCAGGGTATCACATTTAACGCTACTGAGTCGCATATCTGATGCTTTGCTCATATCGTAAACCTTTGTTGTCAAGACGTGGTCCATAGCATCACAAACAAGAATTTACTGAGCACTTTGGCAGCCCCAGATTCCCCTCCAGTGACTGCCACCTCAATCTCATCCCCCACAGCCGCTGCAACTCCCTCATTCCCTCTGCCCATTCCTGCAAACTCATCCTGTCAAACTTACCAAGAGGCCTGCGCTCAAGACCCCATTGCCTTAGGCCACCATGTTGTTAGTGGTGTGTGGGCATCAGGCCAATGGCGTGAAGACTTCGAAGCTGTCATATCCCATGGAAACACCCATGGGGATTGGGAGGAACAACTGCAGCTATGCAAGGTTGGAGGTAACGTGATTGTGCCCCAGCTGCAACTTTTGTGTGATGTAGACACACACTGGGACTCAGTCTATTACATGGCACGTTGCCTCCGTATTCTCCACCAGGTAAGTATCATTTGTCAAAGCAAAACATCAGCTTTGCCAACTGATCTTCTGCATTACAGCCTCTCGACACATACCTGCACCACCCACACCGTCAAGATAACATCGGCCGCTATCGTTTGACTCCTATGGAATGGGACCTCCTTAAGGACTTTGAGTTTATTCTTGAGGTAAATAGTATCTCATAACTATATTTAAATGGTAGCTGACTATCCAACTATGTGATTAGCAACCTCATGCAGTCCAACAGGCCATGTCAAAACAGTTGATGCCTCTCCTGTCTGGCACCCTTCCCTCCCTGGAGATCTTCATGAGCTGGTGGGAACAGATACACGACACTAAGCAGCACCTAGCACCATTCATCCAGCCAGGTCTCGACAAGGCATCCAAGTACTACAACTGTATGGATGACTCACTGGCATATATTATTGCAATGGGTAAGTCATCTTTATTCATTTATTTCCTCTAGTTTCTGATCACAGCGGCAGTACTCAACCCAACAGTTAAGCTTACCTGGTCCTGTAAGCACTGGGATGCAGCTTGGACCTCCAAAGCTGAGCGCATCATTCTGGCCATGGTACGTCTATTAACCGATGATATCATCTACCACTAACATCATATTAATAGCTGAAAGCCTACCGTGAAAAGCTCGCAGTTCAAGCGGTGCCAATGGTCGTTCCATCTAAAGGCCTGAGTCTTGAGACATGGGAGTCTCTTGCCGATGCATATGAAATTGACTTTGAAGACGATACAGCCCCAGAGACATTGTCAATGACACGTAGTGTCATTGACGAATATAGAGCATACATTGAAGCTCCTTTATCACCCAAGGGCACAGACCTCATCAAGTTTTGGGATGTAATTCATGTTATTTTCCTTATTTTAGACTCTCACTGAGCCAAGTTCTTTTCAAAGGCACACTCTGCTCTCTATGAAACATTTTACACAGCAGCCCTTGACTATCTTCCCATCCAGGCGACATCTGTTCCTTCAGAATGGCTCTTCTCATCTAGCTTGGAGACAGACACAAAATGCCACAATTGCATTAAGCCTGAGCTGCAAGAAGCTCTTCAGATGCTCAAATTTTACTTCAAGAAGTCGCGGCTGGATTTCACTGGAGACTGGATGACCACAGAGGTGCAGATGGGTGATCCAACTGATTCAAAGGTTCATGATGGATTAGCTTCATTGTTGGGTACTGAAGGGGAAGAGTTTGACTGACTGTTGAACTCACTAGTGGCAGATGAGGAGGAAGAACCAGCAGAAGTGTTGTCTTAGTATACATGAATACTAGATTTCCCCTCTAGCTGTGGCTTAGCCACCATTGGCTGGCTAGTCAACTAGCCTCAAGCTGATATAACAGCTCAGAGTGGCAAGTCAGCTCAGCCGAGTGTAGCTGCAGCTAGCTGGAGCTTTGGCTCTAGCTCTGGATTTAAGGGCCAGCTTTTTGAGCTGTAGCCGTGGCTTGGCTAGCCATTAAGCCAGCTAGCCAAGCCGTGGCAACACTACCATGAGAAAGGTCCACTTCTTCCCAATCTTGCACTATGCATTTCCAATGTGCATTCATAGGTCCAGTTCTGGGTAGTGATGGGATGCGGAGGTTGCGAGGCATACCCTCTGAATCAACATCTCTTGTGGCCATATCTGTGGCTACGTCTATAAGGGTAGAGGCTGCAATCAAAGATGCTGTTGGTATGTCTACATTCATTGTGTTTTGTTCTCCTCTACATCTATGTTTGATTGGTGCTTGGGTAGGCAATGTGATCTTGCTATCCTGGGCTATTGAACAATAGGATTCTGCAAGTTCATGCTTCATGTTGTCCAACTGGGCTTGAACAATAGTCTGAAGCTCAAAATTCATAGCTGGATGAGTTTCAGCATGTTCTCCTAAAAATGACACATCAGCTTCTTTTGTGATGGGCCTCAAAGCATCGCCATGGCCTTCTTCATAACAATAGAGCTCATCCAACAGGTAGTGAATTCGCTGTTGTAGAGTTAGCCTCAACCCACTTTCAAACATGTCATCTCACATGTTCACCTTCTGCCCATCCCCCCCACCAGCAAATGGTAGTCAAACTCCAATGTTTTCCCACAGGGGCATACATGAATCTATATTGTGCACCACCTCGTCAAAAACAATGGGTAGTCAGTTGCCCATAGCCAATTTTGACACCGGCAGCAGCAACAAATTCATCCAACCATTTTTGAATGGTGTCATGTGAGATTGGTGACCCAGGCTGCACAAGACCTTTCAAATTGACTGAAGGAAAGATGAAGTCATCACCTTGTAGTGCACGGCCATAAACATGCACATGCAGAAAGTCCAACCATTCTTGGAAATGAAACTCCATGTCGATGGCAGGCATTTCCCGTTGTGGATGTATTTCGTACTTATGACCTGTGGGACATTGCAAATAGCTCAAATTAATCAGGAGAACTCACATACCATGCAGATCTTTTTATTGGCTCAGTTTATTTTGCCAGCCCTTGTGGTTCTCTAAGGTAATAAGAAGATGTTGGAACATGTATGCATCTTCAGTCCGAGCATCTTCAACAACATGTTTATATTGAATCTTCGCAAGCTCAAAATTCCTATACCAATATCTTTTTGTCAATTTATTGAAATGTTATGCTATACACATACCTGGTCCAGAGGTTCCAACCACTCACTGTGAAGGCACACATAAAATAGTGTTTCATCACTACTGGCAGTACTCTGTGGTATTCAGTCTGCTCAAGAGCATTTAATGCTCTGAGTACTGATGACAGACACTGTTTGTTAGACCAGTCCATGATAAATTCCATATATTCCTTCTTCATTGTGCAAGAGTGTGATCGGGTTCCTTCAGCACCTTGCTTGGTCTTTACTGAGTGGATGATGTCATCTACCACAGTTGACAGGGCAGGATTCCCATGGCCGCATTGCTGTTTTTCATCCCACACCCATATTTCCCGTTTGGATCACTGTTACGCACATATGTCATCAGAAGCACCTCCAAAATAGGAATACTGAAACAAACACTTGGTGCCACATCTTTTGAATGCGGACAAAATTTGCCATGTAGTTGATAGGCCCCATCCTTCCTCACTGAAACATTTTGAAGAGATGAACAGTGCCAGGACCCATGGGGAAGCACTGGTTGGTATTTTATCAAACACATGCTTCAAATCCTCACAGCTCCAGCTCTGGCCATCCTGAAGGTTGGGGTATCCAGGTGGCAACTCCGTGCCACTGGATTCAACTTCCATCAATTCCCTTAGCCACCAGTAACCTTGTTGTAGTTGCTGTTCATATTTTTCTGTCGTAGCAGATGCCTTGCTGAACTTCTTCATAGACACATCTTTGCCTGCAGCTACCGCTGGTGTCTTCAGTCTTCGTTTGGGTGGCATTGTGGTGTTCCCAGAGTTAAGCTGGCCTTTAATGGCCGGCCGACCAATTTTTTCTTCCGCAGTCTGAGCCAGCCAGGTTCACAACAAAATGGAAGGCACATGAATATTAGACCATACTAGACTAGATTATCTATATTGAAAAAAAAAGACCAAATCATGCTCCTGAACACCAGTACAAATCAGAATCGTTTGATTATTAAGAGATAAGCAAAGCTTCACGTCACCTAAAAACTTATTGAAACCCCACATGTCTACACTCCATTGGGTCCAATAGAATATTTTGAGCTCTGGTGTTACATTGAGCATCAATTATGGATGAGTAAATCCATTTTTGATGGCAAGGGAGGGGCCGAACAATGGGAAGATGGGAAGGGTGATCAGAATAGAATTAGCAAGAGGAAATGTCAGAGTAACGATAGAAATTTAGTGCATGAGTGCATGAGATGCAGCGAAGAGAAGATGGATGTACAAACTGGAATTGAACAGCACTGCTTGTGATCCTATCCATCACCATCGCTATCCTGAGCACAGGATAGTGCAGAACACACCATGTGGTGCTTGGGTGGTGGGCTGGCCTGGGTGCAGTGGGAGCATCCACGGCAGTCAAAGTCTGCAGTGCAAGTGTACTCGAGGGCATGAGGTACGGTATGGGTCGGATGAGCCATATGTGAGGACCCTGGTGACTCCCCATTATGTTTGTCTGTGAATGCGCCTAACCAACCTCTGATTTGCCTGTTTGTGTGTGAATGTGCCTGTGCAAGCTCAACCAGCCTTGCATGTCCCCCAGATGCACCTGAGTGGGGGCCACCAGGCCCACGTGAGTGGATCACTAGTGCCGCACCTTCTCTTCATATCGGTGGGTATGTGGTTATGTAGCAGAAAGAAACACAATACATTGGGGAGATTCAATGCATCTATCAAAAGGTACAGCAAGTGGAAAACACAAAGATGTGGCTTTGCTGGAAGCTGAACATCTTGCGCAACTATCTGGGCTGGGTATTTCTTCAGGTAACTATGATGTAGCATATTGGGATATTCTTTTCTGACTTATCACTGGTTCCAGGATCATCCAGATGAACATGAAAACATGTTCTGACACCAGAGTTGTAGGAGCGGACATTTGTGGACTTGGCCCACCCTCAGGAACTCATATATTACCTGGGTGTGACAGCTATGCAAAAATCCAGTGGGAGGTATTACAGTCTTAGCCAGTGGGCTTTTGGCTGGTATGACTTTAGTGCCATCATCATAAACTTATATTGAATGCTGTGTTTCTATACAGCTGGGAAGCACTTGGTGAAGATACTGCATAAGAAATTTTGAAACCACTATACAAAAGAAAGGGTGCTGCAACCCGAAGACCTGACAGCTTACATACAGTATTTACTTGAAATGCTCACTATGTTTGAGTGATGATCACTGTGCCTGTGTGAGCGGCAGAAGTGGCGGTGTGGTGGGATGCCACTGCAACATTTTGCTTGTCCGAAATGCATCTTTGGCTGGCAAAAAACTATGCACCCAATGAGGGGAAAACTAAGAATTTTGCGGACAAACATAATAAGGAGTCACCGGGGTCCTCATATGTGCCTGATCCACACTCCGTTCAGATGGCTGGCACTACACTGAAAAAAATGAGGATGGCATGAGCATACTGCTGGGAGTCTACATCATATGATGAAGGCGACACAACATACAATCACATTCCCGAGTGTGATGTATGTGGCTTGGGCATGGTGTTGATTTTGTTTGTGTACGTATACAATACGAGTTGGGTCTGGAGTCTGAGGAGTCTGAAGGTGTGGATGTGGATGTGGTTGGTTGTGGTTGTGCTGGTGCTTTTACTGTAGGAGGCAAAGTTAGCAGCAGTGCTGGGGAGAAGTGTGAAATTGATGGCTGGGTGAGATTTGGTAAGTGTGACATCATGTGAGCATCAGCAGCACTCATGAGTGGAGAGTGATAACATCCAGCAGACCCTGAAGACAGTCAAACATTCTTTACGGATGATCAGATGGAGTTGGCATCACTGATGCCATTGTTGGAGATGATGATTGTAGGTAGGCTGCAGGGCTCAGACTTGAATGAATGTGGATTGTACCTAACCTAACATGTCAGATTTGTGTAAGTAACGGAAGGAAAGGCAGGCGGGACATGAACTGTGGGTCAAGGGACACTACAGTCATAGTGATCTACCATGTGAGCCTATTGATATATGTGGTCAATATGAGGTGAAGGTTGTATATTTGTCACGTACAATGAACCAGGCATCAGTTCGGATCCACGAACATCCTGGGTATAATAACAAGACTCTGTGAAGAGGTAAGCATTGGTGGCAGACATGACAGTGGTTCCTTAAGCTGAAAGATTGATGTCAGCACAACTTCACATCACAAATAAGACCTACAAATAGGGGGAGATCCACTCCCCCCATTTGTAGGAGTCTAAAACCATTGGTCGATGGAATAGCGCTGAAAGAGAAGGAAAGAGAGTCCGTTGACTAGGAACATAGGAACATTTTGGCTGCCAGAAACAGCAAGCAAAATCCTCTTGAACCATGAGCTTACGAAGTTCTGTGAGCCTGCCTGGTGTATCAACTTTGGGCTCCAGACAGATTTGTGTGTCAAGTCAACGACCATTCTTTTGTAGGCCAATCTGATGAGAGAAGGACTATGAGACCCCACCGGTCTGATTCTTCGTCAGAGGGACTAGGAGAGCGGCTTATTGTTCAGGGGAGATGGGTGTGTGAGGGAGCTGGTGACTGTAGGTTTGGGTTCACACTTCGTATTTGGTGGCATATGTCTAATGCCAATAGTGTCAACCAAATTGAAGAAAAAAAGAACGCGTGCTTAACATGTAGCAGTTTGATGCTTCAATTTCAAACCAGTGCGAGAATGTTTGAACGTAGCACATTGTTTGGTGTCATGATCACGTGACTGTATGTCAGTGTCGTGCAGTCTGAGACTTCGCATGCATTGGAAGCAGCACAGGGGAGAGATAATAACACATAGTAGTTGTTCAATAAATAAAATAAATACTGATATACGTTTGAGGTATGAAAAACAGGCCTGAGTATGCAATTCTGGGCCACGGGGCTTTGTCACTACCAGCACAAGCTCGACTTCTGGCTTGCTGGGATATAAATGAAGCAGTCCCAAACTCTGCATAGATGTTTTATATAGTCATATCAACCTTACTGAGGTGGAAGGTACATCACAATTTGAGCAGGGAAGCTTTCTACGGCCCGTAAATCTGGTGTAAATATTCACTTACCACCCTCTTACCCCGACTTACCTCGTACTTACCATGTAATTTTGAGGCTCACAGCGCAATCCCAGGGTCATAGATTTAGAGGACTCTTCTTTATACATAAACTGATAGTTCCATCAACTTAGAAATTCTGTCCATGATGTTTGCTCTAAGTTGAATGTGTATATGCTGTTCACTGAAGGGTACTCCTAGTCTTACCACACGGTCAAGTAAACCTGTATGTTTGTCACAAATATTGAGCTCATATCTTAAAGACTGCACAGGATTAAAGTTCAAATGTTCGAATATTCAATGGTCAATATTTAAATCTCAAAGCTTGGGTGACTTGGACTCCAGAATCTCACTGCGCATTCCAATGTGCACCTGACACCTATACTGTTGTATGGATAGTTGTATGAAACTATTCATACAAACACTTCTATTCTCTCCTCATGGGCTCTCAAGATAAATGCAAAACCCTATTGCATTTGGTGCGATGTAATTGCTATGTACATCGTATATGGAGCTACAAATCTACTGGTCTAGTTCTGGAGGTGATGACTACCAACATATAGCTCAGCAAGTGATGTAGTTCATTGAACTGTGCTGGGGTTAGCCCTGCTGAACAGTGTGAGCGATGAGGACAGGTGGTGGTGGAGCCACGGGTGCCAAGTAACTGGCCAACTTGCTGGCTCTGACAGGTTGATCCTGCATTTACAGGATTTACTTGCTTGTTCGTGAATAATCCCAGGGTAAACGTACTTACTTCTGGATTTAATTAA
The DNA here is from genome assembly GCA_015039355.1 of Ramaria rubella. Classification (NCBI taxonomy): domain Eukaryota; kingdom Fungi; phylum Basidiomycota; class Agaricomycetes; order Gomphales; family Gomphaceae; genus Ramaria; species Ramaria rubella. The sequence continues at coordinate 168,591 of MU134338.1, forward strand.
GTTCATCATCTCTCATGTTCTCAACAGGTTTTGATACTAAGCATGCCACTGTTGCCTCTGTTGCCTTTCTCTTTTATGACTACCATTTGTATACATTTGAGTTGTGTGGCTTAACAACACTGAATTGTTGTCAGCCATTACTCTTGATGTGGAAGTTTGCTCCATGCTTGACTGTCCCCGTTATTACCCACCATAAGGTCAGTCTTATACTTGAAACTATCCTGCATCTCCCACAACCTACCACATGGTTGAAACAACCCCTTCAAAACTCTGGTCATACACGATGCAAGTCTAAGCCAGTAGAACTCCAGTACCCTCTGAAGCACCTGACATTTCAGGTCTAGGGGGTCAGTTACAAGAGTGTGTGAGTCAGAATAGGAGGAAGATGATTTGCAGTTTAGGCTTGAGTCCAAGTCTGAGTCCATGGATCTGCACAATGCATCCATGTCTCTCAGCTGAACATTCCTGGCATTGAGAGCGACATTACCTGTTTGACACCATACTGTAGGGGGAACTCCATGCTTACTACAGCAGAGTTCTTACTCTATGGTCTGGTAGACTCCTGGGGAGTGCGTACCTGGTACCACATCCTTCTAATCTCCTTATCTTAGTCCGTCTCTGTAAGGTTTTTTTACACTTAGTTGTGTTTACCACATGTGCTCAGTCAGAACCATTCAAAATCGGTTCTATTCAAGTGTTGTGTGGAGGTTACAGCTAAGTGGTTCTTAACCTAAGGTTATTCCCACACTACAACTATTACAGTTGTGGACACATACATACACAACTATAGCATAGGCATAGCCTATGCTTCTATAGTACTTATTATATACTTGTATATGCTACTATTAATGATATATATATTAAGGGAATTATAATTCCCTTACACCCTCCCCCTCAGGCTGAAGCCACAGGAAGGCTGACAATGTCTTAGACATCGTAATAAATAGATATTTTATCCGTTACCGGCAGTGGGAGATGGAGGATTCATCTCCACATCTAGAGGATTTCCATCCTCATAAATTTCGGAGGTGTCAACCCTGAGGTCTTCATTACTGATCAAGCTAGTATGCGTACTAGCAGTCGTGAAGCTACTCCCAATAGATGGAGCAGCTGCAGTGCCTGTAGGTGCCATGTCGGTGACTATATCGCTATAGTTGATATGTGCACGTAGCGGTGCAGAGGAGGTATTCCCCTCAGTGGCCTTACCTTTCCCTTTCGGGTCAGGTATGGTGGCAAGGTTGAACACCTTGTGTTCTGCAGCACATTGTGCCAATAGTGCTGTTTTGCCATAGCGCAGTTTGGAACTCACCCTCTCATAGTAGGGTTCAAGCAAGTCGGTGGCATGGATGGGGTCAACTCTCCCATGGCGGCCCAGCCACAATGCGATATCTTTCTCACTAGTGGATTGAGCATCGCTGCTCCAGCTGAACTTGTTTGGCACAGAGGATCTGAGATCCCCATTCCCTTGTGGCATGCACCACTGAGCTCCCACAAGGCTTTCCCATTTTCCCTTCTGGAAAAATATGGCCTCTAGCATTGTCCTGAAGACAATGCTGTCTGTCTGGGGTGTGATCTTGTTGACCCATACCCAGACATCGACGTCGCTCAGATTTAGTGACACATCTGTTTCTTCCCTGATTGCCACAGGGAGTCCTTCTGGATTGTAAATTCAGAGCATTAATGCTGACTTCAAGTCAGCAGGAGTGTCAGGGTGGATGGCAAAGCATTCCACCTGGGTGTTTTCCTTGTGGCTCCTTTTGATGTGAGCCACAGCCCTCTTTTGAGCAAGAGTATGCTCAGGATATGGGATTAACACTCCTGTTTCATACTCGTTCAATAGCAGAGGGCTATTGATATTGCATGTGTCGTACCACGCACCTCTAGTGCACGTGCAGGCACCTTACCGAGTGGATGGGGAATCATCCCTGTCTGCCAGTATGGCAGATTGCTCATGGTGGGAGTGATCTCATTTTGTAGCTTGCGCTTTTTAAGTGCACACTTGGATGGCTCCTTTGAAGGAGTCATCTGGGCAACATTACTGTCGTCTTCTGTGAACGTGTTGTCCCATGGTTTGAATGGTGGTACTTTATAAAGTACTGTTGCACCTGTTGTCAGGTCAATGGTGTATGTGTGACCTGATGGGGGCAGGGGCATCCCTGGCTTGTTAATAGGCCAGATTGGAATGTCTGTCCCCATTATGAGGTGTGCCTGTGAGGGTGAACTGGGAGGTGGTGATCAAGACGGCTCACCGCCATCTCCTTGTGGCTGTATGTCTACAGCTGGCTGAGATGAAGTAGACGGCTGTATTGCCATCTGGGGAAGGGTCTGAGGACCCTTCTTGTGCAGCTCAGTTAGCTGCATGGCCTGTTCTTCAAGTTGTGATTGCATCTCATCTAAACCCGATTCGTGATCGCATATTTTCTCTTGGGCCGCGTCTAATTCGCAGTGCATGTCATTATACCGTTTTTCATGGTATGTGAGCTTTTCCTTCAGCTTGTCTATCTTGTCGTTAAAGCGACATGCACGATTGGGGTATGCCTCGTAGATGGCATCCTGTACTTCATCTTTGCTGAAGTTCATCTCGCCAGCCTGCGTGGCGGCAAGTACATGCGTTACATGGGCCTCACATGGCCCACAGTTGTGTTTATGTGGCAATATGATGGTGTGTGGCAGACTGTGCATCTGCCACTCGGTTTTGCGCTGATATTTGGCAAGTAATCAGGCAATGCCTGATAAGGGTTCGCTAGCCTGCTTTTCAGCAGGCTCATTATTCGCGTCGCTCATGTGAGCATTGGGATTTAGACTGCTCATGTCCCACTGTGGTAGTGGGATGGTGAAGAAAAGTAGTGCCTGCGGCGTTACTCTTTTTCGGCCACAGGCAGGACTCGAATTGAGTCACGTGACCAGACATGTTATATGCATCTGGGTAACTCACGAGGTCATTTTACACTTTGCAGTTCTAGATATTCATCTAGAGCTTCTAGCTCCTTGCATTCAGCAAGGGGCTCCCACGTTACATCTCCCAGAGTCCAATGAACTTGGAACTCTATTTCTTTATCATTCATCCATCTATGGGCAAGTATTTCATCGATGAACCATTCTTGCTCATCGGTGTGTCTGAAGTCATATAATGACTTTGTGTCTCGCTTGGGGAACAACTCATCATTGTTTGCTGTATACAGCCGTATTAATGCTGTATGAAATGTAGAAGTAATTCTATGTGCACTAAGCTTGGGCGGTAACTCAAGCGTTATGTTAGATGTCTCATTATGTACATCTGTTACTTTGTATGGCCCAATTAACTTGGGAATAAGCTTCCTCGCCCTCCCTTTGGGCAAGGATAAGTTCTTAGTTGATAGATAAACTATGTCTCCAGGCACATATCTGCTGCCTGCTCTTCACTTTTGGTTAGCATAGTGTGTCTGCAACTTTCAATGATAGTGTCATGCGCTTCCATTAGGTTCCACAGTGCTTGCTGTGTGAATTGCTTAACACCCCTATAGGTGGTGTTAACTTATGATGTCTGTCCAATTCTGGGCAGATATCCACTGTTCAATTTGAACGGTGTGAATCCTGTAGATGCATTGACACTGCTGTTCAATGCAAATTTGACCATTGGGCACTTTTCTGCCCAATCTTTTTGGTCATTGCAAACTACTGTTCACAATATTTGACCTATAGAACAGTTTTCTCATTCTGTTGCTCCATCTGTTTCCAGGTGGAAAGATGTAGACATGAGGAGCTTAGTCCCCATTAGTCATTGTAGCTCCTTCCAAAATATGGAAGTGAACTTTGAGTTTCCATCTGATACAATTGATTCTGCTGTCCCATGAAGTCGTACAACTTCTCATAGGTATAACCATGCAACCTGCCATGCAGTAACTTTAACTGTCATAGGTATCAGTTGTACCTGCAATGTGAGTCTGTTGATTATCACGAGCAGATAGTCGGATTCCTTTGACTTTGGGAGTGGGCCCATAGTGGGCCCATAAAGTCCATTCCTATAGATTGCCAGGGCCTTTCAGGCACTGGTCATGCATGCAGCAGCCCAGAGGGCTACTGGTTACTGACCTTGTTCTGTTGCCAAGGTCTACATGTATTGCAAAAGGATTGTATATCCTTTGTCATTGTTGGCCACCAGTAGTAATGGCCAACATAATTAGCTGTTTTAAATTGGCTAAAGTGGCCAAGGACTTGGTGAGCACGGTCTATTATGACCTCGACTAGTCTCCTCCCCCTCAGGAAGGCTTCACAGGGTAAGCATATCATGCTTCTTTTGGACCTATTCTTGGTCCAAATTAACTCATCTTTAATCCTGAAGCAAGGATGCGCTTCAGGATTTGCTAAGACCTTTCTAAAGGTTGCATCTTTTTCATAGCTATTGCGAACAAGTGTGGCTAAGTCAATCTTATTCTCTATGCGTTCGCATAGTGATTTTACCTCTGGACCAGAGTCCAGGGCAATGACATCTTCAAGGTCATTTTCATCCAGTATTCTGGGCAACACTTGAGGAAGTTCAACTTCCTTGTTCAGCTTGTTGGCTTTGAGGATTCTATCCTCTTGCTTTTGTTGTATTTGAGCAGACTTGCATGCAGCAGCTGCTTGTATTTCAACAAAACGTTTGACAGGTAATAATTCCCTGTCTGGGTCTAGTCTGGCATCAGCCTGGACATATATGTGTTCTGGATGTGCATATTCTGGCACATCAAATTCAAAGTCGCAGGATAAGCAATCTGCTACTGTATTCTTTACTCCATCCACATGGAGTGTAGTATATGTAAAGCGGGAGAGAAACTCCCACCAACGCACTTGTCTTGGTGACAAATGCAGCTGGGTCTTGAAGTATTCAAGACCTTTATGGTCTGTGACTAGGATGAATTTTCGTCCTAGTAGTTTATCCTCCCATTTCATGAGAGCTTCAAGCACAGCCATTGTTTTGTGCTCATGTGTTCGGTAGCTATGCTGCACCAATGTAAATTTCTTAGACAAGAAGCCAGCGGGTCTACAGGTTTCCCAGTTGGGACCTTGTCTGTATACTGCGCCGACACCAGTCTTGGAGCCATCACATATAACCCAGATTGTCTCTGGGTTGTTTATGTCTATAGGCTTCAATATTGGAGCCTTGCAAGCTAATGCTTTGATCAACTCAAAGCATTTGTCTAATAAGGGCGTCCAGATGAATGTCCTGTTATTTCAGGCACAGCCTGAAAGTGGTGTTGTATATGCTGTTACATCTGGCATATATAGTGCTAGGTATTGCACCAATCCCAGAAAACATTGTATTTCAACATATGACTGAGGGCGTTGCCACTCACGTATCTTGGCCATTTTGTCGGCATCAGCATGTATGCCTTTGTCATCAATTATATGGCCAAGACAGTCTACTCTTTCAGAGTAGAGGTCTGACTTGGACAGTGAGAGGTACAGCTGTACCTCCATCAGCTTCTCAAACACCTTCCTTAGGTGTTGTTCATGCTCCTCAATGGTATTCGAGAATATGAATATATTGTCCAGATACGCTGGATGAAGCGACCTATAAAGTTGCGAAAGATAAACATCATTAGACATTGTAATGTTGAGGGGGCATTACAGTCCCCCATCATCATTACTCGGCTCACAAATGTGCCAAATATTGTTGCAAAGGCCATCTTCCAGACATCCATGTCTTTTACGCATATTTGCTCATACACTTCTGACATATCCAGCTTGGATCTGTATTTGGCATGTGTTACGTCGTGCTGTATTGTGTCCTGATCAGGGAAGGGCATGACATCCTGCTCTGTGTTATCATTTTGCAAACAAAAATCGAACACAGTTCGAAGTTTCCCACTTTTCTTTGGGATACTCAGCATGGGTATTGCTTGTTTAGCTGATGCCCTTTCTCACCACCCTGTGGTGGTGTATCATTCAATTTTATGAACGAGTTCTTCTTTAAGTGCATCTGGGCACTTAGGCAAGTGATAATTTATTCACTTGTAATCGTCTATGAGATTGATCTCATGATTTATGTCTCTCCACAGTGGCAACCATAGAGGTACTTCACTGAACATATCAGCAAATTCTATTTTCCATTGCTCTCGCAGTCTTGGAAGATCAGCAGGGGTTAAAATCCCCTGTTTAGCTTTAGCAGCCATTAAGTGGTGCATGCACCTGCACATTCTCTGATTCTTCTACTCCCTCCCCCTCTCACCATGAATACAGTGAACTTATGGGTGAGCCACTTGTTGGTGGCTCACCCTTCTCGCTTCAATTGTGAGTTTTATTTGTTATAGCAGCAGTTATATGCGGCTTAGGAGGAGGCCTTGCAGCTTCTGCTTTGCGTTTGTTACCGAACATGTTTACTCCATTGGGGATTTTCTCATTCCCCATTATTATTTGTCCTGGACCATTAAAGTCCAGGACTAATATCATCCTTCTCAGGAAGGGAGTTCCCAGTATAACATCGTAATAATTGATGTTGGCTACGTCAAAGTATTCCTTGACAGTTTTCGATCCAAATCTTATGGTGTCTCTGATGCCATAATTTATGGTAGATTTACTACCGATGCAGGCTAGCTGTAAGCCTATGGGACATTCAAGTTTGAACATCTTCATCTTGGTGGCATGTGTGAAATCGGGTGATATCATCATGCCTTCACACCCACTGTCTAACATGCAGTGGGCTCATGTGCCTCCAACTTCAAAACCAGAGATAGTCTGGTTTTCTTCACATGGTTGTTTAGGCCACGTTTGATCTTCCTGCCAAGCGGCGAGCCCTATGGTCGTAGACTGGCTTGGCAGTTTTATCTATTATACCACCCATGGCTAGTCGGACAGGTTGATTATGAGAGTTTACACTCTCACCTTGTGTTTGCGCAGCATATATGCTGCATCTGTCGCAGTACCCTGCGGCATGTATTGCGCTGGTGCGTGTTAGAGATGCATGCCAGATTTGATGTTGGACTGTTAGGGTTCGCCGGATTTGACGTTGGGGTTGGATTTGGTCAGAGCTCTCCTTGACCGAGGTTGGTAGTTGCAATATTCGGAAGTGCGCGGAATACTGGATGACTTTGAGTCAGAGATCCAAAGACTGATCTACACGGGTGTTGGCTTCAACTTATGGGTTGTGCCCTCTTGGATTTCTAGTGCCCTGGTATTTCGGACTGAAGACCGGAGTGTTATCGGGTTTCCGATTGATTGGGTCTATTTGGAAGGTCAGTGCCAATGATGCGTTGAGACTTATCGGAGATGAGCGGGGGCTTTGGGTATTCGGGAATGGAATAGTCAATGCGGATGGGGTAGGGGTAACGATAAATCAATATTGAGTAAGGATTAGCTTTACTGGAAAGCGAGTGTAATCAAGGAGGGTTTGGAATGTCGGATGAGGTAGGGTCAAAATAATTGGAATAATTGGAATGATTTTGAATGATTGGAATAAGGTTGGAAGGCCTTATGGCAGGTAGAAGTTTGGAGCGACGAAGTGTAATAAAGGTTGAATGATAGAGGATGGGTGGAATATCAGGATGTTACGAGTTATATTGGAATAACAAGTTGAGGTAACAAGATATGAAGGATGCGAGATATGTGAAAGGGGTATAAGATATACAATATAAGAGATAGGAAGTGATATGGAAGATAGTGATACGAAAGGTAGTGAAGTAATACGATTTACAAACTAAAGAAGCTTGATGAAGAGAAAATGTATTTAAGACATGCAGGATTCCAAAATCAGGAACGGAAGATAAGGGTGCGTGATATGGAGTTCTGAAGTCAGAGCGAAGACGGGAATCAAGATAAGATGTACAGGGATAATATCGAAATAGAATTGTGACTAAGAATAATAAATGGGGACATGTCGGAAATAAGCAGAAAAGGCTTATCGGAATACGTGAAACATTGGAATAACACAGGTCGGATCTGGGATCTAACAGTATCTCCCTTTTAAGGTCGAGCCCTTGAGGCTGATTACGCTATTGAATACCGTGGGAAGTTTTGGGTGTTGGTTATCCATAAAGGCTGAGATCTTGGATTGGACATATATATAGGAGAAAATGCTTTGTGAAAATGCAAATTACTTTTGATCCCCTACCACCACCACCCAAGCCAAAAATGCCATTGCGTTCCAAGTCAATCTTGCCCACCTGTTCTGTCATCGAAATCAGCTCTGGCGAAGAGCTCGCCGCCAAAGTGAGGGAGTACGAGCGGAGGAGGGTGGAGCTGGAGGCCAAAATGTGGAAAAGGGTGAAGGCGAAGCGGGAGAAGCAGGAGAGGGAGGAACAGGAGTGGAAGAAGCAGGAAGAATGGGATTGGAAGGCGAAGGAGAAGGAGGAGGCAGATTGGAGGAAGCGGAAGGAGGAGGCGGATTGGCAGAAAGCCGAGTCGACGCAGGCGGTGCAGGAGGAGGCCCGACTCAAAATTTTTTCAGTAAGTCGGATTTTTCTGTGTGCTGATTGATGGATTGACAGAAGATCGGACTAGCCAGAGAAGGTCGACCGAGAATGGAAGGTCAACTGGAATCCGAAAGGTGGCTTGGAATCCGTTGGAGGCTGCAAACAGCGTCTTGAGGATGTGTGGTCGGAGGCCGACAACTTTGACGATAGGTGCGTGCTCTGTCGGATGTGGGGGTTGGAGTGCGTTGACGAGGAGTGGAGAACCGGAAAGTTGTGGAAGCAGGCCTGCATTCGGTGTCAGAACGACCAGAAGAAATGTACAAGGCCAGGCGACATGGATTTTGCGGTGGAGATGGCAGGGAAGTAGTTGTTACTGGCATCCAGGCGGGTTCGGACGGAGAACACGGAGGCTGGACCAGGACCGGCGACGAAAAGGTGTTGGGCAGAAGCAGTCGCAGATCGGGACAGGGTGGCATCATTGGGGAAAGGCAAAGGAAAGGAGCGTGCAATGGAGGACGACGCGGAGGATGAGGTGGAGGATGCGAGGCTCGCAGCGGAAGTCTGCAGGCTCTGAAAGACAATCCATTCCCTCACGAAGTGGCTCCGCTACAATGTGGAGGGGATGGTGACGTTCAACAAATCGTTGAAGAAGTTGCACAGGATTGCAGAAATTGAGTTCAAATTCCAGAAGAAGTGGTGGGAGACGTACCACGGGGTGTCGGTACCGCAACTGGAGTTGGGCTCGGAAGCCAGGTCGGAGAATGAGGGCGGAAACGTCAGGCTGCAAATTGGAGAAGGCGGCGGATAAGGGGAAAGGGAAGGTGAAGGAGGTGGACGACATCAGGATGGATGTCGATGTCGTCCCAGAGATACCAGAAAAGGAGGTTCTGGAGGAGGCGGAAATCGGCCAGAAACCGGAGGGAAGTTAGCCAGGAGGCGGTGAATCTGGGAGATGCGGATTTGGAGAAACAAGTGGAAGAGGAATTGGGGAAAATGGCAGGGCTTGACCTGGAGGTCAATGGGCTGGAAGAGGAAACGATGCAGTGAATAGGAGTCGGAAGGGGAAAAGTAATATAAATAAATCAGAGGAATTTTGGTGAAGTAATATAGAAGGGTTTAGACAATGAAGTTATTTCTTGTTGGTTTATGATCAGAAAAAATGAAATGATCGGAAAAACGGAAAGCTCAGAACAATGGAAATGATCAGATCAATGAAAATGATCAGAAAAATGGAAAACTTGGAAAGACGAGAAACAGTGAATCAAGGATGTTTGAAGTTCAAGGGTGTTGGAGAAATCAGGATAAGTCGGAATCGGACGAATGTCGGGATTGACTCAGGATCGGGATTGGACTTGTAAGAATCATGAAGAAGTTGAGAGGGTCAGAATATTGGGATGTGAACGGTCATAGATGTCGAAGGAGTTCTGGAATTGCAGGATGTAAATAGAAACTTAGTAGGAGCGAAAAATTGAAGCGTTGGGTTGGAAATTGTCGGAAAAGATTGGAGTCGGAGTAGGGGATTGCAATGGATAAGTTGTCAACATAGTGGCTACTCCCCCTTTAAGGTAGACGTCCCATAGTCTACCTCAGGTGTCAGAAGGTAGGTAAAGGAGTTGGAGTGTCGGAGGACCGGAGGATTCATCAGGAACGTATTGGCTTTTCTAAGGAGATGAATGGTGTCTTCTCGGAAAATTTCTCGATAGTGGTCGTGATGTTGTCTGGTTGAAATCATTGTAATCACGGGTTTCCTGAGAATTTGGAGAATATTGGAAGTTTGGACTTGAAGGAGAACAAGAGGAGTGAATCGGAAGGTTGGATATTATTTGGAGAAGTGTTTGCAGGGAAAACAGAGCACGGAAGACGTGTAGGAAAGAAAAGGGTGTCGGAAAGGTAGGAATTGAAATGTTTTGGTGGAGTTGTGGGTTGTTTTCGGAAACATTGATAAGGTACTTGACATTCAGCCTGGAATATTGTCCTGATGGTTGAAGGGTCGGAATCAGAAACGTGAGTCGGAGGATGTACGGATGGTGCTTTCATGGATACAAGGGGTTTAACAGTGCCTTTCGAAGGAGATCGTTATTGTTTCTGAAGGTGGTTTGTCGGTTATTGTCCCATAACACGGAAATCGGTATTGATGACTAGACTTAGAGTCGGAGTAACTGCATTGTATCTTGAATAGTTGGATTCGGAAGTCTGGAAATCGGAGGTCGGAAAACTAAATCTTGGACATGGAAGGATGTCTTTGAGGAAGATTTGGCATTTGGACTTGGAGATTGTCCTGGGGTGTTCTCGAGGAAGTACAGACGTACTGTGCGGAATGTATTGGATGAAATCCTATAGCTAGAGTCTCATTAATGTTCTCGAGGTGGTTCTGGCATAACTGGATGTAAGGAAAATGATTTTCCACAGTGAGATTCTCTCCCTCCGATAGATGTGATCTTGTTGGAGTATGTAGCAGAATATTGATGATTGCTTGTCGGGAGTTGGAAGAATTGATGTAATGGATTTTCCTATTGGAAATACGTCGAAGTTTCCACATTGTTGTTGCAAGTTGAGGTTTCAACAAGCATTGACGTTGGACATTTATGGTGGGTCAGGGGATGTCGCAGTGAAGTCGGATTTTCGGAGATTTGGAAAAACACAGATTGCAGGTTTCCTAAAGACATGTCATAGAATTGAATCTTCTTGTTGAGGAGTGCAGAACTAGGTACTACCCAATACCCTGTCAATCAACGGATTGTAGTGGGTGGGTTAGTGGTGTTCCCAGCACATCGGAACAATTGGAAACAAGTGTCATTATACGTAATGTAATAGCGACTGGATTTTTTGCTTGACGGGAGGACATGATTGGTGTGGAGCACCTACTGGGTGTTGCGACATAATGTCGTTGGTGACACAAGGACGGAGACCAGCGGAAAGCGAGAATCTGAAGGGATGGTGTTTCAATGTAAAGATCGGTTGAAACTGTTCGGAAGGGTGATTTTCGGAGTTTAGGTGGAATTGTTGGAAGTGCAAAGGGTGTTTTCGGAAAGCATCTGTGGTGTTCTCGGTAAGGCACAAATAAGATGTGAATGCGGATTCGTGCTCGAGAGTCTTTGAGCTGTCAGTCTTGGGGATTCGGAAGGTCCTCTAAAGGGACCTTGATGTCGGAATCACTTATCGTGACAGTTGTGGTTTGGGATTTTGCTTTCCTGGTGAAGGATGATGACCTCGGGCATTCTTTCACCTTATGACCAGGTTTTCCACAGTAGAGGCATAACTTTTGATCGATGTGTCGTTGTCTCTCCTGTAGTACTAACTTGCCGTCTTGTCCGAGGATGTCAGAAAGTTTCGGTGTTGGCAAAGTCAGGATTTGGTCGGAAATTGCTGCTGTGTATTGTGAGTCATTATCACAAGGATGGTTGGAAGTCGCATTGTCAATGCCGCTCAGAATTGGGTCGGATTTGAAGCCTTCGTTTGTGAGGCACTTGTTGAAAAGACTAGGGTACTCACGAACGTTCGATGGGTTGATGACATTTTTGGTAGATCTGTTGGTGTCGTCCAAATTGAGTGTTTGAATTCAGGTGTCGGAAGACATTATAGAAATCAAGAGTGTCAGTTTGTAAATACTGTTAGAGACGCGTGCCAGATTCGACGTCAGACTGTTAGGGTTTGCCGGATTTGACGTCGGGGTTGGATTTGGTCAGAGCTCTCCTTGACCGAGGTTGGTAGTTGCAATATTCGGAAGTGCGCGGAATACTGGATGACTTGGAGTCAGAGATCCGAAGACTGATCTACACGGGTGTTGGCTTCAACTTATGGGTTGTGCCCTCTTGGATTTCTAGTGCCCTGGTATTTCGGACTGAAGACCGGAGTGTTATCGGGTTTCCGATTGATTGGGTCTATTTGGAAGGTCAGTGCCAATGATGCGTTGAGACTTATCGGAGATGAGCGGGGGCTTTGGGTATTCGGGAATGGAATAGTCAATGCGGATGGGGTAGGGGTAACGATAAATCAATATTGAGTAAGGATTAGCTTTACTGGAAAGCGAGTGTAATCAAGGAGGGTTTGGAATGTCAGATGAGGTAGGGTCAAAATAATCGGAATCAGAATGGTCGGAATAATCGGAATGATTCAGAATGGTCAGAATAATCAGAATGATTTGGAATGATTGGAATAAGGTTGGAAGGCCTTATGGCAGGTAGAAGTTTGGAGCGACGAAGTGTAATAAAGGTTGAATGATAGAGGATGGGTGGAATATCAGGATGTTACGAGTTATATTGGAATAACAAGTTGAGGTAACAAGATATGAAGGATGCGAGATATGTGAAAGGGGTATAAGATATACAATATAAGAGATAGGAAGTGATATGGAAGATAGTGATACGAAAGGTAGTGAAGTAATACGATTTACAAACTAAAGAAGCTTGATGAAGAGAAAATGTATTTAAGACATGCAGGATTCCAAAATCAGGAACGGAAGATAAGGGTGCGTGATATGGAGTTCTGAAGTCAGAGCGAAGACGGGAATCAAGATAAGACGTACAGGGATAATATCGAAATAGAATTGTGACTAAGAATAATAAATGGGGACATGTCGGAAATAAGCAGAAAAGGCTTATCGGAATACGTGAAACATTGGAATAACACAGGTCGGATCTGGGATCTAACAGTGCGATACTCAGTCCGATTATCATCAGACTCTTCATCTGACCATTGGAACTTCTCTGTTGGTTCTGTTTGCCAGTCTCTGACCATTTGGTCAGGGTATTCTTCATCAGGAGGTACATCCTCCTCTTCCAAGTGATCTGGGCCATCTAGTGGCTCCAAGTTCTCTTGTTCTACCTCACCTTCGAGGTCTTCCTCTATTCGTGTGCCTGCAACACGTGGCTTGTCTAATTTGGGACAGTTGGGCTTTATGTAGCCTGTTTGGCCACATTAGTAGCAGTGTATGTCTGATGTACACGCTTTCCCTATTCCAGCCGCACCCTGTCTTGGAGTGTTATTTGCCACTGCTCAATTTCCAGCAGTGGCTACTGGTACCGTGGGTGCAGCTCGTGGCTTGTATGCCAGTTTACCCAGCTGCCCTCTACTCGTATTAGGCTGCAACTTCGCAGCATGTTCAGGCTTCATCACAGCCTGATTCTTTTTCATCATCATACTACTGCTAGCCATGGTAGTACTCACTCGTGTGCCATAGTCATAATGGGATGCACCCAATTACTCGAGCCTCATGTGACAACTCCTCTAGAGAGTGAGTCTCTGGGGTGTACCCTCATTTGCGGACTTCTATCCTCAAAGGTGTTCTTAGCTGTGCTAAGAACAGTTTATCCATGGAATACTTCTCTGGCGGCATTATCATGCATGCTGATTATTTTAGAATATCACTGAGGATTTCATCCACAGTACGACTTCCTTGCTCTAAGGAGTCAAATTTGTTTGATGCTTGTCTGTGCGTCAACGTGTGTAGGAATCACTGCTGTAAAGCAGCGACTACAGACTCGAGGGTCCAATCTCAGATCTCTCGATCCCATCATTCTACCATCTGAGTGAACCACTCAAATGCCTCGTCTTCAAGATGAGTGCCTATATATCCTATCTGAGCTTTAGTCTCAGATGGTCTGAGCAGGTTATTCATGCTTAGCCATCACAGTATTCCTGAAATGAAAGTCTTGAACTCTTCGAGATCAGCACTTCCCCCATACGGCTCGGGGCAAGGTAATTTTATTCCTGCCTTTGCAAAGGCAGATTTCTCGGCACTCACATGTTTATTCTCATCATGGAGCGTGTTGCACACCATCATTGCTATCCTGTCTGTATGGTTGGGATGGTCATTAAAGTTAGTTGGCTGGTGACTGGCTTCCATGAGTTGTACCAATTGGTATCTCTCTGGTATGCCCCATATACTCGGGGCTCGCTGAGGAGCCTCTGCATCAGGTCCAATTGGGGCCTGATGTGTTCCTCTGGCCACTGTTGGAATTGCACCTAACCTGGTGTTTGAGACTCATTCATACAAGCTGTATTTGTTATGTGCTATCTGAGCGGCATATGTGGCTTCTTCCATTTCAGGTCCATCGACCTGAGGATTGTGCGGCAACTGCTTGTTCCACCAGTTCTATGCTCAATTCTAGAGTGGGGTGATGCTTTCTGGCAGCCTTTCGTTCAGCTTCAGCCCAATGGTCTGCTTGCTCTGCAAGCACGTCTTGCGTTTCCACAATGCTAATTTTGGTGATTTCATCATCCGATTGAATTTGTCCAGTGACAATTTCAAAGAGGGATTGTCTATCCCTCACTCTGTCTCGTGGCACTTTACGTGATCAGAATGATCATCATCTGTCTGAGTTTGTTTCCAAACTCTAGGTATCTCTTCAGGGGGATTCATTCCCCTTTGTTATCAGGGATCACCCTCTTCATCCGTACGATCCTCATTGGGATTGTTTCCACATAGGGCCTTTTTCCCTTTCATTCACGTGTGTTGCTTCACATGTAGCTCTTCTACGAGCTTTCTCAGGTGTTCATCATGTCTGACTAGTATTTCAGTAGCCTTGGTGGCAGCTTTAGCAGCTTTAGCTGCTTGTTCGCTCTGTTCACAAGCAAACAATATTTGTTGATGGGTATAATCTGTCTCTTGCAGGATTTCCTGCATGAGTTCATTCTCGAGGAACTCTTCTTCTGTTGAATAGCCTCATTCTGAGGCTTGTCTCTCAGGGCTTGTGCGCCAATTTTCAATTGTCTTACTAGAGTGGCTTGCGTCACTCCGCTGCCTGGGTTGTACCCCAGGTGTTCCTCTTCTATTGTCTTGTGCAGGTGTCATACTGGCACGTCTGGATGGTTCTCCTTCCTGCATGGGGCCTTGGTCCTGTGCTTGTCGTGCACTAGTGCATGACAATGTGGAGGGTTTTAAACCCTCCATCTCTATCCTATTGGAGCCAGCTGATTGGTTCTGATTGGCGCTGCCTGGTCGTGACCCAGGCACGCTGGACATTGATGTTGCCAATGCTTCTTTCAAAGCATCGTTCAGATCACCATCTGCGATCTTGTTCACGTTGGCTTTGCTTGACAGACAACTTGTCTGACTCCTGGTTCTAACCTGGAGTCTTGTTGACATTTGAAGAAGCACTCCTTGCTTCTCTATCTAGCAAACCGTATGGTTTGCTTTTGCACTTTCGTTTTTTAGATCTAGCCTAAGCTAGTTCTTGGGGTTCAAAAAAAGTGTAAGGTTTTTTTACACTTAGTTGTGTTTACCACACATGCTCAGTCAGAACCATTCCAAATCTGTTCTATTCAAGCATTGTGTGGAGGTTACAGCTAAGTGGTTCTTAACCTAAGGTTATTCCCATGCTACAACTATTACAGTTGTGGACACATATGTACACAACTATTACAGTTGTGGACACATATGTACACAACTATAGCATAGGGATAGCCTATGCTTATATAGTACTTATTAGGGGATATCATGACGGCTGTTTCACTGTCGTTTTGATCGACGTTTTGATGGCAGTTTCAAAAACCTCGAAATGTTTGAAAAATCGAAACAACTCCAGAGTCATTTCAATTTTTCGACCATTTTGACACTGATTTTGATTTCCTGTCTGCCCAGCACGACAGTGTCGGGCTCCTAAAATTTTGGATTTGGCTAAGCTCAAAAGTTATTTTTTCTGTGAAGGTTTTTTGAGTCTGACAACTGTACAGCTGCCCTGTCCTTTCCCATACTACATCCCCACTCTCTTCCGTATTATCATCTCCCTCCAAACATATTAATTTTTATGCCTAGTCCCAAGCGAAGAAAAAAAAACCATCACCTCTGTTCCCACTCTCAAAGCAGATCTCGCAGTGGCTGAGGCAAAACGGGCAAGAGCACAGAAGAAGGCTGATGTTGAAACCATGACAAGTTAAACTTACCTGGACATTTAAAGAATAGTTACTCTTCCGGTCATACCAACTGTTACCATAAAACCCTGGTCGTGCGAACAAAGGAACAAGTGTTCCATCCACCATAAGCCAACCCCCACGCCATCCAGAGCAAGAACAGCTTTCCACCCAACTGCTTGCCTCAGCCTTCTGAATCTCACTCGGCCACCTCATTACCACCCGCCTGAATCCTTCATCACATACAGCTGTGAGTACCCGTCGCATACACTTGTCCACTGTTCCGTATCCAAACCCTGCCCAAAGTCTGACCTTCTGCATACTCGTGGCATTTCCATAGTGTCCAAGTCGATAAAGAACCACAGCTAGTTGTTGATTAACTGGGAGTTGTTGTTTCTCTGAATTGTTTTGAAAGACGGCATGATCTTGAATCTTCTAGAGTAAGGCATCAAACGTAGATGGCTTGACCCAGAGTAGGCTTCGGAAGAGAGCTGGGTGTTCAGCTTTATAACGAAATAATGTCAGCCATAGCTGTACACCATTTTTAGGGATGTGGATTCTGTCTTGCAAGTATTGCATGGAGTGGAAGTCAGCTGAGGCAGCAGGGGGTCTTTGGATTTGGATTCAGACGTCTCTGAGTCTGTATCTAAAAGCTTTGGAAGTGCTGCCTGACCTTCAGCAAGTGTTTGGAGCACAATGAGTTCAAGCAGTTCGTTGGTAAGAGCTTGTCAGTCGGTTTGTCGTGGCATAACTAGGGTGACGTGACATGCAAGAGAGTCACCCGACAGTTAAGTTCTGGTGCTGAAGTCACGGCACCAAATTTTTTCTTAGCAAAGGGATTTTTAAACAGCATCTAAAACTAGTTTGAAACTGAAAAGAAACGGGGGATATCACACTTCAAAACAGTTTTGCCTGTTTCGCTGAGGAGTCCCCATCGTTCGAAACAGCCGTCGAAATGACTGTTGAAACAGCAGTGAAATGGCCGTCATGATATCCCCTATTATATACTTGTATATACTACTATTAATGATATATATATCTTAAGGGAATTATAATTCCCTTACAGTCTCTGACCTATCATGGACACATGATAGACCTGACACTCTATCTTTAGTTATCTTTTAGCAGGTTATCTCAAGTATCTCTGATTGGTAGATAGTGCTGTGCATATTGAGTGGTCAATAGCCTTTAGATATGTTTCCTATCTAGACACCCCTGGTCTCCACATGTCTATATAAGCAGTAGATAGCTCATGTATATTCTTATATACATATATAGTAGCATATATGCTACTATCTTAGGTAGATAAGTCACCAGAGTGACTTATGGGTTGTATTATATAAGCTGCCCACTAGGGACGCTTGTAGATAGTGGACAACTATACAGTTGTCCACAAGTAATTACATAAGGAGAATACTTTTACTTGTAACCATGCTACATCACAGACACCAATACATTATTGGCTCAGTCTGTTTTGCATGAATAGTAAGATTCTTACACCTTTTTGACTGCCAATCAGATTGGCAGTATTGCGATAAATCTAAAAAAGATCAACCAATCTTTTTACCCAGACCAATGAGTTTAACACTTGCTGGAATTTACAGAAACAGTAAACAGACGTTTACTGTTGATTTTTCTAAATCAATAGAAGAACGCCACAGTGTGGCTGATAGATCAGAGATCTATGACTTCAATAAGAACTCGAAGCCAAGCATCTAGATCCAGAGAGGATCCAGATACATTGGGAGCCACCATGAAGGGCCCGGACAGGAGGGTAGGGCAGCTCACAAGTACCACCATACCCACAGATATACCTGTACTCTTGAAAAAATGGAGAGTACAGATATGAGATTTGGTCAAACATTTACATGTAAATACTCGCAAGTACAGGTAGAGTACAGGTATACCTGTGAAAAATCAGCAAATACCTGCAGATATCTGTGATACCTGTGAAAAATGGAGAGTACAGATATGGCTTTTGGTGACCAAAATACCCGCAGATACAATACTCATGAGTACAGGTATGTACTCGTGAGATGCCCTACAGGAGAGTTGAGCCTGCCCACAAGGTGGACAGGCAAACAGGAATGTCGACGAGGATATCCAGTCCTCGTAGAACTACGACACCCGTAGCTTCCAACTCCATGAGTTGAAAGCGAGTATTGGTGGATCTAAGAAGATCTGTGCCAGAGGAATCAGAAATGGACGAAATATCGCCCGTTGTCGGTTTACTTTTGAAAATGGATCCAAAAGACAGTGGGTAGCGGTGTTGTCATTGCACGGCTACTAACACTGCTGTTTGGCTCAGTGCGCTTTGCTATCAGCAGCAACAAAGGTAGAACAAAGACGAAGATAACAATGTAGCAGTGACGATGATGACGTAATACGATGACGTAAGCGAAGATGAGATACAACAGCAAGTATCATGCGATTGACAAAGCTGGCCTTGACGTAGATGTAGAAGTAGTAGTAGACTTAGAAGACTTAGACTTGAGACTTAGATGAGTGAATCCAACTGAAAGAGGTGAATTGGGGGTACACTAAGGCGAAACAGGCCTCATATACATGAGCAGAACAACAAACGATGTGAGTATGCCATACAACGATGTCGTCAACAGCAGACAGGAAAAGTGACTAACGGCGAGAGGCAGAAAACCAAAATAGGAAGGTAGTTTGTAATAGAATGGAGAAATGAGTCAGGTGGTCGAAGAAATGAATAGAAATGTGGCAGAAAATTGGAAATAGAAGCCAGAAATAGAATAGAAGTGAGTCACAGACAATAGACCATGTGGAACAATTGGAAATAGAAGTACAGCCAAGAAGCGAGTGAGTCATGTGGGGAAAATGAGTCATAGCTGTCCAATAGGATTCCAGTTGCTTGTCAAATATCTCCGAGGATGAGTAAGTGAGTTACTTGACTTGAAGACGATAATTCAGAAACAGGTGAACCAATCATGACACTTGGATACAAATCTCCTCCAGAGAGAGAATGAAGATGAGTCTTGCTTGTTGAAGTCCTTGGGCACATAACCGTAGCAAATCTCTGTTCCTGGACCAAACTCTTTGATATACCAATAATTCCTGAGTATGATACGATGCCAACCATTCACTGGTTTGTAGTTTGGGTCAAAACCAATGACGTGGAAGGGAGCATGGAAGACTGGGTTGAATACCCATATGCAATCATGAACACGATAAGGAGGGTAGGAGGGGAATATTTGGTATGGGCCTTCAGGAGATTCAATGTATAGAGGATAGTACTGATGATGTGCAACATGTGGAGGAGGAGTGGATAAATGAACATCAAGGGAGAACATCAACTAGGAAGTTTGATGTGTGGTCCAACGTGTATGTCTGGCTTGGTGGTCATCTGAAACGAATCATGGGATGTTGTGGTGGCAATGCTGGATGGCATATCGAAAATAGAATTGATGAAGATGGAATGAGTGTGGAGATGATGTATCTGGCAGACTGGAGGTAGCACAGCAGATGATGGTCTGGTGAAAGCTGATGAAGATAGGCGCATGTGCAGTGAGCGTCTTTTATGGAGTAGTAGGTGCTGTCGAGTATCATGCTTGTCACCGTTAAGAAAACAAAAAGAACTTCGACCAGGTTGAAGTTACAATTGTCCCTCGATGAGTCAAGAGAAGTGCCGACAAGCAACACTGACAATTTGCCGGGAGTGCGAATGTCCCAGCTGCTGCATGTTCAAGAACATTGCAGATCGCAAAGTTTGCTGTCCCAAATAGGGACAGAAGAGCATGGGTCAATACACTGGGAAGACAAAACCCAGTGATATGAGCATACAACCAGACATATTGCCCAGATGATTATGGCTCTCTTTGAGGGCCGTAAACACATAGGCACTACACGTGAAGTGAGCCAACGAGTGGCTGAGGCAGCTTGTGCAGCAGACGACACCGTGAACCAACTCCAAACCTTGGGAGATGGTATGGAACTGTGAATACAGTCTCTAGAGAAGGAAGTACAGGGATCTTTATGTGGAAAGGCCCCCAAATGTGGAAACAATCCCAATAGGGATCATGAAGTTGACCGCAAGGCTGAGAAGGCTTGCAAGAAATGAGATAGACAGAGGATGCTGCCTCCGTCTGGACCAAGCAAGAGGAATAGTCCTTGTGAAGCGAGCACTACCCTAGAGCAGGATAGCATCAGTACACACTGGCATACTGAGGAAGAGACAGATTGTGAGCTAGAGGCTCACAATAGAGAAAATATCTGTGAAGGAATTCACAGATTGAAAAGGACATACAATGAGCAAGAAGTGCTCAAGGCAGTGACCCAACAGTCATTGCGAGAGATGATGAAGTCTGACACTGATAGCGTCAGCACCACGACTAGCACTCACGTTACCATTGAATGTGAATTCATCACTGGGATAGGATCGAAAATAAGGCAGTGCGACGGAAACACCATGTGCTAGAACTCTGTGCTAAACACATGGATAATCTAGTCGAGGAGGCATACGTTGCCTGAGTCAAAGGTGATTCCTTCAACAAGCTGATCGAGTCAGCGAGAGTGGCTCAATCTGCCCTCAATAGCAGTTATAGACTGAGGGATGCATTCTTAACAGCTGATAAACATTGACCATTGTATCAGATCGATGAAGACATCATCGATCCACCAGTGCAGCAGGACGTAAATAATCATGCCCCTTGTCTGCACAGGCAGATACAAGTGATACCGCGTGCGGGATCACTAGCAGTTACGGATCCTGAATGGAGGGTTCAGGAGGTAGGAGGAAATTCATCTACTTATGTAGATGGAGTCGCAAGGATGGTGTGTGCTGCCCTTGAGAAACACAAGGACAGCAAGCCAGACAAGTCCATGCTTACTAAAGCTAGAGTGAAATTACTTCACCTGGCAGAATATGCTGGGAAAGCAGATCTTGAAGAATTAGAGAACTTCGTCTCAGGAATCCTGAGATGGCTAGGCATGAATAGTCTACTGGGGCCATCCAGCATGGAACTCCAGCTGAACTATTTGGGCACTTGCCTCAAAGGCGAGGCATTGGAGTGGTACACTCGAAATATTGAGCGTCATGATTGAGTTGTAGTCAATTGGACCTCAAGAGTGCAATTGCTGGTTTGCAACAGCAATTCCTACACACACTCACACATAGACATGTGTCAAACTTGTTTGACACAATCATGTAAGGGACTAGAACCGTTCAGGAGTTACTGAACAATATTATGAAGTATGCAGCGTGGATGATACATCCGCCCAATGAATATACAATCTGCAAGCGGTTCGTAGCAGCAGTTCGAGAAGCACTGCATCATGAAGTCCTAAAACTGGGCTACACAACAGAATTCAGTTCAATAACTGAATTGTATGAGGCTGCAAAGGCTGTAGAGGATGTGTCCCGATATGATATTGGGTTGCACAAGATGGAGTCTAGTGGCGCTCATGTGCCGCAAGCAAAGCCTATTTTGACAAATAGTCGAAGTCAGGCTGTTGCAAGCTCGTCTCGAGCTCCCAATACAGGGAGCCATCCTACAGCAAAGCAGACGACATATCATCCGCCTAATGCTCGACCTCAAGCAGAGACAAGACCGAGTGTACCCCAAACAGGGGTACAAGCTACACAGAGAGCTGGAGCAGGAGCTCCCACCACTTCTTGCCCTCCACAAAAACCTCCTGGAGGTTCAGGAGGTCAAGGACATAGCACAGAGCTAACGTGCTATGAGTGTGGACAAATTGGGCATATCAAGCCCAATTGCCCACAGTGGAAGAACAAACCGCGCATAGCAGGTGCATGGTTAGAGGAAGTGGTTGAGCACTCAGGGAGTGCTCAAGAAGGGGAGGAGGAGCCACAAAGTGGTGAATTAGATGAGCGAATGGATGTCCAGGATGACCATGAGAGCGAAATTGGCAAATTAGTTGCTGATTACCAGTTGTAAATCAAGCCCAATCAATGGGATGATGACGATGATATGAGAACACAAAGCTCATATCGAGCGGATGGAGTATGGTTGCTAGGAAGATCATATGAAGAAAGGAAGTGCATATATGCAGGACAAAAATTAACTACCACAATTAGTGGTGGTTCAAATCAAAACAATGATTTCCGTATCCACATGGGAGTCATAGATAGGACCATTGAGCCTATCTACGATCATCAGTTCAGACCACGTGATAAGACGTGCCCCAAATGGGCACATATAGACAATCAGACAATCTCCAGATATTGGGAGATTGGTGGAGTCAGAGCCCACTGTCTATTAGACAGCGGGTGTGAGGGAGTAATCCTCTCTCCAGACTTCATATGTGCCATAGGCATCAAGACATTCGAACTCGAACATCCTATTGGTCTACAGCTAGCATGTGTTGGCAGTAAGTCGACCATCAACTACGGAGCACACACCAACATACACTTTGGTGAGCATAATATTGAGGAATACTTCGATATAGCAAATGTAGACTACTATGATGCAATACTGGGAACACCGTTCCTACATAAACTGGGGACATCCCTCAACTTTAGAGGTGAGGGATGCATCCGTATGGGAAAGGAAGTAATTCCAAACCATGTGAATGCCTGGGAAGTGCAGCCGGACTACCAGGATTCGGCTGAACACAGGACTCGAATTGCAAGTCTTAAACCCAAACCAGCAAACCACACTCTGTGACTCGCAAATGGCTCCTCATTGCAAGTGGAGCCATCGACGAGCTCACCAGATGGGAGGCAAGACAAGGGAAAATGAAAGGAAAAGCAACAAAACATTGACATTGGTCTACCCAACCAAGGTACTGACAGAAATACCAACAGGATTACTGGCACCAATCAACTGTGATTAATGGCTGATGACTTTCCCAAACTTAGGGAAAGATGGGAGCTAGAGTTCGCTGACCTCTTTGGAAGTGTGCCTTTACAACTTCCTCCTTGGAGGGAGATCAACCACGAAATTAAGTTTGGATGAAACGAAACAGTTTCATTATCGATTACTGAAGTACCCGGAAGCACTTCAAAATGAACTGATCAACAAAGTCGACCGGTATACCACCGCCGGTTGGTAAGTATCAGCATCAGTACATTCTGCAGTGCCAGCGCTATGCATTCCAAAGAAAAATGGAAAGCTCAGAACAGCAATAGACCTATGTCTATGCAATGACAACACAGTGAAGGACATTACACCCTTCCCAGACCAGGATACAGTCCGGCATGATGTAGCTCGTGCTGCGTACCAATCCAAGCTTGACATGTCTGATGCGTATGAACAAATAAACATAGTCGAGGAGGACATCGATAAGATGGCCTTCACAACAATATTTGGCATGTTCAAAAGCCAGGTTATGCAGATTGGTGACTGTAACACACCATCTACGTTTCAACATCTCATGATGTTGATTTTTCATAACCAAATTGGTCGATCAGTCCATGTATACTTGGATGATATATTTATCTATTTGAGCTCTATTGAAGAGCACAAAAAACACCTTCAAACGGTGTTTGAAATATTTACGTGAGGCACATTTGTTCCTCAGCGGAAATCGATCCAAGATCGATTTATATTTGCCTCGTATGGAGTGCCTGGGTCATATTATAGATGACAAGGGCATCCAGACACAGATAAGATGGAGAAGGTTTGAGGTTGGAGGAGACCTCGAATATTTAAGGATGTCCAAAGATTTCTAGGACTTGTTCAGTATCTGGCACCATATATGCCAGATTTGATGGCATATACAACTCCCTTATCAGGAAGTGCACACAACAACAGGATGTTTCAATGGACGCCCTTGATGGATAAGTGTTTTGAATCCATCAAAGCACTAGTGTGTAAGGCTCCGATCTTGAAGCCTATAAACCACACTAGCTCAGAACCCATTTGGGTTGTGACAGACGGTTCCAAATCTGGAGTCAGAGCAGTTTATGGACAAGGTCTGGACTGGGTGACTTGTCATCCAGCAGGGTTTTTCTTGAAGAAATTCAGTCCCACACAACAGGTACCTTGGGATAACACAGTACCTTGCTACTATCTGAAGTCCATAAACCTATTTGAAACCTCTAAATTACCTTTTACTTTTCTTTAAACATTTCAATCCTTATCTCTCTAATAAACTATCAAACCTCTTCTTTTATCTATCCATTCCCTGCACAATAGAAGTACTAATCTTCCTATTCAGGATAGAGGGTTACGAGGCAGCTGACAGTGAGGCAAAGAAAGTGGCCAATGACAAGTCATCACTGCGTGAGCTTCTCCCCCATTGGTGCAGGGGGGAGAAATTCCTTTCAGCCATTCAGCAGCAATTTCAGTTGATGAAGAGATGAATCAGAGCAAAACAAAAAGGGAAGTGAACAAACTCACCTAGATAGAAAGGAATGTCAGAAATAGATCCCTTCTGAGAAACTCCTTCAGAGCATCACCCTGCTCAGTTGAAACGACTCCTCACTCCTCCAGCTTTGCACAGGCCACGTTCCACTGAATAACCAGCTTTACTGTGCAGGAAAATCTGAAACCTTGAAATGTCCACACTGCCCTTCTAAACAGGATATGGTTCACCACTTTCTCATGCTCTGCCCAGCTTACACATCACAATGCACTGAACTTGAGAAAAAGCTTGGATGAGGAACAAGATCACTTTGAAATCTGTTGAGCCACTGAGCAGCGATCCCTGACTTAATCACATTTGTCAGAAATTTAAACTGACTGAAAGAGGGTAGAGTTATGTTACCTGAGAAACACTGTAGCAGAGTTATAGTTCTGCATGGAGGTAAATGTCAAAACAAACTGTGACCAATCAGCCTACCATATTGAGTCACATGCAATCACACTCTGAGTTTCTGACAACTTTTGTCCCCAACCAACCCTCTGATGTCCACCCATTGACTTCCTCTGTCAGAGGATTCACATTGGATTGTAATACATATGGCAGCATTGCTGTCAATAGCTCAAACATTGAGTATACAGGCCTCAAAAGGTCAATGGTTGAATGTATCCTTGTAAGAATGTGGAAAGATAGTAGCATATATGCTACTATATAAAATATACAAGTCACTATGGTGACTTGTGGGCTGTAGTATAGAAGCTACCCACTAGGGGCACTTGTAGATAGTGGACAACTATACAGTTGTCCACAAGTAATTAGATAAGCAGATACCTTTTTACTTCTAACACACAAACTGCAGACACCAATATAAATATTGGCTCAGTCTGTTCAGTGTGAAAAGTAAGAATCTTACAATCCTCTCATTTTATTGGCAGACTGGTTGTGTCACCAACTCGCTTGGAAAGAAAAGAGGCAGGAAGCCACTGCTAGATGAGGGAGATCAAGCTGTAAGTCAACAAGTCTGTGAGAATCTGCATGGAGTTTACTGTGATTCAGTTTCTGCAAGGCAGCATTGTGAAATCTACTGATGTCTACTTGGATGGGCTGAAAGAAAGTTTGGAGGAGCATTGTGGCACATCTGTATCACTCTCCACTATAGGGAGAGAAGGCTGGTATTAATATGAAGAAAGTTAGACCCTGTTTGGATGCAGTGATTGTAAGTCACATTTAACTCTATATCACTTGTTCTGCTTACAAATCCAGGTCTAGGCTTACACAGCTGGTCACCATGAGGCCATGTTCAAGCACTGCTGTCCACACACAACAAACACCACACATGGATCAACACCACACTATGGATTTAGACAACCTGCCCCATGTCAGTAATCATTTGCAGGACAGTGATGAAGATTCTGAAATGGGGGATGACCTAATCATCACTGCTGCCACTCAGGCTGCCATTGAAGTAGTGGTCCTCTATGTGCAAGCTCATCACTGCAAGATTCCTTATCATAATTCCATACTCTCTGGCTGGGGATGGGTGCAAGAACTCCTCCATGACCACCCAGATCACATCTGCTCGGAACTCAGTGTTTGTAAATACATCTTCAACATGCTCATCCATTTGCTGGAGGGCCTGGGCTATACCATTTCACATTGGGGTGTGACATTAGAGGAACAGCTTGCCATCTTCCTGCATACTTCAATTACTGGACTCTCAGTACAACATGTCAGTGAGCAATTTCAGTGGTCTAACAATACAATTGTGTGGTGAGTCTCCCCACACTCACTTTCTTCTTCTTAGATGGCTAATAATATTCTCTTTCAGTTATTTTAAACATATTGTAGATATCTTCTCATCCCCCCCGTTTTATACCCAGAATGTCCACCTTCTGGCCCCAGATGCTGCAATGCCTCTAGAAATCAGGCACAACCTGAAGCTCTACCCTTTTTTCAAGAACATTATTGGAGAAATTGATGGGACACACATCAAATGTACAACATCTGCAAATGAACACCCCTTAGCCTGTGATTGCAAGGGTGCTGTGACACAAAATTATCTGGTGGCCTACGATGGACCTGCAGTTTGTCTACGTCTTTAGCAGGTGGGAAGGCTCAATGTTTTATTTGACTATGTTTTACGAGGGTTGTATTTCAGACCTGTACATGCCCAAAGGAAAGGTGTATCTTGCCAATGCTGGGTTCCCCCTATGCAATGAGCTCCTGATCCCATATCAAGGGGTGCACTACCATCTTGCAGAATGGGGCTGTGCAGATGTTCTTCTCTTTATTGTGTATTATCTTGCTCACCTGATTCTAGACCAATGAACTGTGAGGAGCTGTACAACCTCTACCATGCATCTGCATGCAACATTGATGAGTGCATCTTCAACATTCTCAAATGATGGTTTCGAATACTCACCATGGGTCTGGAGTATGATATGTCAGTGCAGTCTCAGATCCCCCCTGCCCTTGCAGCACTCCATAATTTCACACATGACAAACATGACATTGACAATTTCACAGACATTTTCAACCCAGGCCAAGGTGACTATTGGGGAGAACTGGCACAGGGGCCACTGATGGCATCAGAGAGGAATGTTGCAAAGAGCCTCTGAGATGAGATCACAGATTACATGTGGGAAGAGTACCAGTGCATCACTCAGGGGAGATGCCAATGGGAGAATGATATCTGTGCCACCAGTTTTGTAGATTGAAATCACAATGTTTTTCCAATTAGTTCAGCCAAATTTACTCGAAATTCACACAAAGTATCACTGTAATGAAGTAGATAAAGAGTACATAAAGAAAACTATCCTACAACAACAAATCATTTTACTCCTCCATGCTGCTGGTATCCTCAGGAAAGCCAAGCTCCTTCAAGTGTTTGCAAACCTATGCTACACACAGCTCCTCACATTGGAGACCAACATAAGTGTTAGCCATGTGTGAGTCTGTCTTAAGAAAGTCTATGAAAGCAATGACCTGATCCACAGGCAGGTTCTGTGCCCAGTTCATGAAGCACTCCACTGCCAGCTCTTTCTGGGTGATAATTGGGTCTTTGACAGGTGGGAGTGGGACTCCAGCAAGACTCTGGAGAGACTGGGATATACCAGTTACGCCAGACATTGATGTGACCAATTTACACATGGTGTGCATACAGATTGCATCACAGAGATCAGAAAGTCCATCCTTGGTTCCATTGAGAGCTGCAGCACCAGATGCACACTGTCTCTTTTTATTGCTGAACATCCCATAGGTAGATGATATGTCTGCCAAATGCTTGCATTTTGAACTCAAAGTGACCCCTGAGTCATGCTTGCTGCTCACACCTCCAGCCCCAGACCTCATGGACATGTGGACTGGGGAAGACAGTGGAGGCATGAGGTCCTCCATGTTCCCCTCACCAAGCTCCTGTTGTACTGGCGGTGCAGGATCTCCATTGTGTGGTTCCCCAGTTGTGTCATTATCATTGCTTGCCACAATTCTATCATTTCCAGCTGCCTCAATCTGGAATGGGGCTCTGCCCTTTGCTTTGATAACAATGCAAACTGAACCACAAGACTTTGAGCTGGCATGGAACATGTTTGCACCTCTAATCTGCACAGGCATGAGGAGCTTCATAGTTTGATGGTGTGGCCAGCCCTTTCCAGCAAACTTATCTGCACCCAGGTTTTTCTGTAATGCATTAGTAGTGGACAATAAAATGAGAATATTACCTGCTCACCAAACAGTACTCTATCCATGCCATATCTCCTGGTTCAATGATGATCCCTCCCTCATCAGTGTAGGTATAACCTGAAAAACCATTAAGGTTGTTCACCAGGTTGTAAAATTTGTGGAACTATAGACAAGTCAGCTGTATATATAACAATAGAATGAAAATACTCACTTGTGTCCACTTGCTGTGGCATTCAGCAGCCATAATACTCATGCCATCTGGGAAGCATTCATTCAGCATATCTGCCAGTCCCACCCAAACATCTTGCTTGAATCCCCCTCTGTCGCCAGCCACTGCTCAATGTTCCAGCAGGTAATCAATGAATGCCGCCTCCTCACTCTCAGACCATCTATCCAAAATCTTCTTGTGGTTTGCCCTATTTCCAGAGAGAGAAGGAGTATCAGAGTTGAGTAGAGGTGATCCCCCACCTGAGCAGGTGGTGTTGACAGTGGTGTCAATCAATGTGTGGCATTCATTGCCCATGACCATTCTTTGTGGACAGCAGGGCTTGAACACGGCCTCACAGCAACCAGCCGTGTAAGCCGAGACCTGGATTTGTAAGCAGAACAAGTGATCTAGAGTTAAATGTGAATTACAATCACTGCATCCAAACAGGGTCTTCATATCTCTGATCTTTTGATATCTCACCAAAGTGGCAAGAGAATGTAATGCTGAAAAGTGGGCAGCCTATGTATATCACATTGGTCAAACTTACATTGCAGAACAGCTTGTCTTTGTTGATGAGAGTGCATTTTACTGACAAACAATATAATGTGGATATGGCTGGGCATTGAAGGGACAATGGGCACTTCACAAGTCATTTTTTGTCTGTGGCAAAAGGTATTTTATATATATTCATTTCTCCATCACATTCACTTACACTCTTTTGCTAGATTTTCTGTCTTACCTGCAATCTCATACAATGGCATCCTGATGGAAAAGATTGTCAAAGGCTCATTCAACACCACATTGTTTATGGAATTCATGGAGGGACTTCTTGATTGCATGCAGCCATTCCCAGCGAAGAATTTGGTTATTGTCATGGACAATTGCTAGATTCACAAGAACCCTGAGATAGTAAATCTGGTTCACTCATACTAGGCATTTCACCCAGTGTCATGACCACATCTGAATTGTATTCAGGGGAGTGTGTATCAAATTTCTTCCAAGCTATTCTCCCAACTATAACCCAATTGAACTCACTTTCTCAGCAATCAAGGCTCATATAAAGCATGAGGGGAACATAGTATGTACTGTGTGGAATCAAGAAGACAACTTTGAAGTATATGGTCACCTCTTCAAGGCTATTTATTCAGTAACCTCAGATGATGCACACACATGTGACATTTTATCCTAAGTGTGGATATGTTTAAAAGCCAATGTATTGGCCTACTATTAGGTTAATGTAATACTAGGTTACCTTTTGAAAGGAATGTGTTTATTAGAAGTAAAAGACTGAAAACTAATGAGTGGAGCACAGAGTTATAAGCTGCTAAAAGTACAATGAAATTAAAGAAGCAAGTCAATAATGACGAAGTTTTTTTAGGAAAATGTCCAGACTTGTGAAGAGGATCCTCTTTATCTTCAGACATAAATCTCAAGAGATGGAACACAGTGCCTAATGGCAAGATAGGGCCACCTTTGACATCTTTGCAGATTGCCTTTAGATCCTTACTGCTCAATCCTTCTAGATTATCCAGACGAAGCAATTGTGCCCTTGCAAAGAGCTCAGTGTATTGCTGAAAGTTTTGATTGTCTTGTCCATGAATAGGGTGGTTATCAAGCCCCTGTAGCCAATCAGAGAGTTTTGGGTAGCTAATAAATGACAGCAGCTTCTGGGGGTGTGGGACAGATGAGTGCATATCTAGTGACAATGATTTAGCACATTGGTGACCACCAGGGGATACTTGATATGATGGCTCAGGATGCATGTCATCCAAAGGACTGCATCTAGATGCATGTTTGATTGCATTGTGTGTGTTCTGAAAAGGATAAATGATAATGAATGATGAGATTTTCTTGACCTTTTCTTTACCCTCTGTCTAAAAAAAGAAAAATAGTGAGTTGAAAGAAATAGAAATAAACTGTTGGCACATACCACAAGTTTTGCCCAAAGTGACTTATCAGCCATAGTAGATGGATACTGCTCACATGACTTAGGGATGGGCATGCACATAGTTCCACACACTTGTGGAAGTCCTCAATCTTTCTGAGTGCTTCATGTTCTTTTATTCTGCCAGCCCCTGACACTGGTCCACCTGCAGCATGAGTGGGAGTATAGATATATATTACATGTAATCAGGGTGACAATATCTTTTTATATACTGCAATATTTCCTTCACAATTCTGCCTGAAGCCTTAGGAGAGACTGCCAAAACTTCCTTTTTTTTTCAGGTCATTTTAGCTAAAAATTATATTTCTATATATACTAACAACACATACACCAAGTTTCAGACTACTAGCTTTGTTTTTAGCAAGCTACAACAGTTGCAACATCAATGGTTGAAACAGAACTAAAAAAGATGTGTGCCTTACATAATGCAAAGCACTGTAACTCACTGTATTCATTGAGGTATGATAATTTCTTCTTGCAGACGTAAAATATTGGTGCTGCCTTAGGTAAGTGACTTGGCTGTAATTAGCTAGCATATTCAGAATGAGAATGCACAAGCTTGTGGCTCACATATGGGGCCACTGGCTTCATGAAAAAATTAATAAAAATTCAAAAAAAAAAAAGGTTAGACCTCTGGGTGACCCAGGACACATAGCACCCATGGAAGCCTGTGGTTAACCCACAGCAAACCCATGGACACCCATACCTGTGATGTGGGTATGGGTTTTCTACTGGGTTGGGTATAGGTTAGGCTAGTGATACCCAAGGGTTACCCATGCTGATCACTATTCAAAAGGGCACAGACCCAGACCCCTTTGAATAGCTGACACCTTTATGTAACATTGTTAGTTTAGTTCTCTCCAGTCTAGCTCACCTTTTATACATATTTTGTCCATATCCTTCTATCTCTCTTTCACTTTCAAAAAGAACTCTTTTTTGTTCACTTCTTTTCTGACTCTGCCTTTTTGTAGATGCTTGATGATATCTGATTGTTATGATTCCCTACATAGCATTAGTGGAGTTAGAATTGTTCGTGTGCAACTTTACCACAAATTTTTGAACGTTTCCAAAATTTATTACCTTTCTGGCACCAAATTCCCACGGTGTTTTTGGAGGTCTGTTGTGTCTTTAAAGTTACTTTTAGTTACGGATTGTATTCCGATAGTAGTTATTAGTTACAGTTATTTTTTGTAGTATTTTTATATGAGATAATGTGGTGGGTTTTTTGATTTTAAATTGACCTTTGGCTAGTCCATGTGGCACCAAATTTTGCAGCCCATATGGACCCATAATATACACTTTTCAGTCGCAGGTTTCGTTTATGATTGCATAGGAGGCAGCAAACCAAAGTAGCTATAACTATTTGATATATTGGCATTTATTTGCCTTTGGTCTAATTATTAGCATAGTCGGTCTATTGACTTTAGTCGAGCATAGTTGCCCTCTATGTCCCCTTTTCTTGTATAACACTGATAAAGCCAACATCTTCTTTGTCCTCTCCTCTAGCCTGTCTGAATTATACTATTTGTTTGATAGCTCTGAGCATGGTTTTTGAATATATATATATATATTACATGGATTACTGCATTTCCAACTTATTGCTTCTCTCAGATGCATTCAACAGCCTGTTTTTGTAAAGGATTATGCCAAAGCTCATTATTGAAGTTGCCAAATCAACAGGTGTTCAAATCTATGTGCATATACCACTTTATAGTTGGGAATGAACACTATGGTGTGTCCTATAGGATATAGGTGTGTGGTCGGGGCAGTTGGATTCTTGTCCTGAAATGTTGAAGAGCAGATGTGCAGGGAAGACAAGGAGTTGCTGTCAAACAAGCAATAATGTCATGATTCATGTAAGTTGGCCCGTTACCAAAGTATTCTTTAGAGTTAATGGGGAGTTCCCCTCCTGTTGGATGCCTAACTCTGAGGATGTACCTAAACCAAGCATAGCGGCGACCTCAATAGAAATTCATGATGGCAAAAAGCACAAGGATCAACAACAGTACTGTCATGTCAATGGTGTATCTTCTGAAGCATCACTGGGTTGAGATTGGAATGAGAGGATGCTGCAGCACTGATCCTGTTGAATTTGATGGGTGAATTACCCTTGCCAACTTTCCATGTTTGAATTGGAGATCAGAGCAGATGATGAAGTAGTTTTCAGAGTGGCGGCCTTGAAGAATTCTGGTATGTAATATAGACCAGAATTACATGCATACAACAAGAAAGAAACATACAGTACTTGGAACTGTAGTGAACCTGAATATCTGTGGAACCCTAAGTGAGAATAGAACAATCATACCAACCAGTAACCCATGCAACAAAAGTGGTTGCATCCACATCTGCTTTGACCATTGACACTGTCAAACAGTTGGTGGACCCAACTATCAAAGCCCCCCAACCCCCCA
Source organism: Ramaria rubella (assembly GCA_015039355.1). Taxonomy (NCBI): domain Eukaryota; kingdom Fungi; phylum Basidiomycota; class Agaricomycetes; order Gomphales; family Gomphaceae; genus Ramaria; species Ramaria rubella. The sequence continues at coordinate 201,345 of MU134338.1, forward strand.
AAGGGCATTGAAAGGCAAGCAAACCATATCTGGTGTGACAATCATGGAGGCCATGCAGATGGGGCTGAGGTGGAGCACAGCTGCGGTGGGGGTGGTACTGAGTGGAACTCCCTGGGTGTTTGTGGTGTCAGCATGGGGTGGCCATGGTGATCGAGATACTTACTTTGTAATAACGCACCACCTGATAATAATGCATACATAGGTCAAATCTCATCCTTGAGCCACAACTGTAGATGAGAAGAACTAGCGAGTACGGGTAGCGCAGGGAGCAAACCGTTGAGACTGACAACAGCCTGTGCACTGCTAATCGTTCTGTTCAATGGTCAACGATTTCCAGAAAGGATTTGGCCACCTCTTGTTCCACTGATGTTTGAGATGGTTCACTCTGTCTAGACTCATTCTCCTCACTGGGCATATAGATATTTGATGGGAGGAACAACAAAATCTAAGCAAGGAGGCGAATGGCTGCAGGAAAGGTTAGAAGCGGCTCAGCGTAAAACAAACAGACCTGTGGGTCAGGGAAGCGAAACGACGGCATAAAGGGAAAACACACTAGAACCAATGTGCAATCTGCACCAATGTCTCCCCGATGCCATTGCAAGTAACCTCTGCTTTCGAGACCTGCAAGCCAATTCTAAAGCCATGAAACGTCAGACAATCAGGACGCAATGTTGTGAGCTAGAAATATGCACCTGTGAGTGATGATTCCAGCTAGTTCAGGGTGGCTGGTGCCTACCTTGAAGTCAGTGGCCGGCATGGATGGATGGGAGAAGGTACAAACCAGAGAAAATTTTGATACTGGATCCTGACAACATAGTGGTGGAAGTAAGGTAGACTATAAACAGGTTGAGGTCCAACCCGGGGAGTGATGACCGCTGATGACCGTAGCTCTGAAGACACTACATCACACCCAGGACTCACACTGCTGATACTTCACAATATTCATCAGCTGGTCTGAAATTCCCAAGGCAGCTCAAGCCAACCTACTAGCAAGTGAGGGAGGCAGGGAAGGAAGAAAGTGAAAGGGCAGGAAAGAGCGGACAGCAGTCACAGAAGGCTAAACACATCTGTGATTTGTGTAAGTTCATTGCTTACCTAAACTCATAATAAGTATACAGGGGTGCCACTCCCAGTGTGAGTAGAGGCCAGTGGGAGTTGACCCTCATCGATGGAACGAACTGAGCATGACGTAGACGAGTCAGACTTACAGACAACTTGTTGCCCTTGACTGCGTCATGGGCTTACATAACATAACTGGCTATCACATGGCATGGGCACCTGCCTTTGCCAGTGTGGGTATATCAAGCCCGAAAGGTGCAGCAGTAGTGGCTGAATGAGTGCAAGGACATGTGATGTGAGGATAGTGGAGTGCTGCAGATTTACCAAGTTTGCACAATTTTTGCAGCCTTAGCAACAAGAATCTTTCCTGCGCGATCACTACCTGTAAATGAAATCACATAGTCGAACACAATACGGTAAAGAGGTACCAGGATACTCACATTAATGTGTCGAATGAGCTTGTTCCTGATGATTTCTGTAACAATTTTGGGTGAATCCTCTTTCGCAATGTAATAGATATTTGAAACAAACTATGTTTCCATTTTGACAAAGCCATGCCTGATGAAGAAGCGTGATGGTGGCATGGCAGTCATGGATCTCAAATGGTGCTCTCCAAGATAACATTGAGACGTAGACACTGTATCCTAGGCATATCATACCATAAGGATGTCCTAGTGATATGTAATGAGGCACCGGGACAAAAAATCAAGTCAATGTTGGACTAGAAAAGCTGTACTAACTTACCTATTTCTGACACCGAGTACATCGCTATTGCTAGCACCATGCAACGTGGATGGACTTTTGTTATGGTGGGCTTGGAATGGCTCCGCAATGCACCTGAGCATAAAGGGGACTCGGAGTGCTTTACATAACCATCAAATCTGCAAAAGTGCCAACAATGTAAGCTAAAAGAGATTCCAAAAGCAAATGCTCACCAGAAGTTGTCGCGTGGTGTCTGTGGTTTCTCTCACTGCATGGTAGAAGGAGGGTGACTGATAATGGGTCCGTTCTGGGCCAGGAGAACCACTTGGTGATGTCCGCCGAGAGCATGAAGGAGTGCACAGGGCCTTATAAGCATCACAAAAACTCATCAGTTATATGTAGAATTTCCCCTTGGCCAGTTATGACTGCAACTTACCAGCAACTTATCACAAGTATTGGTCTGCATGACAAATACGGTTAGAGCAGGGGTGGGCAACATTATACTTATGACTGTGTTTGGTGCTGTCTCTGGGTTAGAGTCATGCTCACCACTGGCTACACTCCATTGACATAGTCAAACCGAGTATATTGACTGTTGACATGGTCAAACAGCCAGATGAACCAGAGTGAGGAAGGTAGTGGATGAGTCACATGACTTACTTCACTCCCAAACACTGAAACAGCACCCAGTGTCGAAGGTGCATATTGCACTGCTTTATTGTTACATGCACACTGACTCCTATTTACAGCCATTGAAGTCATATTCTCTCCATTCCAGCTGTCCTGCTTGCAGAGCAGCAATATCAGTCACAGTGAGTCACTAAGAGGTTCACTGGCCAAAGGACTTATTACCATATTTGGCATGACTTTTCTGTTCGTCCAAGTCACTAACTTTTAACTTGACAGCTGAGCTGAAGAGTGACCAGACAATGTCTGAGGATGCAAGACTATTTTCATGTTGAACTCGAGTTATCGAGCTCACATAGGTGAGTTATCACCTATCCTTTTTACCGTGAAACTGATGTTTCGTGTGTCTAGACTCTACAGGTGGAGTCGAACTAGTGCTCAATTCTTTACACTGCTTTGTAAGGCCGCTGCTGCTGCTGCTGCTAGGTAGTGTGGCGATAATGCTCACCAATAGGTGAGCACCTATGTTAACTCCCATTTGTGGATTCCAACTGACCAGTAGCTCCAGTCTCAGCCACTTTGGATGCTGGCTTAGAGCCATGGCTGGACGAAGGTACATTGTTCCTTGTAATGATACCAGGTTCTTGCTGAACTGACATATCTGACGTTCTGTCAGATCATTTGTCGTGTGATGCAGCAAGCGGCAAGCTCCATGAGTCTTTTCTGGACTCACTCCACAACGGTACTAGTACCATCATCAATACAAACTGCAGTCTTGCATTACACATGAACCTCCATCTGAGTTATTGGTCGGACTATGAACAGCCTCGCTTTCGAGCGAGGTACCAACAGCCTGGACTATAACACTACCATAGCGTCGGTATGAAACGGAACTCAGTGAGTCCGCAGTTTTTTCGTTTGTCGTGAGGCTGACATGTCATATTAGGTCTACATTGGAAGTTGGGTTATCATCTAGTGTCAGGCCCTGACACATATGACCACTAACTCTAGAAGCTACGTCATGCCCATCTGAAATGCCTAGAAAAGGCTCAAAGGTGAGTCTACCGATTCCACTTTGAATTCAGGACTTAAGTCTTGAATTGGTTTTAGTGCATCGTGCTCACATGATGCTCTGCAGGGATACTGAGTCGACAACATGTTAAGTGATTCATATCACGTGTTACTTCGAACACTTTGTTCGAAGTCAAACACTGATCAGACAAAGGTGAGCACACCTTCATGCTGTTATGAGCTGGATTTCTTCTCATTGGATGTCGGAATTGTTGGAGTTCGGGATTGGAGTCGGAGATCAAGATGTATGAACGTTGGCTTCAACTTATAGGTTGCGCCCTCTTGGATCCTTCGTGTCCTGGTATTTTGGAAGGTCGGAATGTCAGAGGAGTCGGACAAGATCGGAGAGTCGGATAGGACTTAGAAATGGAAGTGAGAAGTTGTCAAGTCAAGGTGGGTCAATATTCGAACTGATTAACAAGTACATGGAGGAGTCATATATAACGAATTAATATAATCCGAATTGGAGAGATACGAACACGGAAATCTGAAATGGAGCAAGAACAGGATTAGGGTAGAAAGTAAATATGGACATAAGACCAAAGATGTAGATCTTTGATGAAAATGACTAAATATAGATGGGATGGAGATAAGCAAAAACAGGTGGAGGAAGTTGGAAATGCAAATCGGAATATGTCAGAGAAAAGCGGAAAGAGCTGAGAATGAATCTGGGTTCTAACACATGCTCACGCTGCTGACAGGTGGTTCACAGGGAGGCATGAGCTACTGATCATGCCTAAATCAGCCCAACATCGCTCAAGCGTGATGTTCCACTGGACTCAGATGCGACAGTCGTGGCATGTAGATTTGGGCTATTGACCGCAGATCTCATTGGTAAGTCCAAATTTTTCACTTGCCTGCAGGTACTGACACTGTGTATGTACAGGTATAGGCCACAGATGACTCTCCATGCCTTCATCCTGACCACAACAAACACCAAAGCTACAAGACCTGACCCAACTTCAAAAGCAGGCACCATTCCAACATGTGGAAATAAGACTCAATTGTTGCTGACAATTGAGGATTTCCAGGAGCCGGGGCCCAGAAGTGGATGATGAGTCAGAAGACATAGCAGAGGTTGCAGCCAGAATGGTATGTTTGCAACTGCCTGATGTGAGGTGCTGATTTGCCTGGACTATATTCTCTAACCAGCTAAGATATAATTGTTGATTTATTTACAGGAAGGGTCTCTTTGGAAAGGAAGCCAACCACACAGTCAGGAAATACAAATGACATTGCAAAATGGGCTGAGGAATTGTTATAGACATTAATATGCTAGTATCTTGATAGGCTTGTTTATGGATGAGGAACCAATTAAACACTACATATGTACTTTTAAAAGATGTTTTGGAGGTTATGCTATTTTTTGATTTTTTTTCCAGTTATTTTTGCCAAAGGGGGTCAAATTTTGAGGTCAAGACAACTCAAGGCCTAACTGGATTTTTCTTATTGTTAAGAGTCTATTTATGGTGTTTCATGGCATTATCAGCATTTTGGGGGGAGGAGATACACTTTGAATGTTGGACACATAATGGTATGCAGTTGAATGGTCAATGCACAATGGCAAGCAGTATAGGAAATATGGGCATATTATAAAATAGAAGAGATTGTATTGCAGTATATGGTAAATAATAAAGATAAAGACAAACCATAATTGAATACATCAGAATATTAGTTATCAGATATATAAAGTCAGTAGTTAAATCATGGGAATCGTCCACTGCCGTGCACATGCACCGGCCCACAATCTGTTAATTTGATTGTTAGATCCCAGATCCATTTTCTGTTATTCCAATGTTTCTGCATTTCTGATAAGCCTCTTTTCTGCTTATTCTGATTACCTCCATTTTATGATTCTTAGTCATGATCCACTTTCGATCTTATCCCTGTATGTTTTATCTCAATCTCCGTATTTGCTCCAATTCTAGAATTCTATATCATGCACCCTTATCTCTTCCATTCTGATTCAGAATTCTGCATATTCCTTCAAATGCACTTTTCCTTACTCAAGCTTTTCCTTAGCTTGTATATCAACTTGACCCATATTGAGTTTGTATATTTAAAGTACTTCCTTCTATGTCATAATCATGTGTATTGTTCAATGTATATGCCCATATACAATGGACTGTTATACCAATATCCCAAATACACCAATTCTGAACATCATCTGACCTCTGAATTCCACTCCTTGATAATACTTGCTTTTTTTTAAAGCCATACTCCACTCGATATTCATTTATCCTTACTCTTAACCATCCCATTGTTATGAACTAGATTTCCTCTCGTAAGGATGTCAGAAGATCAGGGTATCGGAATTTTGGAGGTTGGGATTTGGAGTCAGAAATGTACAGATGTCAGCCCCAACTTATGGGTTGCACCCTCTTGGATCCTTCGTGTCCTGGTATTTCAGAAATCGGAATATCAGAGAAATTGGAGAAGTTGGAGAATGGAAGGATGGATAAGACTTAGAGATGGAGTGAGAAGATATCAAGTCAAGGTGAATCAATATTCGAACTAGAGAATGAAGTACATGCAGGAGTTGTATATAATGAAAAGGTACAGTCTGAGTCAGAAAGATACAAAGTGCAGAATTCTGAAATGGAACGAATACAGGTTCGGAGGTAAGGATGAATATGGACATAAGACCAAAGATATAGATCTTGATAGAATGACTAAAAATAGATAAACAGGGATAAGTGGAATGGATGGAGGTGAATCGGAAAACAGGGCTGTCCAATTATGATTAAATTAAATTTTAGGGTGTATTTTACTATAATCATAACCATTACAAGGCTTTGCAGAGGTCTATTTAATCATACCCGTAATGTATTGTATTGTAATCGCTGAATAATCGTATTTAATTCTATTTACAACTTAATATTGACGAATTCCAAGTATTCTATGCCTTCACCAAAGCCCTTCTTCAGTCTTTCTTTCATGACAATGGTCTTCGAGGCCGTTGTAGCCATCGTGGAGGACCGTGCGTCTCTAATGGTAGCCTTACTGCTCAAGAACAGCCATTCGACAGAGATACTGACCCCCGGGATACAAAGGATGTCTCTGGAAATACAGGAGATGACATTGAAGTGTGTCGAATGTGTCTGTACATTCACAGGGTGAGATTCAGAAGTGTCACAATAGAATCACACTTACTCTATATCAACCCAGCACATCTTCATCTACGCAAGGATACACACCGCTAAAGTAACTCTCTACTTCATTGGTGCTGTGAGCCTGCAGCTTGTTCTGCATCCCACAAATTGCCTGCATGAAGATTGATGAACCATTGGTGCTGGACCCCAGAACATCAGGTTTCTGTGTCTCCGACTCTTGCGTTTCTTCAGCATAGAGGTCGTGTAAATGGTCCACGAGAGTACAAGCCCATTTTGCCACCTCTGGATCCCAGCGAGTCCTGTCTTCAAAATACGCAATCCGGATTGATGGATGAAGAACTGCATAGAAGACCAATCAGGAGGAATGAAGAGTACAGAAAATGTTCTTACCAGCACCGAGGAGAACATAGTCTGATTCTATGGCCTGCTTCAATTATTTATTAAGCTTGGTGAGTCCTGCGTTAATCTGTTTTTCCAAGCCATGTGGATCATATTCAAGTTCGCAGTCCCTGAGTGTATGCTGGAGATGCCCTTAAACAAGCTTGTAGATTGGCAGTACTTTACAGATTGTCAGCACACTGGCTTTCGAGAGTTCAAGCATTGCTTGGTGAAATATCTGCCAGTCAACGCTTAATTTCGCTTTTGCAGAATGTAATCAGTGGGACGGCTGACCTCAAGGATTTTGCACAGCCTAGTGAGCATGTCCCAATCCCTGGGGCCTAAGAACCAAGTGCATTTCTTGCAGGCTGGGGTACATTTTTTTTTTTGGGCCTGTCAATCCTCAGTCAAGTTGATCAATCCATTGGTTTATAGCCTAGGGATCACAGTAAGCACTCTGTAATACATGAAAAGAGTCAGGATGCGCTACCGGCTTGAGTTTAATGGCATGCTTGATCTCAGCATACTAGGTGTTCCAACGGATCGGCATGCCGCGTATGAGCACAAGGTGTTTATACCGTTCCTCACAGACCTGGTGGATCAGCTGGCACATACGCTTGCGTCTGGGCTCTGAATGAACAATATCCACAATGACAGCATGGAGCTTCACGATGTAGTGAGTGAGAACCCAATAGGATGTCTAGAAGGATGTCTCACCCACTCTGGGGCATTCAAAGTCTTCTTAGTGTTCATATTCCTGCCACTGGTGGTGTCTTCATCATCCTCATTGTCCAATGACTCGTGATCTCCATTGCTGGCCTCGGATAAACCATCAGATATGTCTGTCATTCCAGCTGGGTCTCCCTTGGCCTCTTGCTCATGGATTTGGGTCTCCTCAAGGATACTTGGGTCTTCGTTGGAACGATATGCAAGTGGGTGCGCATGTGCCGTCTCAGATCATCGTCATCGGACGATGGCGCAAGCCCAAGCTCATGGAAGATGGCCCTGGCACATATGAGGTCAATCTTCTCTTCCTCACGTTTGAACATAGTGAACTCACTGTACAACTAGGTGCAGTACGTGAGCGGCACAACCTACACCCATCGTGTTGGGATCCAAGTGCATGCCGCGCGGTTTTTGTGCACGTTTGCTGATCACCCAGTTCATAACGCGATTTCTGCTCACATTGTCAGCACCATTGGCAACTGGGTATCCTTGAGTGATCAAACTTTTCTTTTCTGTCTGTTGGAACACACTCAGCTTCTTGCTTGCCCCTCGAGCATGCAGGGCGTTGAATAACAATTTGCCTGTGGCAGCACCACTGTGATCACCATCTAGCGCCAGCGTCTCCATCACGACTTCAACCAACTCCCAGTGGGCATCAATCCAGAAGCCAACACATCCTGCAAACGCATACACCGAATTCTTGCTGGTCCACAAATCGCTCACAATTGGCAACTTGGATGGGAGTTCCTGCCCAGCATTGTGTCAGTGAGTGCAAATTGCCATTTGGGAAGGTAATTCCACAATACCTTGATCATATCATTGATTTTCTTGTCCAGCTGTTCATATAAGATGTCCAGGTCACGCTGCACCGTCTGATGGCTTGGGATAGTGAAGCCACCGGGCAGAAGGTATACCAGGAGTTCCCTGATGCCTGGGCCTTCACCGAGTCGAAACGCCAGGTCATCCCGGATAATGGCCTTGACAAATCATTCACGCCACCCCTTCTTCGTCACCCTCTGCACGGGATTCTCGAGCCCTCGCTGGGTAAAACCGCGCATCATTTGACGCTGTGCAGCTGCACCTGAACTTGTGGTTGGGTTGGTTGGCTGGCTTGAGTTCTCATTACTCGCAGGGCAAGATGTGGCACCAAGAACCTACTCCGACCAAACCACGAAGGTTGCATGTTCAGGCAAGTTTCTGCAGGCATATTTGCCATCAAGGTGTCAGATAAAGTTACTGGATGGCGGACGTGGCAGTTTCTCATTAACATACTCCCTACAGCCATCTGTACGGGATGACCAGCAAACCACACTACAAACTCGAGGTTAGTCTGGCCAACAAATATTCCGAAACATGCACACTTACTTGCACCAGTTGCATGTCCAGATCCACACCAGCTGACATTTACCATCGCACCCGGGTCTTGGTGTAAATTGTAAGAAAGCCCCTTTGCACCCAGCACAGACCACTATTTCTGACCCTGACCCATCCGATTCCTCCCCAGAACTTCCACTATTGGCTCCCTTTGCTTTTGACAGCTAGTTAACCGGACTTTCAGCACTAATGCAAGTTCAAATTCAGAGGTGCATACATTTGTTACTTTGGCTTTCTTCTTGGGTGGCCTGAGACTCTCTATTCCAGATACTTTCTTCTTCTTTGGCGCACCAGTTTTCTTTGTGTGCTTCTCTTTGGTCAGACCCGCAGGTCTGCCCACCTAGGCTCTCGTGAGTGATTGATAACCAAATTTGCATCCCACACACTTACTTTTTTCACGCTCTTCTCAGTAGACTGCTCTTTGTTTATGTTGAGACTCTCCCACGCTTCCTCATTGTCTCCATCTGTGGTCGTGTCTGATGACACCATTTCAGGCACAAACTCGGCATCCTCTTCTTGGTCACTAGATTTCGAAGCATCTTCATCATGTGATTGTGTATGTGAGTTTCTTATCATACACTTTACGAACACCCGACAGCTGACCTCATTTACGCTTCTTATCCCCCCTAGTAATGGGTTGGTAAGCTAAGTTCAGCTGTTTTTGCTTCGTAGCCTTGACAGTGACTGATCTTCCCGGTTGTGTTCCTGCCTTCAAAGTCGATGTGTTTGCAGGGTTCGCCAGGGCGCTCTTTCCACCAGAAGATGCATAAAACGTGTCAGTAGCTTGAGGTGAGTTTATAGTCCTGTTCAAATGTCAGAATCCACCATTGCGAATTGTGAGTGCCATAAGAATGCCCCACTGACACTTTCTCAATCAGTTCCACAGATACAGAAGATTGAGGCCATTGTGCTCCTCCATCTGTGGGACTTTGGCAAAGTAGGAAAGATAGGTATACACCATTCGCAAGCTGTATTGACCTCCCAGAACTAATGCCTGTCGCTCAGAGTCAGTGGAATGGGCCCTAAATGTACAAGTCCAGGCACAATTGACAGCCTCATACGGCCCATCCCCTTCATCACACGTGAAGTCATCAGAGTTGGATGGTATTGGCCCCTCTGCAGTCCCACTCGGGAGTGTCTTGGGAAGGCCCAGGACCTTCGTTTTGAGTGTCCGGAGGCTTGCCTCTAGTTGCACTCGCTGTTCAACAATTGTGCCTGGACTGTCAGCCATGGTAAAGCCACTGATACCAAACTAGTCACTTGTTCTGATACAGTATATATAGCCCAGTGGCCAGGGTCGGTACAGGGCTGTGGAGGCTATTTTCCACCCCTGCTAAGACTTCCACTTATAGCAGATGACTGTGGAATAGGACCACAGCGAGTCATATAATAATATTCTGATTACGATTAATTACATGGACTAAATCGTAATTTAATCTCATGATAATGTAATGTACAGAAATGTATGAAGCACTCAATGATTATGCACCATGGTGTATTTTAACTGTTATAATGAAAAGTACGATTTTTTTAATATTATGTACTCATAATTATGGACAGCACTATCAGAAAAGATATTGGAAAATATGTTGGAGAAGGGCAGAAAAGTTGGGAATGAATCTGGGTTCTAACACCCGCATTGATTATTCCAAACTCCAAATATCCACGTTCTTCTGCTCATCCGTTAAGTCTTGACTTGTCTGTCTGTTACTAATCTTCTATACAGACCCAACCATTGGTATTCTGATAATCCCAACCGGTCAAGAAATCCGAAATACCAGGGCACTAGAAATCCAAGAGGGAGCAACCCATAACACTGGAAACAAATCAAGGTGTCCTGAGTCAGGGAATGCTTGAGGCATCCTCTGGAAAGCTATCATGTCAACATTGTGTATGGACTTGTAACATGCTTGTTTTATTTAATATGTCCCAGATATGTTTCAAAGCCAGACATAAATGGAAAAATTAAAATGTTCGTAGCATGTATTCCATATTATCACAGGATGTGTTCACAATGTGGCCTTTTCCAGTCCATACACAAAACATCTTGTGGTAATATGGAATACATGCTATGAACATTTTAATTTTTCCATTTATGTCTGGCTTTGAAACATATCTGGGACATATTAAATAAAACAAGCATGTTACAAGTCCATACACAATGTTAACATGATAGCTTTCCAGAGGATGCCTCAAGCATTCCCTGACTCAGGACACCTTGATTTGTTTCCAGTGTAAGTTGAAGCCAATGCCCATGTGGATCTGCCTCATTTCCCCGATTCTCCAAGTCTTCTGATATTCCAGGCATTCTGAATATCCTGATATCCAAAACTCTGGTCAAGGAGAATTCCACCCCAGTTAAGAATTCCAGTCCCTAACATTGATCCTTCCTCCAAGTCAATGAATGATATCAGAAGTTTTGGCTTTGTCACACTTCCCATTTCAGATAGGCAAGACCTAGCTTGACCTTGACCTATAATCATTAATAAACTACCAACCAGAGTCACTCTCACTTCAACTGCAGGCATTTTGAGCCCTTTGTCCTATCTCCTGACCTGCGAGTTGTTTATCAGTTGTGATCCCAATCCTTTCAACACCTCAGCCAATATATTACAAGTTCAGATCTGGCTTTGGGCCCCTGACATGTCTCAACAAATCTCTATAATTGGTTTTTTGACACAGTGCACATTTGTGACCTATGGTCACACATTACTACTATCTTTATGTGTACGACAGGCTTAGGTTGGGGTATGTATGGCTCTGCTTGGTACAGCCATTCGTCACCATTCTGTAATTACTGCTATTCGTAGTAAATTTTCCCAACACCGTGTTTGACAAATATCTCTATCGGTCGGGAAATTGGTGAATCTTCATCCACTTTTGTTTCCATGATTAGACATGTCTCGACTGATCAGATTACTGCTTTTTCTTCATCATTTCCATCGTATCATCCATAGAGACATTGGTAAACATGTGTCTTGCAGTAAGTCTTTTAGTTTACAGTTTTACTTAGAGCCTGTGATGTGTTTCAGCCACAGTGAAAGACCATTTGACATAGCATCATTCAATCTCTTTCAACAGTGCTGTACTGTGCCCTATTGATTCATCAATATCAGATGTAAGCATGAACTTTCATGCATTTTTTGGTGTCCACAAAACATGTCTCACCGGGAACAGTTAGGGTGCAGTGAGATGGATTTCAGTGCCCCTGGAATTGTTTGCTTTCATCTGTGAACTCATTGTAGCTGACCACTCCTTTCAATGTCCACAGTCTTCGTTTCCAGAAATTTTGCTGTTACGGAAGGGAAACATTCCACTGAAACTCCTCAATACTATGTATTCTATTGAACATCCCTCCAGTGCATGTCCTCCGACAAACTTCTTTCAGCTGAACTTAGGATTTACACTCCTTGAACGGAATGGCTGCTTCCAGATGGCACAGTCATAAATCTTTACAGAAGACTATTTGCACTGGCGGATGGGTTATATATGATTGATGGAATCACAATGATTCCTTTCCCTGGAGATCCACGTAGCGAAATTGATTACAAATATTTGATCCTCGACGATACAACTGCCAAAATTTGGGCTGTTGGTGCTGTACTCAACAATGCCAAACAGTGGATGAATGGCTCTTCTCAAATTTTTATCTAGCGGTATCAGAGTATATTCGTGATAAAAACCAACATTTTCAATTGGCGTATGCTTTAATTTATTTATTCTCATTAATTGTTACTGATATTCTACAAGCTGTGTCTTCGAAGGAACGTCTGGACAGTGGAACAATACTCCTAATCCAAATCCAAATTCTATTGTGTATGTATATGGTGTCATCAAAGTGGTATCCAATCTAGGGAACATCATTTTAGATGTACAGTCCGTTGCTCTAAACATTGGCCATGCAGCTGGACCACTGTTAACTTCACCTCAGTCTGACAAACACGGGAAAAAGAGAAAAATTTCGGTTACCACGAGTGGTTTATCCAGTGGTACAAGTGTATTGAGTCCGTCATTGAACACTCCTATGGGTTCTTCATCACATGCACTTGATGACAGTGGATCTCAAAAGACTATTTTGCCTATTGAAAATCAAACTCATGTTGTGGATGATGAACCTGGTAAGAGCAAGAAGACACGTCACTGTAAGTTTATTCAATTTGTTTTAATTATTATTGCATTTAAATAACAACTTTGAAGAAGAACAATAGCTGCACGTTGATTTGTTTTAACATTGAAAATATGTATTTATTTTGGTCAGCTTTGTAAGATAACAAATTTTGCATAAAAGGTTGACCTTTTCCACTATCATTTATTTCTGTTGGTTAATTCATTGGAACTTTTGGTGGCTGAACTGCATTGAATTAGGGGTACTCCTATGGTTCATATTTATTTTAGATTCCTCCATAATTGCTCGACTGATTCCTTATCTTGATATGACCAAATAAAGATAATGGCTCCCCAAATGTTCATCCATTATGATGCAAACATGATGTATTCGTCTCACTAACTTTTGTAATATAGTATCTATAAAACCAACAATGGTGTGTTCGAGTACTATTCCATTAATCCTTCAACCAGATTACATCTGTTCAAAAAGAAAAAATGTCAATAACTTCTGACACAAACCTTCTTCGTCCTATGGATTCCATAGGAGTTATATTGCATCAAAAACATCAGAATAGGGGTATGAACATAGTTTGTATTTCCCTTTGAGTTATTTCATGCAGTGCAACTTGTTGTTTTAATTTAGGATGTCATTATCGTTGGTGATGCCGAAATCGTTCAATACATTTGAAGTTACATTAATCAAAGCTAGATATTTTTCAATCCTTCCGATTGTTTTGTGGATCAGTTTTACACCTGACCTAACATCCTATCAAATGTTGTATCTTATTTGCAATAACATGAAGATCTGACCTATAGAGCCATATGAGAAGCCGGTACATCATCTACGTCACAAGTCTTAGGTGACCTAAGGTGTCTTATTCATGAAAATTATCACGTAAGTTATTATAACATGTCCTATAATTCCTTTATCACCATTTTTTCAATCAGACCTCCATGTGGACTACTTGGTTAATCGGACCAGTGTCCAAACCTAGGCTTCAATGGGGTACAAGATATGGTAATACGATCTATGAATGTCCTCACTGTCATATTGTTCTTTTGACAGGGGAGTGGCCTGGTTTTTGTTGTGGTAGTGGTGGCACTCGATTGGGTGATGTTCCTTTCCTTCCGGATTTACCTGATGAATTCAATATTTTCATGAACAATGAAAGAATTTCCAGTTTGTCTCGGATATTAAACCTGATCTATTTGTTTGCTTTGTTGGAATCTATGGTGCAGTTTCTGACATTCCATGGACCACCCGGTTAGTTTGCCATCGAAGGGAAACTATTCCATCATATACGATCTACTCACCAAAACTCTGCAGTGCAATGATTTTTGTATGATGGATTGATGCATAACATGGCTCCTCACCAACCATGGATTGACATCCTGCCCAAAAATTGGATACAAGCCATGAATAGCGCTATGTTAAGAATCAGCCCTTTTGCAACCAAACTTCATCAACTATCGCTCACTCACTCATCAGAATTTCCTCATGGGAGGCTGATTTTGAATAAAAATAATGTAACTAATGAGGTAACCATTGTTACTTATAATTTTTGATGAAGGTTTAACTAAAATTGATGTACAGATAGCTGCCATCATCAGTTATACAAATACGGTGGCGTCACAGATAAAAAGTTGAACAATGATCATTCAAAAAACTGGATCGACGAAAAACCAGCATATTCACATCGTCAGTTGGATGTGGGAACCCCTCACATATCCACTTTTCTTTCCTCATGGTACTTTGGGATGGGGTATTTTGACAAAGGAATTTTGGATGGTATTCTTGCACAATCCTCTGATGGAGAGGTCACTATGACATACCGAGCAAGACTTTTGAGAGAACCCCAGTTTTGTATCTTTGGAAGGTTGGCTGCCAAATATGCAGTCGACATGTTCACAATAAATTTGGAATGTCACCTGAATTACATAGTTGCTAATCAAAAAAGACTGAGGGATGAAGAGGCTCAACTTATGGGTGAAGCCATTGAAGATCATAACAACATTTATTTGCCTTCTTCTTTTCTTGGATCGAGAAAATGGGAATCTGAGCAAATTGCAGATGCACTTGCATTGCCTTCGACATTTGGACCTCCCACATTTTTCTCACTTTCACCTGCAACATGGACTGGCCCAAAATAACATCACAGCTACAACCAGGTCAGACTTTCCAAGATAATGCTGTCATCCTTTGTTGTGCATTCAAACAGTGCCTCTCACACTTTCTGAAAACACTTTCATCTATGTTTCCAAATGCTGGACGGAGAGAATATATGCTTTACAGCATCAAATTTCAGAAGAGAGGACTTCTGCATTGCCATACACTAATCAAGTTTGAACAGAATTGCACATTACCAAATGATATTGATGGTATTATTTCTGCTGAAATTCCCAACGATCCATGTCAAGCTGACTTAGTTAGAAAATTCATGATACACAGACATTCCAACTACTGTCAGTGACTACGGAACGGTGTGCCATACTGCATATTTAAATACCCTCAGCCTCTACAAAATGAAATGACTGTTGATATCGAAGGTCAAACACATTATGGTCATCAACATGAATCAGATCGAATGGTTGTCCCCTATTGCATTAAATTGCTCAAAGCATATGAATGCCATATCAACATTGAAGCCGCAAGCTCATCTCAATTGTTTCAGTATATATTCAAATATCTTCACAAAGGTTTTTCTTACATTATCTAAATAATCTAACATTTAATTGATTATTTTATGGCTAGGTCCTGACAAAATTAAAATTCATATAAAAGTAGATGAATCTACCTATGTCAATGAAGCCGAGGATTTTTGGGATGCAAGATACTTATCAGCTGGCGAAGCAGTGTGGAGAATTCTGGGTTTCCACCTTACGTTTAAAGATCTGGCCATTTCTGCCCTTCCTGTTCATGCTCCTGACAACACACATTACAAACAATATTCAAGAAAAACCGGTGAGACTGGGTCGATGTCGAAATTACAGCATTACTTCATCAGACCGATTGGCAACTTCACCGACAACGGTATTGAACATTCATTTCAATTGTTGACTTATTTGGATTATTTCCGACTCTTTCGATTACAAAAATTTTCCCCTGATTGTATTGAAGATGAAAATTGCTTTCTGGAGAAATCTCATGTGATTGGTCAACCCCCTATGCATGTCATTCAAAGAAAAGAATTGAATACACACATCATGTGCCTACAGTCCATTCATCCCTTCCAAGGTGAAGGATACTATGTCAGAACTTTGTTATTGCATTGTCCTGCACTATCATTTGAAGATCTATGAACCGTCAATGGTACTACATTTTTGACCTTTCAAGCAGCTGCAAATGATATGGGAGTTTTTGCTCATTCTGGAGAAGATGAATCTGCAATGGCTGAAGCTGTACTCACGTTACAAACACTGAAGCAATTATAGATATTATTTATTCATTTACTCACTGACGAATGTTGCTTAACCCCTTTGCAGATCTGGGATTCATTCAAAGAATTTCTGTCGAAAGACTTCATGCTTTCCAACGGTGGTAATGAAGAAATTGGAATTAATTTCACCCTACAAGACATCTCTCAGAATCTTCATGAACAAAGTAAAACATTGACTGACTTTGGATTGCCAGAACCATCACATTTTGGCAGTGAAGTTCTACATGAACTAGGTCATTGGCCTGACATCGATCACCTCCACGCATGCGCTATGGCAGCACTGGCAACTTTCAATGAAGAACAGAAGGAAGTTTTCACCATGATAGAAGATGCTTTTCTTGCATCCAAACCACTATCACTCTTCGTGGATGGTAGAGCTGGCAGGGGAAAGACATACTTGATGACAACAGTTTGCAATTACTTTTGCAGTGCTCAGAAGATTGTCATTGCAACTGCTACATCAGCATATGCTGCTCAACTGTTACCAGGTGGAAGAACAACCCATTCTACATATAAAGTGATTATCTTCATTTCTATTTTTGGCACTTTTAGAACTCATTTTTCAAAAAGATTCCTGTTGTGGAAGACAATCAAGGTCTACAATCACCATTGGAGTTCAGCAATTCAAGGTCTGATTTACTGCGACAGACCAGTATCTTTATATGGGATGAGGCACCGATGGCAAATAAAGCTGTACTCGTATGTGTGGACGAAACTTTGCAGAGAATCACTAACAATAATCGGCCATTTGGTGGTAAAATAATGGTTCTTCTTGGAGACTTCAGGCAGACATGTCCAGTCATTCCCCATGGAACTGAAGCTCAAGTTATCGACACTTCAATCAAATCTTCACCTCTATGGTCGTTATTTCAAATCAAATGTCTCATCACACCGATCAGAAACACTGAAGATCCTTACTTTGCAAATTTAGTTGATGACATTGGTGATGGAGTTTCTTCACAAGTAGATCTCTCTGTGTTCAACACTTGTGAGCGTTCAAACAATTTGATTGATTTCATATCTTCCACATCCTCTCCGATCCTATTCAATGTGTTTTGAGGTCTATTCTGGCACCGACAATGCACAGGTGGATGCTTATAATTCAACTATTATTCATTGACTGCCTGGTATCTCCAAAATGTACTTAGCCGCCAATTCTTTGAAAGAAATCAAAGACTCTGGTTTACCATCCCCTAATGTTATTCTCGATTTCGTTTCTAAACAATCACCGCCAGGTTTTCAGACTCATTTCCTCACCATAAAAGTAGGAGGTGTCTATAGACTAATGAGAAACTTTTCATTGGATTGTGGGTTGGTCAAAAACGCACGAGTCATTATAACCATTGTAGGAACAAACTTGATCTCGGTAAAAGTGGTACATCACTGTGGCAGCTCAAATTACTTCGACAACAAAACCACTCTCATTCCTCATATCACATTCTCATGGACACTCCCTTTCAGCCACCACACCATTTTGAGACGACAATTTCTGCTGGCACCTGCTTATGCCACTACCTTCAACAGTTGTCAAGGTCTAATGTTGAACAAAATTGCAGTTGACCTAACGCACGATGTGTTTTCCCATGGTCAACTATACACTGCTCTTTTGAGAGTCAGATATCTCTTTCACTGTTGCATCTGCCTTCTGCCATTCAAAATGACAATGATTAATATTGTTTATTGTGCTCTACATGTTTAATATAGTCCGATCTTTGTAACATTATATACTCCTATGTCATTTGTTCCATCATTATATATGTCATTTTTGCATCAACATTTTCTTCGATCCCAATACCTCAACTCAACCTATTATCGAAAGGTGGGCTGGCACGAAGCACCAGTGTTCCTTGTATTCATTCAGATTATTGCATATGAGCACTATATAATATTATGGATGCCAGATTTATTACAATTCATAATCCATAGTGTTCAGATCATATGAGTATCTGACAAACAAAAAAGAAAAATATACAATTACTTGAACAACTATTCTAACAACAATAAAGACAATTATGTTTGTAATGGAACAAACACTGCCCCAGAGAGGCTCGAACTCTCGACCTTCCGATTAACAGTCGGACGCTATAGCCAACTAAGCCATGGGGCATAGACGCGGTGCTTGGATATATTTCAATATAGTTTATATCGTGCTTCAATACCCACTACTCCTTTACGCATACCACTCCCAATAAACACCCCTCCACGCCGTTACACAATAAGACCCATTCTCCAACCCGCACATCCTTTCTCCTCACCTCCCCCTCGACAACTCTCCCCTGCTCCAACAACCAGCGCCTCATCGTCCCCGCCAAACATCCACTCTCCAACCCCGGCGTAACCCACCTCTCCCCGCGCCAGAAGGCCACATTACGCACACTCCCCTCCATCACGCACCCCGATGTATTGTATAGGAGCACCTCCTCCGGCGCGATGGGCGATATGATACCGACTCGTGCACGCGCCGCATCGTAGTGCGCACGTAAGGTGGTTTTGTAGGCGGTGTATTCGGATTGCGGTGTGGATTCCGTGTCGAGGTAAACGCGTAGCTGGCGTGCAGGGAACCGGAAGGATGCAGAGAACGCAGGGTTGAATGTTGACGCGTGAAGGAGGTCGTGGGTTAAGGGGAGGGTGGGGAATGCTTCAGCCTTTAGGAGTCCGTCTCGGGAGAGCTTTATGCGAATCTTCGGGGAGTTGACATGAGGTAATGTAAATGAGGAGGATGACACACCCGCAGTGGCTGCTCGGTATTAGTATTGTGGTTCACGCAGTCTTGGCATAGATGTTGCAAGAGTGTCATCGCATGTACGCGCTCCGGTTTGCCTAGGACCTGGATAGCAAGTGGCCACTGGAAATATTCGGCAGCCAGAATGAACCGGTCCAGGTGGTAAGGAAGGAAAAACAAAGCCGATGGAGAGCTCCCAAGTACATTGTTCCAGTTAGCATCGCGAAGACGTGCGTCGTACCGCAACGAAGTAAATAGCTCAAAGTTGACTGCCATCACCAAGATTAGAACAGTCACGTGCAAGAACAGGAATGCATCCACGCGATACTTCGTTAGAAGAAATGATATAGAATAACTATCAGAGTACAGTAATACAATACAAGATACAGCCCAAGCAGGTATAAATCTACTTCGAGGAGCTCGAGAACTGAACAAGATATCGAATATCAGCATAGGGGTGAGTGGCAAAGGGGAAACACGAACTTTTGTCACAGACTTGGTACCCTCCGATATTGCGTGCTTAGAAAGCTCACCGGGAAGGATCAGACGAACACTAGTTTGAATTTCGCGCGACGAGATGGTCGACTTTTTAGAGTACGATGCGAGTTCTGCATGAGATCGTCAGATCAGGACAAAGACAGAAGTAAGATAAGGACCCACTGGAAGCTTCGCTCGCAATCCGCTCAAAAATATCATTGACAAACGAGTTCAAGATAGCCATGGCTTTGTTGGAAATACCCGTGTCCGGGTGGACCTGCTTAAGAACTACGCAGGGTAAGGAGATGTTCCAAATGGATGTGCTGATAAGCGACTCACCTTTGTAGATGTACGAGGCATACGTTTCCTTGCGAGTTTTCTTGCGCTTCTTCTTCTCGCCATCTGCAGCAGGTGCTGTCTTCTTTGAAGTCTTCTTAGCCGCAGCAGGAGCTTTGGAGGCTGAGGGTTGCTTGGTAGCAGTCGACGAAGCAGGGGCTTTGCCAGCGGTGGATGCGGGTTTGGGAGCCATTTGCTATGAGTAGGATGGCAAGTAGAAAGTGTAGAAGGGTGGGTGGTGGTCACACGGAAAGAGCAGCGTGTGGTTTCAAGAAAGTGAAAGGTGTCTTATAGTCTGTGTTGTTTATTGATGTTTGTTCGACGCGTGATCTGAACGCGGTCGTGTTCAAACCTTATTTCCATTTCCATTCGCACGGACCACCGCGTTGTCTATATAACCCCGACCAGACGCAGAGTCGCACTGTTCACTCCCACCGATCACTAACCAGCAACAAGCTTTCTTCGCTCAACTCTATCCCTCTCAACCCTTCAATAAGCCTTCAAATTATAATGGTATGTCTACCGCGTCTCTGGTTGTGTTTGGTTCTGGCTGATAACACGCGTTCTAGTCTGGCAAAGGTGGCAAATCTGGTGCTAAGGGTGGAAAGGCATCCGGAGAGGGTGGCAAATCCATGTCCCGCTCAGCACGCGCTGGTCTCCAATTCCCCGTCGGCCGTATCCACCGCATGCTTAAGAAGGGCAACTACGCACAGCGTGTCGGTGCCGGTGCTCCTGGTAAGTGGCCACTTGCACTTCTGGCCTCGTGACGCATCTAGTTGACACGCCTATCTAGTTTATCTTGCTGCAGTCCTTGAGTACCTTGCCGCCGAAATCCTTGAGCTTGCTGGTAACGCCGCACGCGACAACAAAAAGCAACGTATCGTACCGCGTCATCTGCAGCTCGCCATCCGGAACGACGAGGAGCTCAACAAACTCCTCGGGCATGTCGTGATCTCGCAGGGTGGTGTTGTACCGTTTATCCAACCGGAGGTATGTTCAATATTATGGGTGATGATCGTGTTTTAACTGGGCTTTCTCTTAGCTTCTACCATCGAAGACTGCGAAGGGGAAGAAGGAGGGTGTCTCGCAAGAAGTATAGAGCGCGAGCCCTTTTTTGTACTGTTGTTTCCTGGTTATATCCTCATTGCTGTACTGTACTTGATAATTGTATCGTTTCGGCATCGCATTTCTGCCATGGCAAGTCTGAATGTGCAAGGTATTTTAGTTGAAGACCATCGGAAGTTAGAAGCTAAACCTCTCGCTATGAACCACACCACTCACCGCACAGCATGGTGAATGACGATGAATAATAGATTCTGCTCTGAACGATCAGAATTTCAACAAAAAAAATTGAAAGTTTCATAATTTCGATATGTACGTTGTTCAATCCAAGGGTGTATTCGCTGCCAGCCTAGGAGGAAGTGGAGCTCGACATGAAGCTCGGCGCACAACCCCGGCAAAGTTGGATGGCAGTCTCAGCTGGTAGCATTCAAGTTGTATCCTTGAACTTGAAGGCAAGCTCGGTGGGTACCAGTTCACTGACCGCGCGGACCTTATAATGCTCCTGGGGCTTCTGCCTAGCGCAGAGCCTCCCCTCACAGTTTTCTCAAGCTCCCAGAACGAACGAAACATCTAGCCATCCCTTGAACTGTGAACACGAAGGTGGTTGAGACATAGAGCTTTAGTGGAGAGCTCCGCCTGCGGGGTCGCGATCGTGAGTCGGCTTAAGCTGGAAACGAATATATTACATGGTAGACAGAACGAAGAACAAGGGCCTCGCTAGCTCAATCGGTAGAGCGTGAGACTCTTACATCCCCTTGTATAATCTCAAGGTTGCGGGTTCGACCCCCGCGTGGGGCTAGAATTTAATTTTCCTACCTTTTTTGGTAGGACAAAAGTAATGTTGTGTGGCTGTGGAATCCAGGCCTGCATTGTGTCTGTTTTTTATCCATTATATTTTGAATTATATTCTCAAATGTCATTCACATCAAAATGTCAGTCTTCCACAGTTATTTAAGCTGTCATGACAGGGCATACTAAGAGTCCAGATCCAAGGGCAGGTACCTGCAGGCTGATCTGTGGGAGCAATGTTGGAGGGAGTAGATGGAGTGCATACATCAGTAGAGCAGGTTTCAGAGTCAAAGGGTGTGGATGGTGTGAATCCCATCAAGATGTCATCATTGTTGTCCATGATGTGCAAACATTGACACACCGGAGATCCTGGTGTGACATACACATTTGCACTCAGACAACTGAGCCTACACCGGCTCCCTGAGTCGGCAAATGGTTCTGGTGCTAAAAATGGATTCCGTGACCAGACAGGCTCTAAGTATCTGAGCGAGGACATTGAGACAACATACTCAGCCCACTGCTTTGGCCAAGATATCTGACCTGGAGGAAAATAAATCCCAAATATAAATGTGATCATACAATTATAATAACCTACTTGTCAAGGCATAATTCTCTGATGCCAGGGTTGACAGCACTGTCCAAGTCTGATTTGAAGGCTGGTGTAAGGGGAACCCCTGTGTTCTCTCCTTGTTTATCTCCCCTTGTCTCTCTATGTCCTTTCTTTCCTTTTGTTGCTCTATACCTTCATTTGTTTACTTGCCCCAGTGATGGATGCAGTCTGTTCACTCTGGTTCAGTTCATGAACCAGTTTAACATTTGGCAGGTTACTGGTTCACAGTTCAGTTCGCAAGCCAGTTCAAAACCAGCTCATGAACCAGTTCATCAGCAGTTCAAGTATGAAATGTGGAATATAGGCAAATGTACATTATATTATTCTAAAATATGTTATGTATATGTAATAGGAGTGGCCATACAGCCATGTACAGTGGTGGGGCTATAGGGGTGGGTGCTGTCATGATCTGACATTTATCCCCACTTGACATTGTCTATCAACATCTTACTGACATCTTATCGAGGTTACTGACACTAGTGACACTAGCGACACCTGTCTCCGAGATCGGATCACTTCGGATCACTCACCCTAGTCACCAATCATCAAGATATCAGATCCAATATCAACAGACATCAATATCGCAGGTCTAGAACAACATCTCCATTTGACTAATACCTTCTTCTTGTTTTGTCTTACCCTTGTTTTCCCTCACCCTTTTATTACTTCCATACTGGACCTTCCTTTTGTTCCAATATCCGTCATTCCACTTGCACATATTCATCGCCATTTGTCTTATATCCCACATGGTCTCTATCTGACATCGGCGGACACATCTAGTATAAACTAGTAGGATAGAACACATGTAGTTCTCTAGTTCTATTATCATACATCTTCCCCCTCTCTATACTCAGTGTCTTCTATACATCAAAGTTATACGATGAGTCTCACGACTATTTGAGCTCATTATCCCTTTATCTCTCTCTCTCTATCTCTGGCAACAATGTTGCTAGCATCATCAAGTTTTATCTGCTAAGTAGACTCTGCTTTCTTCCTTCAATTCTCTTCTCTTTCCCAGTTTTGACAAGTAGTCACCCTCACAGTGCCATTCCTCTTGCTGTCTTAGCTTGCACACTTTACATATATCGTTGCTAACACTTTTGGCCTTGTCAGAAGGGTTCTTTAACCACATTTGTTGTTACTGACCTTGTTCTGTTAAAAGATAACAGGCCAAAGGTGGTTTTGACAGGCACATGACCATGAATGCCAAATGGTGGTGGCATGGCTGTGGGTGGCTGTGGGGGCCATGGGGATGGGGATGGGGGCCACGCAGTGATGGCAGTAGGCGTGGGGGCAGTGAGGATGGCAGTGGTGGTCATTGTCTGGTGGGGGCATCACATCAGAAAAAACCTCTGTCCAAGCATACATACACCCCTACATAGCTCACCTTACCTCTAGGGAGGGGGAGATAGCACATATAGCTCAGATAGCTGCCAGTGGGGCCAACATAGCAGAGGATAGTGCTGATATCACAGGCCATAGTACATAGAGTTGTGTAGCATCCCTTCATAATATGGAGAGTTGCATAGTATCCCTTCATAATATGTAGAGTTGAGTAGTATACATGTGACATTATAGTGAATGTAGGTGTATTTTCAGGGAGAGTAGAGCATAATTTCAGAGCTTCCTCAGATAATAACTACCAGAGAGATTGATAACTAAATTCTGAATCTCTATAACAGCCGATTCAGCGTCCCGATCTTAGCATACTTGTCTGCCTCCTCAGGGGTGAATGCACCACTTTTCTGCAGGGTATCGACAGCGATACATGTGTTGATGTTCAAGATGAGCTGTCAGACATGAGTGAGTGTGAGTATACAGCCAGTGGGGTGTGGCTGGGCACACACCATGTCCTTCTGGGACATAGTGGCCTACTCCACAGCAAGCACGTAGTTGGGCAGGGTGTGACTCAGGAAGGTCTTGGGCACATACCGGTCACCAGTGTGATCCCATGGACATGCAGGCTTGAGAACATTGCTAGCCTTGTGTAGTGTGGCATTGAATCAGGAGCCAATTGTGAGGAGACCCAAGGGGCAAGGGAGGATATGAGGCCAGGTGGTGGTGTTCATTGCACTGCATATGTAGTAGGGGTGTTAGCAGTCTATAGACAAGGGGAGAGTAAACACACCCAGAGATGGCAGTCTGCAGTGAACATGAGCATCTCAATGGGCTTAGCAGTGCCAACTGCACTTACAATGTTATAAGATTGACACATCACAGTGACTAATGTGTACTAACATTCAACATTTAAGTCACAATGAGCCTACCCTAAATGCTGATGTGACTAGTTCATGAATGAAGTTCATTACAAATGCTTTTCAAGTTCTGATTTTTGCATCTCTTGTTCACCTTCTACCATCTCCTCCTTTGCCAATTTGTCCATAATTCCCTTGCATTCACAATACTAGTTGAGTTCCTCTTAGCTCCTCACACCCCAATTGTCAATGGCTGAACCCTGACCATGTCACTCAGTCTTCACCATGACATCGTGTCATGGAGGGTGTTGACTCATCAGTGGCCAGATCAGCACCACACAAGTTACAGCCAACATGTTTTTGGGAATGTAGACCAGGCACATAGTTGTTTTTGCTCTTCTGTGCCACACTGCCTGCTTCAATCTCAGTGTGAATGTCTTTGCCAATGACATCCGTGCTGCAATCATAGGCTGATGATTTGTCCATGGTGGCCACCCACCTCCTAAGTATCCCATTCTACTTCCCCTGTTTGCCCTTGTGATCACCAGTGCACAGTTGGTGTTTCATTGGCATCAATTGGTACACATCTACTCATTTGCTCATTCGGTTGAATGTCTATTCTGCAACTGGGAAACAGGCCAAAATTGCATGAGGATGAACTGGGAGCAGGAGGACACTGAGTGGCAGAACACACACACAGACACTGAGATACTATGTATATGTAAGGGAATTATAATTCCGGTAATATATATATATCCATATATTATTAGTAGCAGTATATACAAGTATATAAAGAATACTATAGATGCATAGGCTATGTCTATGCTATAGTTGTGTACATATGTGTCCACAACTGCAATAGCTGTAGCATGGGAAGAACCTTAGGTTCTTCACCACTTAATTGTAAACCATCACATGCTGCTTAATAGAACTGTTTGGAACAGTTCTACGAGCTTGTATGATAACCACAATATAAATGATATAAGTGTAAAAACCTTTACACTTTTTTGAACCCCAAGAGCTAGCCTAAGCTAGATCTAAAAAGAGTGTGCATAGGCAAACCACATGGTTTGCTAGACAAAGAAGCAAAGAGTGCTTCTTGGATGTCAGCAAGACTCCAGGTTAGAACCAGGAGTTAGATGAGTCACCCATCGAGGGAAGTTGACATGAACGAGATCACAGATGGCAATCCGAACAATGCTTTGAAAGAAGCACCAGTGACGTCAACGTCTAGCATGCCTGAGACACAACCAGGCAGCACCAATTGGAACCAATCAGCTGGTTCGGATAGAGATAGAATAGAGATGGAGGGTTTAAAACCCTCCACATCGTCACACACTAGTGCACAACAAGCACAGGACCAAGGCCCCATGCAGGAAGGAGAATCTATAAGAGCAACCTCTGAGGCAGATGGAATGTCACACCTAAACCTAGCAGATGGGAATCCAAAGATATATAAGTGCACAGTAGACTATACACTGGAGGCATGCCAAAATTTTCTGACCCAGAAAACCCTGAGGAAAACCATCAGAACTGGGTGCATCTTCCAAGGAAAATCCAACTAGGAAAACCGAGGAAGATTTCATGATTGTCCAAAGCCTAGGAATTTCCAGGAAATCATTGGGAGACATAATGGATTATGGTGTGACAATGTTGAGGAAAATCATTGGTAAACAGAGTGTTTCTCAAGTGTTTTCTGGCATGACAGCCAGTGGGAATATCTATCATTATTGGATGTTTTTCCAAAGATTTTTCAGGAGGGAAAACCCTAGGAAATCATAATGTCAATCAGTCTAAAAATTGAAGGAATATCTACAGTTTTCCCAAAGTGCCCATCCATGGAAAACTGTGGGAGAATATAAAATTCACATGGAAGGTACACTGTATGGGAATTCATGGTCTCCTCAGGGAATTATAACCTGGAAAATCCAATGGGAAATCTTAGATTTGATTATAAGTTTTCTATGGTGTTCTGAGGATAGGAAACCTGGGGGAACCTTGAGAAAGACATGGGGAAAATTTTTGGGAAATGCTTGGTTTTCCACCCTGGAAAATTATGGAGATTCCACCAGAACCCTATAGAATCAACCAGAATCATGTAAAATCCACCAGAATCTATGAGAATCTGCCAGAATCTACCAGAATTCATAAGAATCTACCGGAATCTGCCAGAATCTACCAGAATCCACCAGAATCTATGAGAATCTACCAGAATCTACCAGAATCCACAAGAATCTATGAGAATCTGCCAGAACCTACCAGAAGTCACAAGAATCCACCATAATCTATGAGAATCTGCCAGAACCTACCGAAAGTCACAAGAATCCACCAGAATCCACCAGAATCCACCAGAATCCACCAGAATCCACCAGAATCTACCAAAGTCTACCAGAATCCACCAGAATCATGTGAAATCCACCTGGATCATGTGGAGTCTGGCAGAATCTATGAGAATCTTGAAGAATCTGTGAGAATCTTGTGGAATCCACCAGAATCATAGAGGGTCCACCAGAACCCACCAGAATCATAGAGGATCCACCAGAATCATGGAGATTCTACTGGAATCTGGAAGAACCTGCCAGAATCAACCGCAATCATGGAAAATTTACCAGGAGCCACCAGAATTATAGACAAGTGACCAGGATCCACGAGAATCTATGATCATCTAGGGGAATTCACCCGGATGATGGGGAATCCAGCAGAATCATCGAAAATCCAGTAGAAGTGGGAATGATGATAATGGACAGGCCACATGGTGGAAAAGAGATATAGATTTTGCATGCCTGCTCACTACACAAGTGCCACATGTGTCCCAGAGTGTGGGGCAACGTGGCTCACAGAGGAGGAGAAAAGTAGATTTTGGTGGATTTGGGTAGATTCTCAAGGACAATGGGGAAAATGCGAGATGTCAATGGATTTTGCATGCCTGCTCACAAAACAAGTGCCACGTGGGTCCCAGGGTGTGGGGCGACGTGGCTCACAAAGGAGGAGAAACGTAGATTTCGGTGGATTCCAGGAGATTCTCAAGGACAATGGGGAAAATGTGAGATGTCAATGGATTTTGCATGCCTGCTCACAAAACAAGTGCCACGTGGGACCCAGAGTGTGGGGCGACGTGGCTCACAAAGGAGGAAAAAGAAGTAGATTTCAGTGGATTTTGGTAGATTCTCAAGGACAATGGGGAAAATGTAAGATGTCAATGGAGTACTCTTCCTTTGACATATAAGTGGTACTACCTCTTCTTAGAATAGAAAGCATACTTGGAACAAGTGCTCCTATGCTCGAATCAAATATGTTAGAGTATCCTCCCTTTTTTAACGACATAGTGCAAAATAGCCTTGGAACATAAATCTGAAATACTTTGGACCTAGTATCACTTCAGTAACCATGCTGTGAGATTTACCATTTAAGAATACAATATTGTAGTACGCTAGGGATAATAAGAATGATTGGAGCAATATGAGCGAATTCTACGGACACGCTGTAACAAAAACTAATAGTAATTGGGTAGATCAGACAAAGATAGCATTCACATGGGAACAAATCAATGTTATATCTCGATGAGAGAGAACTCTGGCATAGATAATATACAACTGGGTCTTACCTACATATAACTATTATAGATTAGGAACCAGTTTTAACTATCACTGTCAACTGTAAAATAACCAATGCTATCCCTGTCGACCTCCAGTTCCTCTAGTACACCTCCTAGCTTAGAAGGACTCATTGTCAGATCGTC
>MU134338.1:231856-263602 GCA_015039355.1 Ramaria rubella
GATGATGAGATGAATACTGACAATCAGATAATAGAGATAGCAGGATGTGCTTTCTTTTAAAATGCTGGGATGCGTGTATATTCCCAATATCTAGATATAATGCAATTGCATTATCAATAATTTTTGTAAACATACTCTTCTACTTTTTGTAACGAGAATGAGTCATTATCCTCAGATGCAATACTCTATCCTTCTGTTCCACACTTACCTTTCATGTGATCTCCTATTCTCTTAGATGAATCGAAGTCTATAATCTTTGTATCTATCATTATATCATTAGGATTTATATCTAGACTATGTATATGTCTAATGCCATTTTCTATATCGTTTAATACCTCGTTCTTATGAATCTTTACCTTTTGTTTGATACAGTCCTTGAGAGATATTTTACACTTCTCAAGACATATACCAACTACTCTATTAATACTTGACAATGTTCTTGTGAGGGTTCTTCGATAATATTTATTTCTCTCTCCAAGTGGGATAGTACTGAGAGAGGATCATAGTTCATCAATCCTGGTCTTTTGACAAATATACTGTCATCTAATTCTCCTTCGTATACCATGGTATGAGAAATATTTGAGACCCTTGGATATATGTCGTCTTTTGGTATTATTTTCCCCTCAATGGAATATTGTCGTTTATATGTAAGACTCTCCAAATTCCGTATATACTACCCTGTTGAATAGATAGTTGTAATTTTCATCATACACCTGGTCATTGTAAACTATTTCTCTCATTCTTAAAGTGCTTAGGGTATACGAAATTTCTTTCAATAAGCATTTGGAGAATGGTCTGGGGTAGAAGTGAAATTTTAAAACTTAATCTCCGGTCATGTTCATAGCTAGACATTCACATGGGGTATAGTAGCACTTTGATGTGCTCCTCTGGTTTGGGAATGTTCTGATGACTTGTGAACCCTATTTGCCGTACTCTTACAGATTACTGTGCAAGTAGTAGGAATTGTACACGTGATACCTGAAACGCATGCGTCTGTTGGACGATGATCAAAGAACCAGTTAGTTGGTATATTATTCCCAACTCTATTGGCATCTTCCTTGCTTATTTTCTCTAAAATATTATTCCTACCTTCCGTATGTTCTAGAAAGTATTCTGCCTTACGGCTATCCCCAGTACATGGATCAGCCCTTTCAAGGTCTGAAGCAAAGTCTACTGGAATGTCATAAGAAGGACCTTCCTCTGAGAATTCGATACCAAGGAGTTTACCATTCACTATCGCAACTGTATTAGGGTAATACCAACCCTTGAGAGTCCTTTCAGGGGATGTTATCAACCCCTTTTGTACCGGTACCTCTTCTTCATATATATCGTAGTGTTTGCGGAGGAGAGATATTCCGAGAACTCTGTGCACATTATGTTTTATGAATATTTCTCTATACCAAATCCACTCTTTGTCAACTCATCATAAGAATCTTCTACTCCTGGAAGGGTATTATAAACCTTCCAAAGACTGTCCATGTTATAAACCACACAATGTTGAGTACATTATCATTTTGTGTGCATAATGACAAATGATATACAGATAGTCCATATAGTCATGGATAAAGCGTGTATATCTCTCTTATGTGGTGAGGGGAAAGTAATATACTCATTTGAAGATAGATGTGTAGCTACGGATAAGAAGGTAGTAGTAAAGGTGAGCAATAGAGAGAATTTTATAAAAAAGGAGGTAAAAGTACTCAGATTTCTATCCA
The DNA here is from genome assembly GCA_015039355.1 of Ramaria rubella. NCBI lineage: Eukaryota > Fungi > Basidiomycota > Agaricomycetes > Gomphales > Gomphaceae > Ramaria > Ramaria rubella. Next base: position 233,572 of record MU134338.1, read on the forward strand.
GTATATCATATAGTTCTATTCTTATAGATGAAGGAGAATCCCATGGATACTACTAAATTAGAAAAAAGTATATAGATGGAGATACTCTTGAAAATGTTCTTCATAAACTCAAATGTGAGGATCTAAAAGTAGTTATGAATGATATTGCTGATGAAATTAAGAGGGTACATGAGTTCCCATTTCCAGGAGATATACCGAAACCGTACCAGTACTATGTAAATGAGATATGTGGTACCAAGGAGATGAGCAAGTATGTAGAAAAGGTGAGAGAAATATCCAAGGATGCAAAAATTGGATTTTGCCATGGAGACCTCCATCCCAGAAATGCGCATGCCTGATCCCAAAATGAGCACCACGTAGGACCCAGAGTGTGGGGCGACGTGGATCACAAAGGAGGAGAAAAGTAGATTTTGGTGGATTTTGGTAGATTGTCAAGGACAATGGGGAAAATGCAAGATGTCAATGAATTTGGGGCTTGTTTTGTGAGCAGGCATGCAAAATCCATTGACATCTCGCATTTTCCCCATTGTCCTTGAGAATCTACCCAAATCCACCAAAATCTACTTTTCTCCTCCTCTGTGAGCCACATCGCCCCACACTCTGGGACACATGTGGCACTTGTGTAGTGAGCAGGCATGCAAAATCTATATCTCTTTTCCACCATGTGGCCTGTCCATTATCATCATTCCCACTTCTACTGGATTTTCGATGATTCTGCTGGATTCCCCATCATCTGGGTGAATTCCCCTAGATGATCATAGATTCTCGTGGATCCTGGTCACTTGTCTTTGATTCTGGTGGCTCCTGGTGAATTTTCCATGATTGTGGTTGATTCTGGCAGGTTCTTCCAGATCCCAGTAGAATCTCCATGATTCTGGTGGATTCTCTATGATTCTGGTGGGTTCTGGTGGACCCTCTATGATTCTGGTGGATTCCACAATATTCTCATAGATTCTTCCAGATTCTGGTGGATTCTGTCAGACTCCACATGATCCAGGTGGATTTCACATGATTCTGGTGGATTCTGGTAGACTCTGGTAGATTCTGGTGGATTCTGGTGGATTCTGTGTTAGGGACGCGTGCCGGATTCGACGTTGGACTGTTAGGGTTTGCTGGATTTGACGTCAGGGTCGGATTTGGTCGGAGCTCTCCTTGACCGAGGTCGGTAGTCACAATATTCGGAAATGTGCAGAATACTGGATGACTCAGAAGTCGGTAATCCAAAGACTGATCTACATGGGAGTTGGCTTCAACTTATGGGTTGCACCCTCTTGGATTTCTAGTGCCCTGGTATTTCAGACTGAAGACTGGAGTGTTATCGAGTTTCCGATTGATCAGGTCTATTCGGAAAGTCAGTGCCAATGATGCATTGAGACTTATTGGAGATGAGCAGGGGCTTCGGGTATTCAGGAATGGAATAGTCAATGCAGATGGGTAGGAGTAACGATAAATCAATATCGAGTAAAGACTAGCTTTTCTGGAAGACGAGTGTAATCAAGGAGGGTTTAGGACGTTGGATGAGGTAGGGTCGGAATGATCAGGATGATTGGAGTGATCAGAATAATTGGAATAGTCGGAATAATCAGAATACCAAACAAGGTTTGAAGGCCTTGTTGCAGGTAGAAGTTTGGAGCGATGAAGTGTAATAAAGGTTGAATGATAGAGGATGGGTGGAATATGTCAAGATGTTACGAGTTGTTATTGGAATAACAAGTTGAGGTAACGAGATGTGAAGGGTGCAAGAGGTAGAAAGGTATAAGATATATGATATAAGAGATAGAAGGTGATACGAGAGATAGTGACATGAAAGGTAGTGAAGCAATATGATACGACACAATACGATATGATTCAATACAACACAATACAATACAATACAATTTACAAGCTAAAGAAGCTTCGATGAAGAGAAACATCTTTAAGACATGCGGGATTCTGAAATTGGGAACGGGAGATCAGGGTGTGTGATACGGAGTTCCAAAGTTGGAGTGACTATGGGAATCAAGATAAGATGTACGAGGTAATATTGAGATAGAGCTGTGACTAAGAATAATAATGAGTACATGTCAGAAATAAGTGGAAAAGGTGTATTGGAATACATGAAACGTCAGAATAACATGGGTAAGATCTGGGATCTAACATTCTGGTACACTCTGGCAGATTTTCATGGATTCTCGTAGATTCTCATGGACCCTCATGGATTCTGGTAGATTCTCAGAGATTCTGGTGGATTCTGGTAGACTCTGGTAGACTCTGGTAGATTCTGGTAAACTCTGGTTGATTCTGGTTGATTCTGGTTGATTCTTGTGGATTCTCATAGATTCTCATAGATTCTCATAGATTCTGGTGGATTCTGGTGAATTCTGGTAGATTCTGGTAGATTCTGGTAGATTCTCATAGATTCTGGTGGATTTTACACGATTCTGGTTGATTCTATAGGGTTCTGGTGGAATCTCCATAATTTTCCAGGGTGGAAAACCAAGCATTTCCCAAAATGTTTCCCCATGTTTTTCCCAAGTTTCCCCCAGGTTTCCTATCATTGGAATGCCATAAGAAAATTATAATCAAATCTAAGATTTCCCATTGGATTTTCCAGGTTATAATTCCCTGAGGAGACCATGAATTCCTCTACAGTGTACCTTCCATGTGAATTTTATATTCTCCCACAGTTTTCCATGGATGAACACTTTGGGAAAACTGTAGATATTCCTTCAATTTTTAGACTGATTGACATTATGATTTCCTAGGGTTTTCCCTCCTGAAAAATCTTTGGAAAAACATCAGATAATGATCGATATTCCCACTGACTGTCATGCTGGAAAACACTGGAGAAACACTCTGTTTACCAATGATTTTCCTCAACATTGTCACACCATACACATTATGTCTCCCAATGATTTTCTAGGCCTGGAAATCTTTGGAAAATCATGAAATTTCCCTAGGTTTTCCTAGTTGGATTTTCCTTGGAAGATGCACCCAGTTCCAATGGTTTTCCTCAGGGTTTTCTGGGTTGGAAAATTTTGGCTAGAAAAAGTGGAAATATAGATAGAGATAATAGGGAAAAGGGGAGAGGTGGGAATAATAAGGTGAATATGAGGGGTTCCCCTTACAGAATCATCCAGATGTGTGAGTATGACACCCACATGAGACACTAGGCGAGGAACACTTGGAGTACAATCCAGGCAGCAGAGTGATGCAAGCCACTCTAGTAAGATGATTGAAAATTGGCGCATAAGCCCTGAGAGACAAGCCTCAGAATGAGGCTATTCAACAGAGGTAGGGCTGTCCAATTACCATTAAATTAGATTTTCAGGCATATTTAATTTAATGGTAACCATTATACACTACCCTGAGGCATAATTTAATCATACTGGTAATGTAATGTAATATAATGATAACATAATGGTAATTAATGGTATTTAATGGAACAAATTCTAATCTAAATCTTTTTGACATACTTGAGGTATCCACTTCCATCTCCCAGGCCTTTTTTGGAGTCATTCCTTAATGACAGTGGTCCTGGAGGCTGTATGTAAGAATGTAGATCCTTACAGTAGCATATATGCTACTAATTAGGATATATAAGTCACCAGAGTTGCTTATGGGTTGTATTATATAAGCCACCCACTAGGGGCACCTGTAGATAGTAGACAACTATACAGTTGTCCACAAGTAAATATATAAGCAAGCATAACTTACTTGTAACCACACCAGTCACAGACACCAATACATATTGGCATAGTCTGTTTAGTGTGAACTTGAAGTTTCTTACACATTTTTGACTGCCAAAAGTTTTGGCAGCACTGCGATAACAAAAAGATCAAACTGATCTTTTTACCCAAACCGACGAGTTTAACACTCGCCGGAATTCTTGGAAACAGTAAACAGATGTTTACTGTTTATTCTTCTAAAATAAATAGAAGAACACCACAGTGTGGCTGATAGATCAGAGATCTATGACTTCGACAAGAACTTGAAGCCGAATGTCTAGATCTGGAGAGGATCAAGATACGTCTGGAGCCACAGCCAAGGGCCCAGACAGGAGAATTGAGCCTGCCCACGATGTGGACAGGTGAATGGGAACACCGATGAGGATAGCTAGTTCTCATATCACTACGATACCCGTAGCTTCCGACTCTAGGAGTCGAAAGCAAGTATCGGCAGATCTAAGAAGATCCGCACCGGAGGAATCAGAAACGGATGATATATTGTCCATTAAGAGAACTAAAAGAACTTTGACTAGGTCAAAGTTACGATTGTCTCTCGATGAGTCGAGAGAGCCGCCGACTGGTGACACGGACAATTTGCTGGGGGTGCGAATGTCGCAGCTCCCACATGTCCAAGAACATTGCGAATCACGAAGTTCACTGTCCCAAACAGGGACAATAGAGCAAGGGTCGGTGTGCTGGGATGAAGAAACCCAGCAATACAAACATACAACCGGACACATTGCCCAGATGATTACGGCTCTCAAAGAGAGCCGTAAACACGTAGACCCTACATGTGAAGTGAGCCAGCAAGTGGCAGACGACACTGCGAACCAACTCCAAACACTAGGAGATGGTATGGATCTGTTAATACAGTCCCTGGAGGAAATACAAGGACCTTTGCACGAAAAGGCCCCCGAGCATGGCAACAATCCCAATAGGGATCATGAAGTTGACCGTGAAGCAGAGAAGGCTCGCAGGAAACGAGACAGACAGAGGATGCCACCTCTGTCTGGTCTGAGCACTAGAAGTGGTCCTCGAGAACCTAGTGCCACAATAGAACAAGACAGTGTCAGTACGCGCCAGTGTACTGAGGAGGAGACAGGTCACGAGCTAGAGGCTCGCGATAGAGAAAATATCTGTGAAGGAATTCGCAGATCAAAAAAAACTTATGATGAGCAAGAAGTGCTCAAAGCAGTGACCCAACAGTCACATGCCTTACATAATGCAAATGGCTGTAGTCTTGAACGTGAGTTCGATCACTGGGATAGGATTGAACATAAGGCAGCGCGACAGAAGCACCGTGTGCTAGAACTCCGTGCTAAACACGTGGATAAACTAGTTGAAGAGGCATATACTGCCAGGATCAAAGGCGAGGCATTTGATAAACTGATTGAGTCAGCGAGAGTGGCTCAATCCATCCTCAGTAGCAGTCATAGACTGAGGGATGCATTTTTAACGGCTGACAAACATTGACCATTGTATCAGATTGACGAAGACATCGTCGATCCACCAGTGCAGCAGGATGTGAATACTCACGTCCCCCAGCCGCACAGGCAGATTGCGGTATCACTAGCAGTCACAGATCCTGAACGGAGGATCCAGGAGGTAGGAGGAAATCTGCCTACATATGTAGATGGAGTTGCAAAGATGGTGTGAGCTACCCTTGAGAAACACAAGGGCAGCGAGCCAGACAAATCCGTGCTTGCCAAAGCCGGAGTAAAACTACCTCACCCAGCAGAATATGCTGGGAAAGCAGATCTCGAAGAATTTGAGAACTTTATCTCAGGGATCCTGAGATGGCTAGGCATGAATAGTCTATGGGGACCATCCAGCACGGAACTCCAATTAAACTATTTAGGCACTCGCCTCAAGGGCGAGGCATTGGAGTGGTATGCTCGAAATATTGAGCATCATGATCGAGTCGTAATCGACTGGACCCTGGAAAATGCAATCGCTGGGTTACAACAGCGGTTCCTTCATGCACTCACGCACAGGCATGCATCAAATAATTTCGACACAATTGTGCAAGGGACCAAAACCGTTCAGGAATTACTGAACAATATTACGAAGTATGCAGTGTGGATGATACATCTGCCAGATGAGTATACAATCCGCAAGTGGTTCGTAGCAGCACTTCTCGAAGTGCGTCATGAAGTCTTAAAATTAGGCTACATGACGGAATTCAGTTCAATAACTGAGTTATATGAAGCTGCAAAGGCTGTAGCAGATGTGTCTCGATATGACATTGGGTCACATAAGACGGAGCCTAGCCGTGCTCATGCGCCGCAGGCAAAGCCAACTTTGACAACTAGTCGAAATCAGGCTGTGCCGAGCTCGTCTCGAGCTCCCAATACAGGAAGCTGTTCTACCACGAAGCAGACAATATATCATCCGCCGAATGCTCAACCTCAAGCGGAAATGAGGCCAAGTGTACCCCAAACAGGGGTACAGGATACACAGAGAGCTGGAGCTGGAGCTCCTGTCGCTTCCCATCCTTCACAAAAACCTTCTGGAGGTTCAGGGGGTCAAGGACGTAGCACAGAGATGATGTGCTACGAGTGTGGACAGGTCAGGCATATCAAGCCAAATTGCCCACAGTGGAAGAATAAACCACGCATAGCAGGTGCACAGCTGGAAGAAGTGGTTGAGCACTCAGGGAGTGCTCATGAAGGGAGGAGGAGCCACAAAGTGGCGAACTAGACAAGCAAATGGATGTCCAGGATGACCATGAGAACGAAATTGGCAAAATAGTCACTGATTACCAGTCGGAGCTCACACCTTATCAATGGGATGACAACGACAATATGAGAATGCAAAGCTCGTATCAAGCAGATGGAGTATGTCCACTAGGAGGATCATATTAAGGAAGGCAGCCCATATATGCGGTGCAGACACCAACTACCACAATCAGTGGTGGTTTAAGTCGAAACAAGGACTTCCGCATCCATGCAGGAGTCATAGACAGGACCATTGAGCCTGTCTATGATCATCGATTCAGACCATGGGATAAGACGTGCCCCAAACAGGCATGTATAGACAACCAAACAATCTCTGGGTATTGGGAGATTGGTGGAGTCAGAGCCCACTGTCTATTAGACAGCGGGTGTGAGGGAGTTATGCTCTCTCCAGATTTCATACATGCTGTAGGCATTAAGAGGTTCGAACTCGAATGTCCAATTGGGCTACAGCTAGCATGTGTTGGCAGTAAGTCAACCATCAACTACGGAACGCACACCAACATCCTTTGGTGAGCATAATATTGAGGAATACATCGATATAGCAAACGTAGACTATTACGACGCAATACTAGAAACACCATTCCTACATAAATTAGGGATATCCCTCAACTTTAGAGACGAGGGATGCATCTGTATGGAAAAGGAAGTAATTCCGAACCATGCAAATGCTTGGGAAGAGCAGCTGGACTATAAAAACCCAGCTGAACACAAGACTCAAATCGCAAGTCTTAAGCCCAAACTAGTGAGCCACAAACCATGACTCACAAATGGCTCTTCGTTATATGTAGAGCCATCGACAAGCTCGCCAGATGGGAGGCGAGACAAGGGAAAATGGAAAGAAAACCAAAGGAACATTGACATTGGTCTACTCGACCAATGTACGGACAGGATTACCAAAGGATGTACTGGCACCAAGCAACCATTATTGACAGCGGATGACGTTCCCAAACTCAGGGAAAAATGGGAGCTAGAGTATGCAGACCTCTTCAGAGGTGTGCCATTAGAACTTCCTCCTTGGAGGGAGATCAACCACAAATTCAAGTTCATAGATGAAACCAAACAGTTTCATTATCGGTTACCGAAGTGCCTGGAAGCACTTCGAAATGAACTGATCAACAAAGTTGACCGGTATACCACCGCTGGTTGGTGGGTATCAGTGTGAGTACGTTCTGCAGCGATAGCGCTATGCATTCCAAAGAAAAATGGAATGCTCAGAACAGCAATAGACCTATGTCTACGCAATGACAACACAGTGAAGGACATTATGCCCTTCCCAGACCAGGATACGATCTGGCATGATGTAGCTCGTGCCGCGTATCGATCCAAGCTTGACATGTCTGACGTGTACAAACAAATACACGTAGTTGAGGAGGATGTAGACAAGACGGCTTTCGCAACCATATTTGGGACATTAAAAAGCCAGGTTATGCAGATTGGCGACTGTAATGTGCCATCTACATTTCAACGTCTCATGATGTTGATTTTTCGTCACCAAATTGGTCGATCAGTCCATGTATACTTGGATGATGTATTCATTTATTCAAGCTCTATAGAAGAGCACGAAAAACACCTTTGAAAGGTGTTTGATATTTTACGTGAGGCACATTTGTTCCTCAGCATCAATCCAAGATTGATTTGTATTTGCCTCACATGGAATGCCTTGGTCACATAATAGATGACAAGGGCATACATGCTGATGCAGATAAAATGGAGAAGGTTGGAGGTTGGAGAAGACCTTAAACATTTAACGATGTCCAACGATTTCTGGGACTCGTGCAGTATCTGGCACCATATATGCCATATTTGACAATGTATACAACTCCCTTATCAGGAAGTGAATGCAACAATAGGACATTTCAATGGGCGCCCTTGATGGATAAGTGTTTTGAATCCATCAAAGCACTAGCGTGTAGGGCTCCAATTTTGAAGCCTATAAATCATGCTAGTACAGAACCCATTTGGGTTGTGACCAATGGTTCCAAGTCTGGAGTCGGAGCAGTTTACGGACAAGGGCCGGACTGGAAAACTTGTCATCCAGCAGGAATTCTCTCAAAGAAATTCAGTCCCGTGCAACAGTGTTACAAAATGCATGAGCACGAGACGATTGCTATTCTTGAAGCACTTATGAAGTGGGAGGATAAGCTGCTAGGTCACCAGTTCACACTGGTGACGGATAACAAAGGTCTCGAATACTTCAAGACACAACAGCATCTGTCAGACAGACAGGTGCACTGGTGGGAATTTCTCTCCAGATTCAACTATACCACCGTACATGTACCGGGGGTGGAGAACAAGGTAGCTGACTGTCTGTTGCACTACTACGAGAACGACAAGCAGGGTGAAAGTCACCCAGCAGAAGAATATGTTGACACAGATGCGCAGCTAGACCCGGAAGGAGAATTTCTCCCCATGGATAGATTCATAGAAATACAAATGGCTGCAGTGCAACAGTCGCAACAATTCCAAGATGCGACAGAGCAGCGTGTCATAGACGCACAGCAGATGAAACAAGCAGGGGAAGAACCTTCCACACAGGTGGAAGGTAATGAGGAGGACAATGTACTAGTTACAGTGTCAGGTGAAGACTCAGAGAGTCTATGTTCACGTGTAGAATGTGAGTTTGACCTAAAACGAGCCGTAGCCAATGGCCATGGAACAGATCCAATACTCAAGAAAGTATTGGCGAATCCTGAGGCTCACCCTCGATTTGGGGTGAGAAACGGACTGGTTTGGACAAAGACCCAGTTCAATAAAGACATAGTGTGAGTTTTTTCCAAGGGGAGGAGAATGGTTGAGATAATTATCAATCATGCACATGGAGTAGTTGGCCACTTTGGGCAATTCAAAACTGACAAGTACATCAGGCGATTGTACTGGTGGTTGGGAATGGCAGCCAACATAGAGTCATTCTGTGGATCCTGTGCAGCTTGTCAGGCTGCAAAGAAGGACAATAGACGACCAGCAGGGTTATTGCATACCCTGCCGATACCTGATAGACCATGGCAGTCTATCAGAATGGACTTTGTTGGTCCATTGCCAGAATCGAAGGGTCACGACTATCTACTAGTCATGATTGACAGACTCACGTCTATGGTGCATTTAGTGCCAACTGCGATAAGAGTAACTGCGCGACAAGTCATGTGGTTATACCTCAAAGAGGTAGTACGCTTGCATGGAGTACCTGAGTCGATCATATCAGATCGCGACTCCAAATTCACCTCCATATTCTGGAGGGAATTGCAGCGTATAATGGGCACCCAGCTGCTCATGTCCACAGCATTCCACCCACAGCGGATGGAGTGACAGAATGAGCAAATTGTTCTAGTGCAGAGTGATCAGAAGGATTGGGCCAAGAAATGCCCAATGGTAGAGTTTGCACTAAACAGCTCAGTCAGTGCAACCACAGGATACGCACTGTTTGAATTGAACAGTGGATACTTGCCCCATATCAGGCAGGTACTATCAGTGGATACTACATTCAGAGGAGTATGGCAGTTTGCACAACAAGCATTGTGGAACCTGATTGATGCTCACGATGCAATCATCGTGAGCCGAGTACAGCAGACAGATACTGCTAATATCAGATGCCATCAAGGAACGATGTACAAAGTTTTGGACAGCTAGTATATCTGTCTACAAAGAACCTGTTCTTACCTAAAGGACAGGCAAAGAAGTTAGTGCCCAATTATATTGGGCTGTATCCAGTTATAGAAGTGGACAATTCCATTTCTACTGTGAAACTTGAGTTACCTCCAGAGCTCACGGCTAGGAGGATACTACCAAAGTTTCATGCGAGTCTAGTCAGACTGCATATACCCAATGATGACAAATGATTTCTTTGTCGTGACATAAATTATATGTACGACTTTGGGAAAGAGGATGAACCAGAATGGTTTGTAGATGAGATTCTAGCTCATTGCTGGACTAGTAACTCCAATCTGGAGTTACAAGTAAGGTGGTCGTTAGGAGATGTCACCTGGGAACTACTCTCTGCATGCAGAGAGTTAGAAGCGCTAGATGCTTATCGAGAGCTCAGGGGAGTTAGGACGCCACAAGAGCTTCCTAATCATGCCTCATAGGCATGAGAATGATGACAGCTGAGTCCTTAATGCAAGGACTCGATACAAGCACAGTTCATGTTGGAAATTTGTGCGACGCGATGTCGTCACATGAAGTTATCACGTGACATTACAGGTGCGTGTGCTTTGAATTTAAGCGACAATTTTATTGCCGCTTAAAGGCTCTTTGCCATCCACTTCCACACTCGCACTGGTGCGAGTGTATCAGCGAGATTACCCATGAACGCTGAAGTGTCACATATACCTCACTCAGCAGAGGCACTCCCTAGTGCCTCTGAACAATTCGCTGTGCTCCAAAAGGAGCAAAGCTGGATGGTGCATGGTGTCAAGGATGCCATCGCAATCGTCCATTGCGACTCCTGCCAGGAGTGCAACGCGTACACGCAGCACTTGCTGCCAGCCGCAAAACTGCAGCTTATTGACCCTCAAATGCATGATGTTGAATGTGCATTAAAAGTGGCCTGGCCACCATTACTCACTGAAATGGCGCGTCCTTTTATTAAGGATGTGGTAGCCTCCTACAAGGAGGACATATGCAAGCTCAATTCAGAGCTTGACACACTTTGTGCTGCCCTCGATAAGGAGAGGCAGATTAATCGCAAAATGGTGGATAAAATATCTGCCATGAAGTCGACGCCATCAGTGCTGACTATAATCGATCTGACATCGCTGCCAGATTTGATGACAGACTCAGTGAGTCTGTCCACGCCAACTACCGGTGCTTCACCGGTAGGACCCAGTCGATCTGGTTGCAAGACTGCATCTGGACAGAGAATGCTGGTGGCGCCCTACCTGGTGTCGCTGCATGCTCGTATTGCTCCCGCCATCGGCGACCCGCCTGCAACACAGACGGGATTCTTACCCCGCCCTTTGGGCAAAGCACCACATCCCATGGCAGTGCAAACAAGTTGTCGACCCACAGAGTGGTTCGACACCTGCCAGCTCAATGAGCCAAGATTCGTTAAGCAGCTTACGCTTGCACGCATGACATTTGCCTTGTTGCACAGCATGCCATCATGAAGCATGCTGACCGCAAGCAGCGATTAGCGACTTGAATGCCAGCATTCAAGATTGCACATGACATGCCTCCCAATCTCAGGGATGTGTTGCACACGATAGAGTACCCCCCAGAGGGAGTATCACCTGCTATCCGTGGGAATGGAGACAACATCCTCTGTCTAGAGGATGTTGATGTATGGGTATGGCTTAAGTTAATTAAGCCAAAGAAAGACAGTCTGGTCTTTCTACAAAAGTTAACGGAACTGTTTACAGTCCGTGGCCAGTGGGCCGATCTTGCCAGTTCAATCTGGTGGCAAGATCTCTCAACGCTGTTGTCTACCAGTGTCGAGAAGGCATTCAAATGGAAACACCCTCACGAGAGCACATCTCTCGATGAGCTAGCCCAATGGCTAGGCACATACGTGGGTGTAGATCCTGGTAGGGCTCTCATCAATATTGAGCCCTACTTTGTGCATAAGCAGAGCAAAATCTGCTATAACGAGACCACACAGAGGGTCCTTGACGCTTGCAAAGGCTGAACATTTACCGGCCTTCACATACCCATGCCCCCTCATCCCCCAGGCTTTTGGGGACAACCATCGACAGCAGATGATGATTCGTCACTTGACGGATGTGGTGGAGGGCCTCCCTGCTCGAATGCACGTATGGACGTGCCTATGACAGAACCTTCCACCTTGTCTACTCCCCCGCCTGCACCCGCTATTACAGTGGATGACACTATTATGGAAGTTGATCCATCTGACTCCATTTACTATGACAACACCGTCAAAGTAGCCACACAGTCGTCATTGACTGCGCCTGCACCCATATATGCTGGTCCCCCATCAGCATAAAATCTCCCAAACCTTCCTGAGGTTTGGTCTGTGGGGAGGATGTAAGAATGTAGATTCTTACAGTAGCATATATGCTACTAATTAGGGTATATAAGTCACCAGAGTGGCTTATGGGTTGTATTATATAAGCTGCCCACTAGGGGCACCTGTAGATAGTGGACAACTATACAGTTGTCCACAGGTAATTAGATAAGCAAGCATAACCTACTTGTAACCACACCAGTCGCAGACACCAATACATATTGGCATAGTCTGTTTAGTGTTTTCTTACAGTAAACTGCTCCAACTCCAGACTTGGAGCCATCCATCACAACCCAAATGGGTTCTGAACTAGTGTGATTTTTGGGCTTCAAGGTTGGAGCCTTACACGCTAGTGCTTTGATGGATTCAAAACACTTATCCATCAAGGGTGTCCATTGAAATGTCCTGTTGTTTCATGCACTCCATGATAAGGGAGTTGTATATGCCGTCAAATCTGGCATATATGGTGCCAGACACTGAATGAGTCCTAGAAATCTTTGGACATTGTTAAATGTTCAAGGTCTTCTCCAACCTTGAACCATCTCCATCTTATCAGCATTTGCATGGATGCCCTTGTCATCTATAATATGACCAAGGCACTCCATATGAGGTGAATACAAATCGATCTTGGATCGATTTCCACTGAGGAACAAATGTGCATCAAGTAATATTTCAAACACCTTTCAAAGGTGTTTCTCATGCTCTTCAATAGAGCTCAAATAAATGAATATATTGTCCAAGTATATGTGGACTGATTGACCAATTTGGTTACAAAAAATCAATGTCATGAGACACTGAAATGTAGATGGCACATTGCAATCGCCAATCTGCATAACCCAGCTCTTGAATGTGCTGAATATCATCACAAAGGCCATCTTATCAACGTCCTCCTCGACTATGTGTATTTGTTCGTATGCATTGGACATGTCAAGCTTGGACCGGTACACGGCACGCACTACATTGTGCCAGATCGTATCCTGGTCTGGGAAGGGCATAATGTCCTTCACTGTGTTGTCATTGCGTAGACATAGGTCTATTGCTGTTCTGAGCATTCCATTTTTATTTGGAATGCATAGCGCTGGCGCTGCAGAACGTACTCACACTGATACCCACCAACTGGCAGTGGTATACCGATCGACTTTGTCAATCAGTTCATTTCAAAGTGCCTCTGGCCACTTCGGTAATCTATAATGAAACTGTTTAGTTTCATCCATGAACTTAATTTCGTGGTTGATCTCCCTCCAAGGAGGAAGTTCTAATGGCACACCTCTGAAGAGGTCTGCAAACTCTAGCTCCCATTTTCCCCTAAGTTTGGGAAAGTCATCAGCTGTTAATGATGGTTGATTGGTGCCAGGAATCCCATCAGTAATTCTGTCGGTATGTTGGTTGGATAGACCAACGTCAATGTTTTGTTGCTTTTCTTTCCATTTTCCTTTGTCTCGCTTCTCGTCTGGCAAGCTCGTCGATGGCTCCACTTGCAATGAGGAGCCATTTGTGAGTCGTGGAGTGTGGCTCGCTAGTTTGAGTTTAAGACTTGCAATTCGACTCTTGTGTTCAGCCAGGTCTTGGTAGTCCAGCTGCACTTCCCAAGCATTCACATGGTTCAGAATTACTTCTTTTCCCATGCAGATGCATCCCTCACCTCTAAAGTCAAGGGATATCCCCAGTGTACATAGGAACAGTGTTCCCAGTATTGTGTCATAGTAATCTACATTCTCTATATTGAAGTATTCCTTGATATAATGCTCACCAGCATGGATGTTGGTGTGTGTTCCATAGTTGATGGTCAACTTACTGCCAACACATGCCAGCTGTAGACCAATAGGATGTTTGAGTTTGAACGTCTTGATGCCTACGGCATGTATGAAGTTGGGAGGGAGTATGACTCCCTCACACCCGCTGTCTAATAGACAGTGGGCTCTGACTCCACCAATCTCCCAATATCTAGAGATTGTTTGATTGTCTATACATGACTCCCGCGTGTATACAGAAGTTGTTGTTTTTTGATTTGAACCACGACTAATTGTGATAGTTGACTTTTGCACTGCCTTTCATCATACGATCCTCCTAGCAGACATACTCCATCTGCTTGATATGAGCTTTGCGTTCTCGTATCGTCATCATCATCCCATTGATATGGACTGATTTCCGACTGGTAATCAGTGACTAGTTTGCTGATTTCGCTCTCATGGTCATCCTGGACATCCATTCACTCGTCTAATTTGCCAATTTGTGGCTTCTCCTCCCCTTCTTGAGCACTCCCTGAGTTCTCAACCACTTCATCCAACCGTGCACCTGCTATGCATGGTTTGTTCTTCCACTGTGGGCAATTGGGCTTGATATGCCCAACTTGTCCACACTCATAGCAGGTTAACTCTGTGCTGTGTCCATGACCTCCTGAACCTCCAGGAGGTTTGTGTGGAGGGTGAGAAGCAGTGGGAGCTCCTGCTCCTGCTCTCTGTGTAGCATGTACCCTGTTTGGGGGACACTCAGCCTCATCTCTACTTGAGGTCGAGCATTAGGTGGACAATATGTCGTCTGCTTTGCTGTAGGATGGCTCCCTGTATTGGGAGCACAAGAAGAACTTGGCACAGCCTGACTTTGACTATTTGTTGAAGTGGGCTTTGCCTGCAGCATGTGAGCACTGCTGAACTCCATCTTACGTGACCCGATGTCATATCAGGACACATCCTCTACAGCCTTTGCAGCTTCATACAATTCAGTTATAGAACTGAATTTTGTTGTGTAGCCTAGTTTTAGGACTTCATGATGCAGTGCTTCTCGAAGCACTGCTACAAACTGTTTGCCGATTGTATACTCATTCGGTGGATGTATCATCTGCGCTGTGTACTTCATAATATCATTCAGTAATTCCTGAACGATTCCAGTCCCTTGCGCAATGGTGTCAAACTTGTGCGATGCATGTCTGTACATGAGTGCATGTAGGAATCACTGCTGTAATCCAGTGATTGCACTCTCAAGGGTCCAGTTGACTATGACTTGATCATGATGCTCAATATTTTGAGTGTACCACTCCAATGCCTTGCCTTTGAGGCAAGTGCCCAAATAATTCAACTGGAGTTCCGTGCTGGAAGGACCCAGTAAGCTATTCATGCCTAGCCGTTTCAGGATTCCTGAGATGAAGTTCTCGAATTCTTCAAGATCTGCTTTCCCAGCATACTCTGCTGGGTGAGGTAGTTTTACTCCAGCTTTAGCAAGCACAGATTTGTCTGGCTCGCTGTCCTTGTGTTCCTCAAGGGCAGCTCACACCATCTTTGCAACTCCATCTACATACGTAGATGGATTTCCTACTACTTCCTGAACCCTCTGTTCAGGATCTGTGACTGCTAGGGATACCACACTTGGTATCGCTTGTATCTGCCTGTGCGGGTGGGGAATGTGCTTACTCACATCCTGCTGCACCGGTGGATTGATGATGTCTTCGATCTGATTCAACAGTCGACGTTTGTCAGCCATTAAAAATGCATCCCTCAATCTATGACTGCTGCTGAGGGCAGATCGAGCCACTCTCGCTGACTCAATCAGCTTGTTGAAGGCATTGCCTTCGACTCTGGCAATATATGCCTCCTCAACTAGGTTATCCGCGTGTTTAGCATGGAGTTCTAGCGCATGGTGCTTCCATCACACTGCCTCATGTTCAATCCTATCCCAGTGATCAAACTCACATTCAAGACTACAGCCATTTGCATTATGTAAGGCATGTGACAATTGAGTTTGAAATAAACTCCCAGCTTGTGAGCATGATAACTTGCTTATTTCTCAACCAATTCCTCTAATTCTTTTTGTGATTAACATTAATTTATACTAGTGCTTCTATGTATTATTCTCCTTCTAATGTGTCTAAATAAAAAATAGGTTCCATGGGGCACATGTGCTCATGACCACAATTCTGGTGGCAAAATGACCTGGAACTCATTGAAATAATGATATGGTCTTGCTATACAGTATATCTAGTGCTTTAAATGTTTTTATCATAAAATTGATCATCACAAGCTTCTCTAGATCTCTTATCCATCAAAGGCAAAAAAAACTTCCTGGCTTCAGAGGGTGTAAAGAAGCCAGGATGAATAATAGAGCTTGAGAATTATTACCATGCACTAAATTAACTGTATAACTGGAACATATAAACATTTCACTAAGCTGGAGGCCATTTTGCCACCAGAATTGTGGTCATGAGCACATAAGTGCCCCATGAGACCTATTTTGAATTTAGACACATGAGAAGAAGAAGAATACATAGAAGCACTAGTATAAATTAATTCAAGTTAATTACAAAAAGAATTAGAAGAATCGGTCAAGAAATGAGCAAGTTATCATGCTCACAAGCTGGGAGTGTATTTCAAACTCAAATTGTCACATGCCTTACATAATGCAAACAGCTGTAACGTGAGTGCTAGTCATGGTACTGATGCTATCAGCATCAGACTTCATCATTTCTCGCAGTGAATGTTGAGTCACTGCCTTGAGCACTTCCTGCTCATTGTATGTTCATTTTGATCTGCAAATTCCTTTGCAGATCTTTTCTCTATTGCAAGCCTCTATCTCATGATTCATCTCTTCCTCAGTACACCAGCATGTACTGATGCTATCCTGCTCTAGGGTAGCACTAGCCTCATGAGGAACATTTCTGTTGCTCAGTCCAGACGGAGGTGGCATCCTCTGTCTGTCTCGTTTCTTGCAAGCCTTTTCAGCCTTGCAGTCAACTTCACAATCCCGATTGGGATTGTTCCCACGTTTGGGGGCCTTTCCACGTAAAGGTCCTTGTACTTCCTCCTCCAGGGACTGTATTACCAGTTCCATACCATCTCCTACGGTTTGGAGTTGGTTTGTGGTGTTGTCCGCTGCCTGAGCCACCTTGGCTGCTCATTGGCTCACTTCACACATAGTATCTATGTGTCTATGGCTCTCTTTGAGGGCCATAATCATCTGGGCAATGTGTCCAGTTGTACACTCGTATCACTGGGTGTCTTTGTCCTGGCATGTTGACCCATGATCGACCATCCCTGTTTGGGACAGCGAACTTCATGATCTGTGATGTTCTTGAACATGTGGGAGCTGAGACATTCACACTCCTGGCAAATTGTCTCTGTTGCTTGTTGGCACTTCTCTCAACTCGTCGAGAGATGATCATAACTTCAACCTGGTTGAAGTTCTTTTTGTTTTCTTAATGGGCAATATCTCGTCTGTTTCTGATTCCTCTGGTGTGGATCTCATTAGATCCACCGCTACTTGCTTTCAACTCATTGAGATGGAAGCCACAGGTGTTGTTGTTCTACGAGGACTTGATATCCTCATTGACATTCCCACTTGCCTGTCCACATCATGGGCAGGCTCGACTCTCCTGTCTGGGCCCTTCGCTGTGGCTCCAGATGTATCTGGATCCTCTCCAGATCTAGATTCTCAGCTTTGAGTTCTTATTAAAGTCATAGATATCTGATATATCAGCCACTCTGTGGTGTTCTTCTATTGATTCAATAGAAGAATCAACAGTAAACATCTATTTACTGTTTCTGAGAATTCCAGTGAGTGTTAAACTCGTCGGTTTGGGTACAAAGATCAGTTTGATCTTTTTCTGGTTTATCACAGTGCTGCCAATAATATTGACAGTCAAAAAAGGGTAAGAATTCTGATTGTTCACACTAAACAGACTCAGCCAATATCTTATATTGGTGTCTGCAATTGTGTGGTTACAAGTAAAGATTATTCTGCTTATCTAATTACTTGTGGCCGACTGTATAGTTGTCCACTATCTACAAGCACCCCTAGTGGGCAGCTTATATAATACAACCCATAAGTCACTCTGGTGACTTATATACTTTAGATAGTAGCATATATGCTATTAGATGTACATTCTTACATCCTTCCCCTCGACCTTCTTTAAGCAACATACCTTGTTTCTGGTTTCAAGTCAAATCTCACTACTGAAGAACTCCTTGCACTCTGTATTCGACAACTCTCTAAACACTCAGATGACATTGACAATGCAGCAGACACACTCTATCAATGTCGACTCAAAAACAAAGCCGAATTTGAAAAGAAGTATTGGCGACGTCTATGGCGCAATGAATACAAACCAGGAGATCCAGTTTTGGTTATGAATTCAAGAGTCGAAAAGGAATTAGACAGGAAGATGAAACCAAGATATCTAGGACCATTTGAAGTTGTTCGAAGAACTACTGGTGGATCTTACATATTGAAGGAACTCAATGGAACTGTTGCAAAAAGAGGCATTGCGGCCTTTTGTCTACCTCCCTACTTCTCAAGAGATGGCATTCCCCTTGCTCCTAATAAGCTTCCTTTGGATGATTTAGATGATTCTTCTGACAACGATAGTTGACTGAGGACAGTCAAATTTTCAGAGATGGGTGGATGACAAGCATGATACTTAACAGCACCTACTACTCTATAAAAGATGCTTACTGCACACGCACATACCTGCATCATCTTTCACCAGACCATCATCTGCTGTGCTACCTCCAGTCTGCCAGATACATCATCGCCACATTCATTCTATATTCATCAATTCTATTTTTGATGTGCCATCCAGCGTTGCTGCCACAATCTCATATGATTCTTTCCAGATGGTCACCAAGCCAGACATACATGTTGGACCATGGATCGAACTTCCAAGTTGACTTTCTCCCCTTGATGTTCATTTATCCAATCCTCCTCCATCTGTCACATATTGTTGGTATTATCCTCTCTACATTGAATCTCCTGAAGGCCCATTCCAAATATTCCCCTCCTATCCTCCTTATTGTGTTCATGACTGCATATGGGTATTCAACCCAAACTACAAACCAGTAAGTGGTTGGCATCGTATCATACTCAGGAACTATTGGGATATCAAAGTGTTTGGACCAGGAACAGAGATTTGCTACAGTTATGTGCCTAAGGACTTCATCAAGCAGGACTTGTCTTCATTCTCTCTCTGGAGGAGACTTGTATCCAAGTGTCGTGATTGGTTCACATGCTTCTGAATCATCATCAAGTCAAGTAACACTCTTACTCATCCTCGGAGATATTTGACAATCAACTGGAATCCTATTGGATGGCTATGACTCATTTTCCTCACATGACTCACTCACTTTTTGGCTGTACTTCTATTTCCAATTGTTCCACATGGTCTATTGTCTGTGAATCACTTCTCTTCTATTTCTGGCTTCTATATCCAATTTGCTGCCACATTTCCATTCATTTCTTCAACCACCTGACTCATTTCTCCATTCCATTACAAACCACCTTCCTATTTTAGTTTTCTGCCTCTTGCCGTTTGTCATTTCTCCTGTCTGCTGTCAACAACATCATTGTATGGCATACTCACATTGTTTGTTGTTCTGCTCATGTATATAAGGCCTGTTTCACCTTAGTGTACCCCAATTAACCTCTTTCAGTTGGATTCACTCGTCTAAGTCTCAAGTCTAAGTCTTCTAAGTCTACTACTACATCTACGTCAAGGCCAGCTTTGTCAATCATGTGACATTTGCTGTTGTATCTTGTCTATGCTTACATCATCGTATTACGTCATCATCATCATCACTACTACGTCCTCATCTTCATCTTTGTTCTACCTTTGTTGCTGCTGATAGCAAAGTGCACTGAGCTGAACACCAGTGTAAGTAGCCATGCAATGATGACACCACTACCCACTGTCCTTTGGATTCATTCCCAAAAGTAAACCGACAACACTTTTTCACACTGGTGTTCAGTGCGCAATACATTGAATTAAAGTCCATATATATTATAATGCACTGATATTAATAGTTACAAAACACTGCATATAAGGATGAAAGACACTAGTAATCATATCATGGGAAAGGAAAGGATCACTAGCCCAGCTGCAGCAGTGCCTACTCCAGGTGTAAGATACTTAATTTGCATCACACAAACAAACTGAGCCAATATGTTTATTGGAGTCTGTGATTGGTGTGGTTACAAGTAAAGTTAAAGTGATTATCTAAGCTAGTTGTGGACAACTGTATAGTTGTCCACTATCTACAGGTGCCCCTAGTGGGCAGCATTACATAATCTAACCCATAAGTCACTCTATTCTAAATAGCAGCATATATGCTACAGTAATAATCTACATTCTTACATCCTCCCCACAGACCAAACCTCAAGGAAGGTTGGGCAATTTTTTATGCTGATGGGGGATCAGCATATATGGTTACAGGTGCAGTCGAGGAGGACTGCACAGCTATTTCAATGGAATTGTTGTAGTAAAAGGAGTCAGTGGGGTTGACTTCCATTGGATTATCTTCTGCTGTGTGAGCAGAAGTGGATGGGGGAGCGGATGGTGTGGGGGGTCCCATTGATGGCACATCTGTACGTGCCTGCGAGTGGGGAGGCCCTCTGCCTCGTCCATCTAGCAACAAATCATTGTCGGACATTCTGGGTGATCCCCAAAACCCTGGGGGACGTGCAGGAGCAGGTATATGAAGGCCAATAAATATCTGGCCTTCACAAGCATCAAGTACCCTCTGCATGGTAGCATTGTAGCAGAACTTACTCTGCTTGCGCACGAAGTAGGGCTCTATATTTACAAGGGCCCTAGCAGGATCTACCCCCACATATGTACCTAGCCACTGGGCTAGCTTGCTGAGCGACGTCTCTGCATTGGGGTGTTTCCAGTCAAACGCCTTCTCGACACTAGTAGATAGTAGCATCGGGAGATCTTGCCGCCAGCATGTACCAGCAAGATCAGCCCACTGACCACAAACTGTAAACAGTTCCATGAGCTTTTGAAGAAAGACTAGGCTGTCTTTCTTTGACTTAATAAGTTTAAGCCAAACCCACACGTCCACATCCTCCAATTGGAGGGTGTTATCCCCAAGCCTGCAAATAGTGGGTGATACTCCCTCTGGGGAGTCCTCTATCGTGCGTAACGTGTCCCTAATGTTGGGAGGCATGTCGTGAGCGATCTCAAATGCTGGCATTCGAGTAGCCAGGCGCTGCTCACGATCAGCACGCTTAATTATAGCATGCTGCGTGACATGGCAAATGTTGCATGTGCAAGCATCAACTGCTCAACGAACTCAGGGTTGTTGAGCTGGCAGGTGTCAAACCACTGTATGGATCGATGGCTCATGTGCACTACATTAGGGTGCGGCACCTTGCCCAATGGGCGGGGTAAGTATCCCATCTGCGTTGCAGTCGGGTCGCCTATGGCTGGGGCGATGCAGGCGTTCAGCAATGCAGGGTATGGCGCCGCTGATGCTCACTTCATGGATGCGGTCTGGCAACCAGAGCAAGTTGGTCCTACCGGTGAAGCACTGGTAGTGGGCAAGGAGGGACTCACTGACTCCATTACCAAATCTGGCAGCAATGTCAGATTGATTATAGTCGGTGCTGCTTGTGTCGACTTCATGGTGGATAACTTATCTGCCATTTTGCAATTAATCTGTCTCTCCTTATTGAGAGCAGCACAAAGCATATCAAGCTCTGACTGGAGCTCACGTACCTCCTCCTGGTAGGAGGCTACCGTGTCCTTAATGAAAGGATGCGCCATCTTGGCGAGTAACGGTGGCCAAGCCACTTTGAATGTGTGTTCAATGTCGTGCATTCGGGGGTCGATAAGCTGCAGTTTTGCGGCTTGCAGCAAGTGCTGCGTATATGCATTGCACTCCATACAGGAGTTGCAATGTACAATTGCGATGGCGTCCTTGACACTATGCACAGTCCAGCTTTGCTCTTTTGGAGCATAGCGAATTGCTCAGAGGCACTGGGTAGTGCCTCTGCTGAGAGGTGTTGGTGGGACAGTTCACCATCCATGTGCACAATTGTTGGTACACTCGCACTGATGCGGGTGTGGAAGTGGGTGGCAAAAAGCCTTGAAGCGGCAATAAAATCGTTGCTTAAATTTGAGGTGGGCGCAACCACTGCATCACATGAATCGCCAACATGACATATGTTTGTGTTGAGTCCTTTTATTAAAGAACTCACTTACTGCCGCTATCATGCCTATAAGGCATGATTAGGAAGCTCTCACAGCTTCCTAACTCCCCTCAGCTCTAGATAAGCATCTAACACTTCTAACTCTCTGCATACAGAGAATGGATCCCAGGTGACATCTCCCAATGTCCACTGTACTTGCAACTCCAACTTGGAGTCTATAGTCCAGTGATGAGCCAGTATCTCATCTATGAACCATTCAGGTTCATCTTCTTTCCCAAAGTCATAAATGTAATTTACATCACGATGAGGAAATCGTTCATTGTCATTAGGTATATGCAGTCTAATTAGACTTGCATGAAACTTTGGAAATATCCTCCAAGCCATGAGCTCTGGAGGTAACTCAAGTTTCACATTGGAGGTGGCATTGTCCACCTCGACAATTTGATATGGCCCAATATAATTAGGCACTAGTTTCTTTGCCTGTCCTTTAGGTAAGGACAGGTTCCTCGTAGATAGATATACTAGCTGTCCAACCTTGTACGTTGTTCCCTGATGGCGTCTACTATTTGCAGTATCTGTCTGCTGTACTCAACTCGCAATGATTGCATTGTGAGCATCAATTAGGTTCCACAACACTTGTTGTGTGAACTGCCATACTCCTCTTAAAGTAGTATCCACTGATAGTACTTGCCTGATACAGGGCAAGTATCCACCATTCAGTTTGAATGGTGCGTATCCTGTGGTCGCGCTGACTGAACGGTTCAGTGTGAATTCTACCATTGGGCATTTCTCGGCCCAATCCTTCTGATCACTCTGCACTACCGTGCAGAGTATTTGACCTACAGAACGATTTTCTCGTTCTGTTGCTCCATCCGTCTGTGGGTGGAATGCTGTGGACATGAGCAGTTTTGTGCCCATTATACGCTGCAATTCTCTCCAAAATATGGAAGTGAGTTTGGAGTCGCGATCCAAAACGATCAACTCAGGTACTCCATGCAGGTGTACTACCTCTTTGAGGTATAACCACGCGACTTGTCATGCAGTAACTCTTGTTGTAGTTGGCACTAAATGCACCATAGACGTGAGTCTATCAATCACAACTAATAAATAGTCATGACCCTTGGACCAACAAAGTCCATTCCAATAGACTGCCATGGTCTGTCAGGTATCGGCAGGGTATGCAATAGCCCTGCTGGTCATCTATTGTCCTTATTTGCAGCCTGACAGGCTGCACAGGATCCACAGAATGACTCTATGTCAGCTGCCATTACCGACCACCAGTATGATCGCCTGATGTACTTGTCGTTTTTGAATTGTCTAAAATGGCCAACTACTCTATGTGCATGATTGATGATTATCTTGACCATTCTCCTCCCCTTGGAAAAAACTTCCCAGGGGAGACATACAATGTCTTTATTGAACTGGTTCTTCATCCAAACCAGTCCGTTTCTCATCCCGAATCAGGGGTGAGCCTCAGGATTTGCCAATACTTTCTTGAGTATTGGATCAGTACCATAGCCATTGGCTACAGCCTTTTTTAGGTCAAACTCACATTCTACGCATGAGCGTAGACTCTCTAAGTCTGCACCTGACGCTATAGCTAGTACATCATCCTCCTCATTACCTTCCACCTGTGTGGGAGGTACTTACCTTGCTTTCTTCATTTGCTGCATGTCTGTGACCTGCTGCTCTGTCGCCTCTTGTAGTCGCTGTGACTGTTGCACTGCGGCCATTTGTATTTCCACGAATTGATCTGTGGGGAGAAATTCTCCTTCTGGGTCTAGCTGCGCATCTGCATCAACGTATTCTTCTGCTGGGTGATGTTCACCCTGCTTATCATTCTCGTAGTAGCACGACAGACAGTTGGCTACCTTGTTCTCCACCCCCGGTACATGTACCATGGTATAATTGAATCTGGAGAGAAACTCCCACCAGCGCACCTGTCTATCGAACAGATGCTGTTGTGTCTCGAAGTATTCAAGGTCTTTGTTATCCGTCACCAGTGTGAACTGGTGACCTAGAAGCTTATCCTCCCACTTCATAAGTGCTTCAAGGATAGCAATCGTCTCGTGCTCATGTGTTTTGTAACGCTGTTGCATGGGTCTGAATTTCTTTGAGAGAAATCCTGCTGGATGACAAGTCGTCCAGTCTGTACCTTGTCCATATACTGCTCCGACTCCAGACTTGGAGCCGTCTGTCACAACCCAAATGGGTTCTGAACTAGCATGATTTATAGGCTTCAATATTGGAACCTTACACGCTAGTGCTTTGATGGATTCAAAACCCTTATCCATCAAGGGCATCCATTGAAATGTCCTATTATTGCATGCACTTCCTGATAAGGGAGTTGTATATGCCATCAAATCTGGCATATATGATGCCAGATACTGAACGAGTCCTAGAAATCATTGAACATCATTAAATGTTCAAGGTCTTCTCCAACCTCAAACCTTCTCCATTTTATCCACATTGGCATGTATGCCCTTGTCATCTATTATGTGACCAAGACATTCCATGCGAGGTGAATACAAATTGATCTTGGATCGATTTCCACTGAGGAACAAATGTGCCTCATGTAATATTTCAAACACCTTTCTAAGGTGTTTTTCATGCTCTTCAAAAGAGCTCGAATAGATGAATATGTCGTCCAAGTATATGTGGACTGATTGACCAATTTGGTTACAAAAAATCAATGTCATGAGACATTGAAATGTAGATGGCGCATTACAATTGCCAATCTGCATAATCTGGCTTTTAAATGTGCCAAATATGGTCGCAAAGGCCGTCTTATTGACATCCTCCTCGACTATGCATATTTGTTCATACGTGTCAGACATTTCAAGCTTGGATCAGTATGTGGCACAGGCTATGTTGTGCCAGATTGTATCCTGGTCTGGGAAGGGCATAATGTCCTTCACTGTGTTGTCATTACATAGACGTAGGTCTATCACTGTTCTGAGCTTTCTGTTTTTCCTTGGAATGCATAGCGCTGGTGCTGCAGAATGTACTGACGCTGCTACCCACCAATCAGCAGTGGTATACCAGTTGACTTTGTCAATCAGTTCATTTCAAAGTGCTTCCGGGCACTTCGGTGATCAATAATGAAACTGTTTAGTTTCATCCACGAACTTAATTTCATGGTTGATCTCCCTCCATGGAGGAAGTTCTAATGGCACACCTCCGAAGAGGTCTGCAAACTCTCACTCCCATCTTTCCCTTAGTTTGGGGAAGTCATCAGCCAGTAATAACCGTTGATTGGTGCCAGTACTCCCATTGGTGTTTCTATTGGTACGTTGGTCAGGTAGACCAACATTGATATTCTGTTGCTTTTCTTTTTGTTTTCCCTTGTCCCACCTCCCGTCTGGTGAGCTCGTCGATGGCTCCACTTGCAATGAGGAGCCATTTGCGAGTCACAGCTTGTGGCTCACTGGTTTGGGTTTAAGGCTCGCAATTTGAGTCCTGCATTCAGCTGGATCCTGGTAGTCCAGCTGCACTTCTCAGGCATTCACATGGTTCGGAATTACTTCCTTTCCCATGCAGATGCATCCCTCACCTCTACAGTTGAGGGATATCCCTAACTTACGTAGGAATGGTGTTCCTAGTATTGCATTGTAGTAATCTATGTTTACTATATCGAAGTATTCCTCAATATTATGCTCACCAAAGTGGATATTGGTGTGTGTTCCATAGTTGATGGTTGACTTACTGCCAACACATGCTAGCTGTAGACCAATGGGACGTTCGAGTTCAAATGTCTTGATGCCTACAGCACGTATGAAGTCCTGAGAGAGCATGACTCCCTCACACCTGGTGTCTAATAGACAGTGGGCTCTGACTCCACCAATCTCCCAATACCCGGAGATTGTCTGGTTGTCTATTTGTGCCCATTTGGGGTGCGTTTTATCACACGGTCTGAACCAATGATCGTAGATAGGCTCAATGGTCCTATCTATGACTCCCACTGACAAGCATGATACTCGACAGCGCCTACTACACTACAAAAGATGCTCACTGCACATGTGCCTATCTTCATCAGCTTTCGCCAGATCACCATCTACTGTGCCACCTCCAGTCTGCCAGATACATCTCCACACTCGTTCCATCCTCATCAATTCTATGTTCAATATGCCATCCAGCATTGCTGCCACACAACATCCCGTGATTCATTTCAGTCATTTCAGATGACCGCCAAGCCAGACATACACGTTGGACCATGCATCGAACTTTCTAGTCGATGTTCTCCCCTTGATGCTCATTTATCCACTCCTCCTCCACATGTCGCACATCATCGGTACTATCCTCTATACGTTGAATCTCCTGAAGGCCCATACCAAATATTCCCCTCCTATCCTCCTTTTCGTGTTCACGATTGCATATGGGTATTTGACCCTGTCTTCCATGCTCCCTTCCACATCATCGGTTTCGACCCAAACTACGAACCAGTGAATGGTTGGCATCGTATCGTACTCAGGAACTACTGGGATATCAAAGAGGTTGGACCAGGAACAGAGATTTGCTACGGTTATGTGCCTAAGGACTTCATCAAGCAAGACTTGTCTTCGTTCTCTCTCTGGAGGAGATTTGTATCCAAGTGTCGTGATTGGTTCAAATGTTCCTTAATCATCTTCAAGTCAAGTAACTCTCTTACTCATCCTCGGATATATTTGACAATCAACTGGAATCCTATTGGACGGCTATGACTCATTTTCCCCACATGACTCACTCCCTTCTTGGCTGTACTTCTATTTCCAATTGTTCCACATGGTCTATTGTCTGTGACTCACTTCTATTCTAGTTCTGGCTTCTATTTCCAATTCACTGCCACATTTCCATTCATTTCTTCGACCACCTGCCTCATTTTTTCATTCCTGTTTTGGTTTTCTGCCTCTCGCGGTTAGTCATTTTTCCTGTCTGCTGTCAATGACATCATTGTATGGCATACTCACATTGTTTGTTGTTCTGCTCATGTATATAAGGCCTGTTTCACCTTAGTGTACCCCAATTAACCTCTTTCAGTTGGATTCACTCATCTAAGTCTAAGTCTAAGTCTAAGTCTAAGTCTAAGTCTACTACTACGTCTACTACTTCTACGTCTACGTCAAGGCCAGCTTTGTCAATCACATGGCATTTGCTATTGTATCTCGTCTACGCTTATGTCATCAGATTACGTCGTCATCATCGTCACTGTTACGTCCTCGTCTTCATCTTTGTTCTACCTTTTGTTGCTGCTGATAGTGAAGCGCACTGAGCTGAACACCAGTGTAAGTAGCCGTGCAACGACGACACTGCTACCCACTGTCTTTTGGATCCATTTCCGAAAGTAAACCGACATTTGTGGCTGCCCCAGAGAGACCCAGTCCATTGTCTATCATCTCAGCAATCCCTATTCCCATTTTGACACACATCCTTCCATCAAGTCCTTCCAGAACTCAGTTTGGTCTAGGCCATTGATTGTTCATCACACACGTTCCTCAGCCATCATCTTCTCAATAAGGCCTTATCCCTTCCTGTTTCATCTATCCAGCACTCTCTCTGACAGTTATTGCCATTTATATCTGTCATACCTAGCTATTCCAATGACACCTGTCTATTTCATACATAACAGGAAGTCGTATTGCAGGTTAACTACACTTTGCAACAGCCAATACAGTCGACAGCCATCTCAATTGGCACCCCACACCAGATCAAAGCTTTTCCTGCAGATCCTATTCCACATCCGGACTTATCATTGCCATCTTAGGACCTATTTGCCTTGCCTCATTCACACCTCCAAGGTGCTTGGCACTCATACCTTCTATATTGGGCTTCATTAAGCACTTGTGTATCTTTTGACGCTTGTCCAGCCTCCGTTTGAATTCACATTCATTCCCAATCCGACTCCTACCACTTCCGACTACTTCCAACCACATCTGGTCTCCACCGACATCTGACAGTGCCCTTCATCAAGTGCCAATTTCCAGGATCTCATTAGCCCGATTTGTACCGGATCCTTTTGACGTCATCCATTGGCAATCGTTCCTAGTGCCTGTCAATCAATCTTCATTTGTCACTGCCTGTCCAGTACTCTAATCAAAGTACAATCCGCCAGAATTCAGGAATCACCTCCATCAGATCCAGCTCTTTCCTTCTTCGGCCTGATCCTTGACTCCCTCTTTGGTCCAAAGACTCGTTTCGCTCGTCCCAGTTGGCTAGTCAATACACCTCCACCTGGCCACATTTGGCTGTTATCCTCATCAAAACTTCATATCGACAAACCTAGCTGGTATCCCAATCAAGCACATCTCTGGACTTCAATTCCTGTCAACAATCCGCTGCTAATTGACTCCCTTATTGACCATCCCATCCTATATTCCCTTGAATACGACTTCTTAATTCCAACAGAGCTCAATACACCTGTCAGCTCCCATTCATCTAGCTCATCTATTGTCATGGCTCAACCAATTTGCTCCAAATTTGACTTCCCTTCCCCTCGCTCTCGTTATGCACCCAAGAGATTTTCCGGCCAATATGATGAAGTTGCCACTTTCCTCACACCAGAGACATGACACAAAATGTACCTAGAGAAAAGTGTGGGAAAACTGTGTAAAAAATATAGAATTTTGACACCATTTGTATGGTGGGAAAATTGAGAACAAAGTGTGTTGTTGGTCAACATTTGTTTGGGGTGCAGATGTTGAACAAAGTTAGGATTTGATTGGGGTGAAAATTAGGAATTTGCCTCAGATTTGTGCCCCACACATTCAGGGCATTTTTGTTAATTTTATCACGATTTTCACACCCAAGCATTTTGTAAGCAATGTTACAATTTTCCCAGGGAGAAAATTGAGAACAAAGGGGAAATGGCAGGAAAATTGTAACATTGCTTACAAAATGCTTGGGTGTGAAAATCGTGATAAAATTAACAAAAATGCCCTGAATTGTGTGGGGCACAAATCTGAGGCAAATTCCTAATTTTAACCCCAATCAAATCCTAACTTTGTTCAACATCTGCACCCCAAACAAATGTTGACCAAAAACACACTTTGTTCTCAATTTTCCCACCATACAAATGGTGTCAAAATTCTATCTTTTTACACAGTTTTCCCACACTTTTCTCTAGGTACATTTTGTGTCATGTCTCCAGTGTCAAAACTTTTGCAGAACTTTCCGATGCATATGGATTAACAAATGAAGACTGTTTCGAATGACTTCCTCTCTATCTGAAATGATTGGTTCAACAAGTCATCGAAGGCTTAACTGAATTCCATCAGAAGAATTGGACTGCATTTGATGCCAAACTTAGAGTCCTATATGATCATGACCAGACATCAAAACACTTCAAAGAGAAAGATCTAGAGAACTTTATGACCAAGTATCTTCACAGGGTCCTTCGAAATCTCTATGACTTCCATTGCTATCAAAGGAAGTTCACTCACATTGCAGGCTGGCTACTCAATCGCTCCAAGATCAGTGACAGTGCCTATGAAAGATACTTCTGGCATGGTATTCCAAAATCTATTTGGGAGAAACTTAAAGACAGAATGCTCCAGGAAAATGCTGCACTCAACAGATCGGTTCCCTTCAAAATTGACATTGTAGTCAAAGCTGCTGAACATGTCTTCGACCTTGGTAAATTCTATGATGATGAATCTGACCCTGATGGTCTTGTTTCAGAAGCAGAAGATTCAGACAAAGAAGAAAGTGGTTCATCAGACAATGACGACAGTGATTCTGATGAC
>MU134338.1:284326-343227 GCA_015039355.1 Ramaria rubella
GCCTTAGTGTACCCCAATTCACCTCTCTCAGTTGGATTTGCTCATCTAAGTCTAGGTCTACTACTACTTCTACGTCTACGTCAAGGCCAGCTTTGTCAATCACGTGGCATTTGCTGTTGTATCTCATCTACACTTACATCATCAGATTACATCATCATCATCATCGTCACTGTTACGTCCTCGTCTTCATCTTCGTTCTACCTTTTGTTGCTGCTGATAGCAAAGCGCATTGAGCTGAACACCAGTGTAAGTATCCATACAATGACAACACCACTACCCACTGTCTTTTGGATCCATTTTTGAAAGTAAACCGACACTGAATGGGTATGGAAGTCGTTGTTTCAACTTAAACCACCACTAATTGTGGTAGTTGGTTTCTGCACTGCATATATGCACCACCTTTCTTCATACGATCCTCCTAGTGGGCACTCAATCTGAGCTTTGCGTTCTCATATTGTCATCATCATCCCATTGATAGGGCATGAATTCTGACTGGTAATCAGCGACTAGTTTGCTGATTTCACTCTCATGGTTGTCCTGAATGTCCATTTGCTCATCTAATTTTTCGCTTTGCCGCTCCTCCTCCCCTTCTTGAGCACTCCCTGAGTGCTCAACCACTTCCTCTAACCGTGCACCTGCTATGCCCGGTTTGTTCTTCCACTGTGGGCAATTGGGCTTGATATCCAACTTGTCCACACTCATAGCACGTTAGTTCTGTGCTATGTCCTTGACCTCCTGAACCTCCCAGAGGTTTTTGTGGAGGGCGAGAAGCCCACTCCAGCGCTTTGTGTAGCTTGTTCCCCTATTTGGGGTACACTCGGTCTTGTCTCTGCTTGAAGTCGAGCATTAGGCAGACGATATGTCATCTGCTTCGCTGTAGGACAGCTCCCTGTATTGGGAACTTGGGATGAGCTTGCAACAGCCTGAATTTGACTATTCGTCAAACTAGGCTTTGCTTGCGGCGCATTAGTGCCACTAGACTCCGTCTTGCGCGATCTGATATCATATTGGGACACATCCTCTACAGCCTTTGCAGCCTTGTACAATTCAGTTATTGAACTGTATTCTGTCATGTAGCCAAGTTTTAGGACTTTGTGACACAGTGCTTCTCGAAGCACTGCTACAACCCGCTTGCAGATTGTATATTCATCAGGCGGATGTATCATCTGCACTGCGTACTTTGTAATATCATTTCGTAACTCCTGAACAGTTTTTGTCCCTTGCACAATTGTGTTGAACTTGTTTGACACATGTCTATGCATGAGTGCGTGTAGAAATCGCTGTTGTAACCCAGAGATTGCACTCTCTAGGGTCCACTCGACAACGACTCGATCATGACACTCAATATTTCGAGTGTACCACTCCAATGCCTCACCCTTGAGGCCAGTGCCCAAATAGTTCAGCTGGAGTTCCGAGCTAGAAGGCCCCAGTAAGCTATTCATGCCTAGCCATCTCAGGATTCCTGAGACGAAGTTCTCAAATTCTTCGAGATCTGCTTTCCCAGCATATTCTGCTGGGTGAGGTAGTTTCACTCCAGCTTTAGCAAGCACAGATTTGTCTGGCTTGCTGTCATTGTGTTTCTCAAGGTCAGCTCACACCATCTTTATGACTCCATCTACATATGTAGACAGATTTCCTACCTCCTGAACCCTCCATTCAGGATCCGTAATTGCTAGTGATACCGCATGCAGTATTGCTTGTATCTGCCTGTGTGGGAGAGGCATGTGATTACTCACATCCTGCTACACTGGTGGATCGGCAATGTCTTCGTTGATCTGAAACAATGGTCAACATTTGTCAGCTGTTAAGAACGCATCCCTCAGTCTATAACTGCTACTAAGGGTGGATCAAGCCACTCTTGCTGACTCGATCAGTTTCTCAAAGGTGTCACCTTTGATCTGGGCAATATATGCCTCCTCGACTATTTTATTCGCATGTTTAGCACAGAGTTCTAGCGCACGGTGCTTCCGTCACGCTGCCTTCTGTTCGATCCTATCCCAGTGATCAAACTCACGTTCAAGACTAACATGAGTGCTAGTTGTGGTACTGACACTATCAGCGTCAGACTTCATCATCTCCTGGAGTGACTGTTGGGTCACTGCTTTGAGCACTTCTTGCTCATTGTACATCCTTTTAGATCTGCAAATTCCTTCACGGATATTTTCTCTATCATGAGCCTCTAGCTCATGATCCATCTCTTCCTCAGTATGCTGGTGTGTACTGATGCTATCCTGCTCTATGGTAGCACTCGCTTCACAGGGACCATTCCTTCTGCTTGGTTCAGACGGAGGTGGCATTCTCTGTCTATCTTGTTTCTTGTGAGCTTTTTCAGCCTCACAGTCAACTTCACAATCCTTATTGGGATTGTTTCCACATTCAGGGGCCTCTCCACGTAAAGGTCCCTGTACTTCCTCCTTCAGGGACTGTATTAACAGTTCCATACCATCTCCCAGGGTTTGGAGTTGGTCCGCAGCTTCATCCGCTGCACGAGCCGCCTCAGCCGCTTGTTGGCTCACTTCACGCGTAGTACCTACGTGTTTACAGCTCTCTTTGAGGGCCGTAATCATTCGGGCAATATGTCTGGATGTACGCTCATATCACCGGGTTTTGTCTTCCCAGCGTATCGTCCCATGCTCTTCCATCCCTGTTCAGGATGGCAAACTTCACGATCTGTGATGTTCCTGAACATACAGCAGCTGGGACATTCGCACTCCTGGCGACTTGTCAGTATCACTCATCGGTACTTCTCTCAACTCATCGAGAGGTGATCATAACTTCGACCTGGTCGAAGTTCTTCTTGTTTTCTTAACAGGCAATATTTCGTCCGTTTCTGATTCCTCCAGCGTGGATCTCATTAGATCTGCCAATACTTGCTTTCGACTCATGGAGTCGGAAGCTACGGGCATCATAGTTCTACAAGGACTAGCTATCCTCGTCGGCATTCCTGTTCACCTGTCCACATCGTGGGCAGTCTCAGCTCTCCTGTCTGGGCCTCTGGCTGTGGCTCCAGACGTATCTTGATCCTCTCTGGATCTAGATGTTCAGCTTCAAGTTCTTATCAAAGTCATAGATCTATGATCTATCAGCCACACTGTGGTGTTCTTCTATTGATTTTAGAAAATCAACAGTAAATGTCTGTTTACTGTTTTCCAGGACTTCCAGCAAGTGTTAAACTCGTCGGCTTGGGTAAAAAGATTGGTTTGATCTTTTTATCGATTTATTGCAGTACTGCCAATGAATTGGCAGTCAAAAAAGTGCAAGATACTTAATTTGCATCACACAAACAGACTGAGCCAATATGTTTATTGGAGTCTGCGATTGGTGTGGTTACAAGTAAAGTTAAAGTGATTATCTAAGCTAGTTGTGGACAACTGTACTATCTACAGGCACCCCTAGTGGGTGGTGTTACATAAGCTAACCCATAAGTCACTCTGGTGACTTATCTACTCTAAATAGTAGCATATATGCTACAGTAAGAACCTACATTCTTACACCAGGGCACCTGGAGATTGCAAAACTGTAGATATGTCCAAGCATTGGTAGAGCATGGGAGAGAGCTGGGCAGAGGAGTGAACAGATAAGAAAACAAAGCTTCAGGAGTTCTATTGAAAGAACCAGGACATGTGAAATGTGATCACAATAGTAAACAAATCACACTTACACAATCAGGTCCTGGCACCCGGATCAGTAGCAAGAGATGGGAAGGCTCCTCAAAGCAAGAGCATTGAACATCTTTGACACACTCAGTCACAGGGACCCTAGAAAGGTCAGAACATTCAGTTCAAGCAAAGATAACAAGGCGAGAAGGCCTTACAGGGCCAACTACCTGAGGACCAACCACAGCAATCAACACTATCTCCCATGTGTGCTAATCCGATTCAGCTCATCTTGTCCACAGCAGAAATGAATGTCAACTGCATCTGTTCTGGCTTGTTGATAAATCATGTACAAGCACTGTGGCAACTCCTTTAAGATTCGAATAAAGTTTTAAATGTAGCCGATGCTTACATTTGTGGGTCCTGGGTGAGAGTGAAGTCGGATTGGAAACATATCTTACCTGGTTGGGCCCTGGTGCGAGACAAAACTTCTTCTATAAACAGAAAAGATAGTAACATTAGACGCAAGCAGCTAATAATATAACGTACCTCCCCCAAGCAGCTAATAACATAACATACCTGCATTGTTGTCCTGGACACTCCATGCCATAATAAAATTCACTATCTCTGTGGTTCAAGTGAGACCATGCTTCTAGCATTCCATTATCATAGTCAGTGCCATTGCTATGTTGGTGCTCACCAATTTGTCACCCACCTTACACACATGTATCCTTTTTAGCTCAGCATTGTGGTCCCTCATAGAATACCCATACAACCTTTAGGATGTGCATCCAGCTGGAGATTGAGGGTGATAATGAGCTTTCAGAGAGCCAGAGTGCTTGTAAATGCATGAGTGACTCACCTTTCACCAGACTTCGATGAGATCATTCTGTGATCAGTGCAGCTATGGTTTGGGTGATTTCAGGTTGAATTGAAGTCTCTGCAACATTCTAATGTGAATGAACATGTTTGATGCCACATTGAACATGATGTGATGGATAGTTCGATGGGACATTGTGGTTCTGGTGAGATGACGTGTCGGTCAGAGTTTGAATGGACTTCGTGAAATTCTATGTGACCTGACTTGGTGACTGTGAATCCAAAATGTTCATGTGACGTGTGTTAACTGAGAGGAATCCCTTGCAATAAGCTTTGTAGACAATGGATATTTATGCTTTTGTACATATTTTGTAAATATCATATTATAATATGACTGTGCCTTTTCCACTGAAGATAAGTGTATCTGAGTGCAGTCTGGAAAAAAGTGTATTGAATGCACTTTGGAGAAGTGTGTGAGTAGTTGAGAAATCGAGCACTGTGAACCAGTCCAGTGCAGGTGTAAGAATTTTGCTCACACTCAACAGACTATGCCAATATTTATTGGTATCTGCACGTGGTGTGTATACAAGATTATCTGTCTTATGTAATTACTTGTGGACAACTGTATAGTTGTCCACTATCTACAGGCGCCCCTAATGGGTCGCTTATCTAATACCTCCTATAAACCACTCTGGTGGCTTATGTTCCTCTATCAGTAGCATATATGCTACTGTAAGAATATGCCTTCTTACATCCTCCCCACAGACCAAACCTCAGGAAGGTTTGGGAGACTTTATGCTGATGGAGGGTCAGCATATATTGGTACAGGCACAGTCGATGCACAGCTACTTTGACAGTATTGTCGTAGTATATGGAGTCAGCTGGGTTGACTTCCATCATGGTGTCATCCGCTGTAGTAGCGGATGCAGGCTGAGGGGCGGATTGGGCGGAGGGGCGGATTGGGCGGAGGGTTCTGTCATCTGCACGTCCGTACGTGCCTCTGTGCGATGAGGCCCTCCACCGCATCTGTCAAGTGATGAATCATTGTCCGAAGTCGACGGTGCTCCCCAAAAGCCTGGGGGGCGAGCAGGCGTAGGTATGTGAAGCCCAGTATATGTCTGGCCTTTGCAAGCGTTGAGGACCCATTGTGTGGTCTCGTTATAGCAGATTTTGCTCTGTTTCCACACAAAATAGGGCTCAATGTTGATGAACGCCCTAGCAGGATCCACACCTGCGTAAAGGCCTAGCCACTGGGCTAGCTCACTGAGAGACGTGCTCTCATGAGGGCGTTTCCACTCGAACGCCTTCTCGATGCTGGTGGGCAACAGCGTCGGGAGGTCTTGCCACCAGTTCGTACTGGCAAGCTCAGCCCATCTGCCATGGACCATGAACAGGTCCATCAACTTTTGGAGAAAGACAAGGCTGTCTTTCTTTGGCTTAATCAACTTAAGCCACACCCAGACATCAACATCCTCGAGACAGAGGGTGTTGTCACTATTCCCACGGATAGCAGGGGATACTCCCTCTGGGGAATACTCGATGGTGCACAACGCATCCCTGAGATTGGGAGGCGTGTCATGCACCATCTCAAATGCGGGTGTTTGAGTAGCTAATCGCTGTTCGCGGTCAGCACGTTTGATTACTGCATGCTGCACAGTGCTGTGTGCCAGCGCAAGCTGTTCAACAAATCTTGGATCATTGAGCAAGCAGGTGTCGAACCATGCTGTGGTTCGACAGCTTGTTTGCACTGCAGTGGGGTGTGGTACTTTGCCCAACGGGTGGGGTAAAAAGCCCATCTGTGTAGCAGGCAGGTCGCCAATGGCCGGGGCAATCCGAGCATGCAGTGACGCTGGGTATGGCACTGCCAGCACTCTCTGGTGAGATGCTGTCTTGCGATAGGCTCGAGTAGGTCCTACCGGTGATGCACCAGTAGTAGGAATAGACAGACTCACTGAGTCCATCATCAAGTCTGGCAGTGATGTCAGATCGATTATCGTTGGTGCTGATGGCATCAACTTCTTGGTGGACAGTTTGTCCGCCATTTCACAATTTAGCTGCCTCTCCTTGTCGAGGGCAGCGTGAACTGTGTCGAGCTCTGCTTGGAGCTCACATACGTCCTCTTTATATGAGGCTACCATG
Source organism: Ramaria rubella (assembly GCA_015039355.1). Lineage (NCBI taxonomy): Eukaryota > Fungi > Basidiomycota > Agaricomycetes > Gomphales > Gomphaceae > Ramaria > Ramaria rubella. Next base: position 290,881 of record MU134338.1, read on the forward strand.
TCCTTAATGAAAGGGTGCGCCAGTTTGGTGAGTAATGGTGGCCAGGCCACTTTTAATGTGCGTTCGATGTCGCGCATTCGAGGGTTGATAAGCCGCAGTTTTGCGGCTTGCAGCAAGTGTTGCATGTAAGCATTTCACTCTGGGCAGGAGTCGCAATGGTGTCCTTGACACCATGCACCGTCCAGCTTTGCTCTTTTTGGAGCATTGCAAATTGCTCAGAGGCACTAAGGAGTGCCTCTGGTGAATGAGGTGTGTGGGACCCTTCAGTGTCCATGGAAATTATTCGCTGAACACTCGCACTGGTGCGAGTGTGGAGGTGGTTGGTAACTCTTACCTTGAAGTGGCAATCAAATCGTCACTGAAATGCAGAGCAAGCGCACCTGTTGCATCACGTGACCACTTTCACGTGATGTCGTCATGTCACGTGAATCATTGACACGAATCATGTTTGTGTCGAGTCCTTTTTATTAAGGACTCATTCATCATCTCTTTCATGCCTTATGAGGCATGATTAGGAAGCTCTAGCGGCTTCCTCACTCCCCTTAGCTCTGGATAAGCATCTAGTGCTTCTAACTCTCTGCATGCAGAGAGTGGCTCCCAGGTGACATCTCCCAATGTCCACCTTACTTGTAACTCCAGCTTGGACTTACTAGTCCAGCAATGAGCCAGGATCTCATCTACAAACCATTGTGGTTCGTCTTCTTTCCCATAGTCGTAAATATAATTTATGTCACGACGAGGAAGTCGTACGTCGTCATTGGGTATGTGCGGTCTAATTAGACTTGCATGAAATCTTGGTACTATCCTCTGAGCCGTGAGCTCGGAAGGGAACTCAAGTTTCACAGTAGAAATGGAATTGTCCACTTATATGACTGGATATGGCCCAATATAATTGGGCACTAATTTCCTTGCCTGTCCTTTAGGTAAGGACAGGTTCTTTGTAGACAGATATACTAGCTGTCCTACTTGGTACGTCGTTCCTTGATGGTGTCTGGTATTAGCAGTATCTGTCTGCTGCACTTGGCTCGTGATGATGGCATCGTGAGCATCCATCAGGTTCCACAATGCTTGTTGTGCGAACTGCCGTACTCCTCTGAAGGTAGTATCCACTGATAGTACCTGCCCAATATGGGGCAAGTATCCACTGTTCAATTCGAACGGTGTGTATCCCATGATCGCACTGATTGAGCTGTTCAATGCAAATTCTACCATTGGGCATTTCTCGGCCCAATCCTTCTGATCACTCTGCACTACCGTGCGGAGTATTTGTCCTACAGAATGATTTGCTCGTTCTGTTACTCCATCCGTCTGCAGGTGGAATGCTGTGGACATGAGCAGCTTCGTGCCCATAATGTGCTGCAATTCCCTCCAGAATATGGAGGTGAATTTGGAGTCGCGATCCAATATTATCGACTCCGGCACTCCATGCAAGCGTACTACGTCTTTGAGGTATAACCACGCGACTTGTTGCGCAGTCACTCTCATCGTAGTTGGCACTAGATGCACCATAGACGTGAGTCTGTCAATCACGACTAGTAAGTAGTCGTGACCCTTTGATTCTGGCAATGGGCCAACAAAATCCATTCCAATAGACTGCCAAGGTCTATCAGGTATCAGCAGGGTATGCAATAACCCTGCTGGTCATCTATTGTCCTTCTTTGCAGCCTGACAGGCTGCACAGGATCCACAGAACAACTCTATGTTGGCTGCCATTCCCGACCACCAGTACAATCGCCTGATGTACTTGTCGGTTTTGAATTGCCCAAAATGGCCAACTACTCTATGTGCATGATTGATGATTATCTTGACCATTCTCCTCTCCTTGGAAAACACTTCCCAGGGAAGACATACTACGTCTTTATTGAACTGGTTCTTTGTCCAAACCAGTCCGTTTCTCACCCCAAATCGAGGGTGAGCCTCAGGATTTGTCAATACTTTCTTAAGTATTGGATCTGTTCCATAGCCATTGGCTATGGCTTGTTTTAGGTCAAACTCACATTCTACGTGTGAACGTAGACTCTCTGAGTCTGCACCTGACATTGTAGCTAGTACATGGTCCTCCTCCTTACCTCCCATCTGTGTGGAAGGTTCTTTCGTTGCTTGTTTCATCTGCTGCACGTCTATGACATGCTGCTCTGTCGCCTCTTGCAATCATTGTGACCATTGCGCTGCAGTCATTTGTATTTCCACAAATCTATCCATTGGGAGGAATTCTCCTTTTGGGTCTAGCCGTGCATCTGCGTTGACGTACTCTTCTGCTGGGTGAATTTCCCCCTGCTTGTCATTCTCGTAATAGCGCAACAGGCAGTCAGCTACCTTGTTCTCCACTCCCGGTACATGTACCATGGTGTAGTTGAATCTGGAGAGAAACTCCCACCAGTGCACCTGTCTATCAGACAGATGCTGTTGTGTCTCGAAGTATTCGAGACCTTTGTTATCCATCACCAGTGTAAACTGGCGACCTAGCAGCTTGTCCTCCCACTTCATAAGTGCTTCAAGGATAGCAATCGTCTCATGCTCATGCATTTTGTAATGCCTGTTGCGTGGGACTGAATTTCTTTGATAGAAATCCTACTGGATGACAAGTCGTCCAGTCTGGACCTTGTCCGTAAACTGCCCCGACTCCAGATTTGGAACTGTCGGTCACAACCCAAATGGGTTCTGAGCTAGCATGATTTATAGGCTTCAGAATGGGAGCCTTACATGCTAGCGCTTTGATGGATTCAAAGCACTTATCCATCAAGGGCATCCATTGAAACATCCTGTTGTTGCGCACACTTCCTGATAAGGGAGTTGTATACGTTGTCAAATCTGGCATATACGGTGCCAAATACTGCACAAGTCCAAGAAATCGTTGGACTTCGTTAAATGTTTGAGGTCTTCTCCAACCTCGAACCTTCTCCATCTTATCCGCATCAGCATGTATGCCTTTGTCGTCTATTATGTGACCAAGACATTCTATATGAGGCGAATACAAATCAATCTTGGATTGATTTCCACTGAGGAACAAATGTGTCTCACGTAGGATATCAAACACCTGTCAAAGGTGTTTTTCATGCTCTTCTATAGAGCTCGAGTAAATAAATATATCGTCCAAGTATACGTGGACTGATCGACCAATTTGGTTACAAAAAATCAATGTCATGAGACGTTGAAATGTAGACGGCGCATTGCAGTCGCCAATCTGCATAACCCGACTTTTGAAGGTACCAAATATGGTTGCAAAAGCCGTCTGGTCGACGTCCTCCTCGACTACATGTATTTGTTTGTACATGTCGGACATGTCAAGTTTGGATCGGTCCACAGCATGAGCTACGTCGTGCCGAATCGTATCCTGGTCTGGGAAGGGTGTCATGTCCTTCACTGTGTTGTCATTGCGTAGACGTAGGTCTATCACTGTTCTGAGCTTTCCATTTTTCTTCGGAATGCATAGCACTGGCACTGCAGAATGTACTCACACTGATACCCACCAACCAGCGGTGGTATACCGGTCGACTTTGTCGATCAGTTTGTTTTGAAGTGCTTCCGGGCACTTTGGTAATCGATAATGAAACTGTTTGGTTTCATCCACGACCTTAATTTCGTGGTTAATCTCCCTCCAAGGAGGAAGTTCTAACGGCACACCTCTGAAGAGGTCTGCGTACTCTAGTTCCCATCTTTCCCTTAGTTCGGGAAAGTTCTCCGCCGTCAATGACAGTGGCTCGGTGCGATTACATCCTTCATCAATCCCATCGGTACATTGGTCGAGTAGACCAATGTCAATTTTTCTTGGGGTTTCTTTCCTTTTTGTCTTGTCTCACCTCCCATTTGGCGAGCTCGTGGATGGCTCCACGTGCAACGAGGAGCCAGTCTCGAGTCACGGTTTGTGGCTCACTAGATTAGGCTTAAGACTCGTGATTCGAGTCTTACGTTCATTCGGGTTTTTATAGTCCCACTGCTCTTCCCAAGCATTCGCGTGGTTCAGAATTATTTCCATTCCCATGCGAATGCCTCCCTCGTCTCTAAAGTCGAGGGATATCCCTAATCCACGTAGGAATGATGTTCCTAGTATTGTGTTGTAGTAATCTACGTTCGCTATATCGAAGTATTCCTCAATATTACGTTCACCAAAGTGAATGTTGGTGTCTGTTCCATAGTTGATGGTTGACTTACTGCCGACACATGCTAGCTGTAGACCAATTGGACGTTCGAGTTTGAATGTCTTAATGCCTACAGCACATATAAAGTCTGGAGAGAGCATGACTCCCTCACACCCACTGTCTAGCAAACAGTGGGCTCTGATGCCACCAATCTCCCAATACCTGGAGATTGTTTGGTTGTCTATACGTGCCCGTTTGGGGTGCATCTTATCACGTGGTCTGAACCGATGATCATAGACAGGCTCAATGGTCTTGTCTATGACTCCCATGTAGATGCGAAAGTCCTTGTTTCGACTTAACCCACCACTGACAATAGTAGTTGGTGTCTGTGCTGCATATATGCGCCACCTTTCCTCATACGATCCTTCTAGCGGACATACTCTGTCCGCTCAATACGAGCTTTGTGTTCTCATATTGTCGTCGTCATCCCATTCATAAGGCATAATTTCTGACTGGTAATCTGCGACTAGTTTGCCAATCTCATTCTCATGGTCATCCTGGATGTCCATTCGCTCATCTGGTTTGCCACTTTGTGGCTCCTCCTCCCCTTCATGAGCAATCCCTGAGTGCTCAACCACTTCTTCCACCCATGCACCTGCTATGTGCGGTTTGTTCTTCCACTGCAGGCAATTCGGCTTGATATGCCCAACTTGTCCACACTCGTAGCACGTCAACTCTGTGCTACGTCCTTGACCCCCTGGACCTCCAGAAGGTTTCAGTGGAGGACGAGAAGCTACTACAGCTCCAGCTCCAGCTCTCTGCGTAACCTGTACCCCTGTTTGGGGTACCGTCGGCCTCGTTTTCGTTTGAGATCAAGCGTTTGGTGGACGATATATCTTCTGCTTCACCATAGGATGGCTTCCTGCATTATTGGCTTGAGATGAGCTCAGCACAGCCTGATTTTGACTAGCTGTCAAAGTTGGCTTTGCCTGTGGCACGTGAGCGCTGCTAGTCTCTGTTTTCCACAACCCGATGTCATATCGAGACACATCCTCTACAGCCTTTGCAGCTTCATATAACTCAGTTATTGAACTGAATTCTGTCGTGTAGCCTAATTTTAAGACTTCATGATGCAGTGCTTCTCGAAGCGCTGCTACGAACCGTTTATGAATTGTATACTCGTCTGGTGGATGTATCATCCGCGCTGCATACTTCGTAATATCGTTCAGTAATTCCTGAACAGTTCTGGTCCCCTGCACAATTGTGTCGAACTTATTCGACGCATGTCTATGCATGAGTGCATGAAGGAATCACTGTTGTAGCCCAGTGATTGTACTCTCCAGATTCCAGTTGATTACAACTTGATCATGATGCTCAATATTTCAGGCATACCACTCCAATGCCTCACCCTTGAGGCGAGTGCCTAAATAGTTTAACTGGAGTTCTGTACTGGACAGTCCCAGTAGACTATTCATGCCTAGCCATCTCAGAATCCCTGAGACAAAGTTTTCGAACTCTTCGAGATCTGCTCTCCTAGCATATTCTGCTGGATGAGGTAGTTTTACTCTGGCTTTGGCAAGCACGGATTTGTCCAGCTCACTGTCCTTGTGTTTTGCAAGGGGAGCTCACACCATCTTTGCGACTCCATCTACATACGTAGACGGATTTCCTCCTACCTCCTGGATCCTCCTTTCAGGATCTGTGACTGCTAGCAATACCGCACGCTGACAAGCATGATACTCGACAGCGCCTACTACACTACAAAAGACGCTCACTGCACACGCGCCTATCATCATCAGCTTTCGCCAGACCATCATCTGCTGTGCTACCTCCAGTCCGCCAGAAACATCATCTCCACACTCATTCTATTTTTCATAAATTCTATTTTCAATATGCCATCCAGCATTGCCGCCACCATGTCCCATGATTCGTTTCAGATGACCACCAAGCCAGACATACACGTTGGACCACGCATTGAACTTCCTAGTCGGTGTTCTCCCCTTGATGTTCATTTGTCCAGTCCTCCTCCACAAGTCACACATCGTCGGTACTATCCCCTATATGTCGAATCTCCTGAAGGCCCATACCAAATATTCCCCTCATATCCTCCTTATCACATTCACGATTGCATATGGGTATTCGATCAAACCTTCCATGCTCCCTTCTACATCATCGGTTTTGACCCAAACTTCAAACCAGTGAATGGTTGGCATCGTATCGTCCTCAGGAATAACTGGTACATCAAAGAGCATGGACCAGGAACAGAGATTTGCTACGGTTATGTGCCTAAGGACTTCGTCAAGAAGGGCTCGTCTTCGTTCCCTCTCTGGAGGAAATTCATACCCAAGTGTTGTGATTGGTTCACATGTTTCTGAGTCGTCATCAAGTCACATGACTCACTTACTCATCTTCGGAGATATTTGACAAGCAACTGGAATCCTATTGGACGGCTATGACTCATTTTTCATCACCTGACTCACTCGCTTCTTGGCTGTACTTCTATTTCCAATTGTTCCACATGGTCTATTGTCTGTGACTCACTTCTATTCTATTTCTGGCTTCTATTTCAAATTCGCTGCCACATTTCCATTCATTTCTTCGACCACCTGACTCATTTTTCCATTTCCTTACAAACCATCTTCCTATTTTGGTTTTCTGCCTCTCGCCATTAGTCATTTCTCCTGTCTGCTGTCAACGACATCGTTGTATGGCATACTCGCATCGTTTGTTGTTCTGCTCATGTATATAAGGCCTGTTTCGCCTTAGTGTACCCCAATTCACCTCTATCAGTTGGATTCACTCGTCTAAGTCTAAGTCTAAGTCTACTGCTATGTCTACTACTACTACGTCTACATCAAGGCCAGCTTTGTCAATCACGTGACATTTGCTGTTGTATCTCGTCTACGCTTACATCAGCGTATTACGTCATCATCTTCGTCACTGCTATGTCCTCATCTTCGTCTTTGTTCCACCTTTGTTGCTGCTGATAGCAAAGCGAACACCAGTGTAAGTAGTCATGCAACGACGACACCGCTACCCACTGTCTTTTGGATCCATTTCCGAAAGTAAACCGACAACGCAGTATCACTTGTATCTGCCTGTGTGGCCAGGGGATGTGACTATTCATGTCCTGCTGCACTGGTGGATTGACGATGTCTTCGTCAATCTGATACAACGGTCGATGTTTGTCAGCTGTTAGAAAAGCATCCCTCAGCCTATAGCTGCTACTGAGGACAGATCGAGCCACTCTCACTGACTCGATCAGTTTATCGAAGGCTTCACCTTTGATTCCTACAGTATAAGCCTCTTCGACTAGCTTATCTGCGTGTTGAGAATAGAGTTCTAGTGCACGGTGTTTCCGTCATGATGCCTTATGTTCGATCCTATCCCAGTGCTCAAACTCACATTCAAGACTAATGTGAGTGCTAGTCATAGTGCTGATGCTGTCGGCATCAGACTTCATCATCTCCCACAGTGACTGTTGGGTCACTACTTTGAGCACTTCTTACTCATTATAAGTTTTTTTTTATCTGTGAATTCCTTTGCGGATATCTTCTCTATCGTGAGCATCTAACTCGTGATCTGTCTCCTCCTCAGTACGCCAGCACATACTATCGCTGTCTTGTTCTATTGTCGCACTAGGTTCTTGAGGACCACTCCTAGTGCTTGGACCGGCCGGAGGCGGCATCCTCTGTCTGTCTCGTCTCCTGCAAGCCTTTTCTGCCTCACGGTCAACTTCACGATCCCTATTGGGATTGTTGCCATGCTCAGGGGCCTTTCCTCACAAAGGTCCCTGCACTTCTTCCTCCAGGGACTGTATTAACAGTTCCATACCATCTCCTAAGGTCTGGAGTTGGTTCGCGGTGTCGTTCGCTGCATGAGCAGCCTCAGCCGCTCGCTGGCTCACTTCACACGTAGTTTCTACGCATTACCTTGAGAGTCGTAATCATTCGGGCAATGTGTCCGGTTGTACGTTCATATTGCTGGGTTTCTTCCTCCTGGCACGCCGACCTTTGCTCCATCGTCCCTGATTGGGATGATGAACTTCGCGGTCCGCGATGTTTCTGAACATATGGAAGCTGCAACATTTGCACTCCCGGCAACTCATCGGTGTCGCTCGTCAGCGGTTCTCTTGACTCATCGAGAGATGATCGTAACTTTGACCTAGTCGAGGTTCTTCTAGTTTTCTTAACAGACGATATATTGTCTGTTTCTGACTTGTCCTGTGCAGATCTTCTTTGATCCATCAATTTTCGCTTTCGACTCCTAGAGTCGGAAGCCACAGGTGTCGTAATGATACAAGGACTTGTTATCCTCGTCGGCGTTCCCGTTCGCCTGTCCACGTCGTGGGCAGGCTCAACTCTCCTGTCTGGGCCCTTGGCTGTGGCCCCAGACATATCTGGATCCCCTCAGGATCTAGGCGTTTGGCTTCGATTCCTTATCGACACCATAGATATACAGTCTATCAGCCACGCTGTAGTATTCTTCTATTGATTAGAGGAATAAACAGTAAACAGTTGTTTACTGTTTCCAATGATTCCAGCGAGTGGTACTTGTCGGTTTGGTTGATCTTTTTCTTTTTGTTATCGCAGTGCTGCCAAGATTGGCAGTCAAAAATATGTAAGAATTTTGCTCACACTCGACAGACTATGCCAATATTTATTGGTATCTGCACGTGGTGTGTATACAAGATTATCTGTCTTATGTAATTACTTGTGGACAACTGTATAGTTGTCCACTATCTACAGGCGCCCCTAATGGGTCGCTTATCTAATACCTCCTATAAACCACTCTGGTGGCTTATGTTCCTCTATTGGTAGCATATATGCTACTGTAAGAATATGCCTTCTTACAGCAGGGCTGTATTTCAGTCCCAGTGCATTATGCACTGATCTGGAGTCCCTTCTCTTCCTATAGTGGAACAGCAGAACAAGCGACTGCACCTAGAATGTTTCACATATATAGACTGTGTGATTGCTAGAGAGTACCATGTCAGGAGATAAAGTACAAAGGTAGAACAAGCAGCACTATGTAATAACAACAACTGCTAATCCAAAGGTTAATAAGTCCAAAACTGCACTCAGAGTCAGGAAGATGAGGGAAACATCAAGCAGCTCCTACACACATTGTCATACTCTGTTTCGCACTCAAGAGGTTCCAAACCACCTCTGGGGTTAGCGTTTGGGTTTCGCGGGGTCGTGGACATGGGATACTGTGACTTTGGGTTTCGGAGTATCCGGCACCACCACTTTGTCCGTCAGCTCATCTTTTGGCACCGGCGTCAGCGGGGGCCCCGGCAGGGGCGGTGGCGGCTGCGGCCCTATAAATATATCAGCAGGGCTAGGGTTGGTAATTATTGCCGGTCTTGGCCGGGTGTCCTGTTTATGGCCCTTGCCCAGGAAATTGCCACGATTGAACAGCGCCAAGGGCCGCCCAATCGCATTGTTCGCACGGTCGTGCAGCTACATAATGGTCGTTAGGTAGCAAATGCATCACCGCAAAGACGTACGTACGTAGAGGCCATTCAGCGCCCCAAGGGTGTCCCCGCGGCGGAACACTGGTGCGGCAAGAGCGGCAAGAGTGGTAGCGAGAACGAACAAGCCTTGTAAAAGGAAACGCATTGTGTAAAGAATGAAAGTGTAAAAGAGGGTGCAGGAATAGCAGGAGCGTGAGTGAAAGATACGAATACGAAAGAAAAAGCAACAAGTGTAGGCTAGACACATCGCAAAAACGTCAGAAGATGCATGCATGGTGAAGGGGGTAAACAAGGGTAAACGCACTGCACAGCACTAGACTCTAGGATAAGGAATGAAGAACATTCTTAATCATACATCGGTCTATATACATTCTGGCTCGCAGGGACGATCCACCACGGACTCGTCGATGCCGTGTCGGAGACAGTCTCGCGCAGCGTCGGAGAGCCCCGGACGCAACGTCCTCTCAATGGCGATTCCAATGATTAGCCATAAGGGCTTCTCATTTATCTTTCCCTAGTTTCCCTCGCCGGCACAAGCTCAGTCCACACGGTCGGGCCACCCGGTAAGAAGGTGATCCGCCTGGTCGGGTACGGTGCACGTCCGTCGTCAGGTCTAAAATTCACAATACGGTATGCACTAGTGCTAGTTGATTATTATCTATATATGTAATGATCAGGATTCAGGGTCGGTGAGATAGATAGCACCCGCTTTGATTCCGTCGCCTGTTCCCTCCCCTCCCTTTCCCTCCTTGCTGCTCCCCCACCCTGCTGTTTGACGGCTTCAAGCTACAGCTTAGGAGTCGCATTGGGATTCCGTGCGACATCTCCGTCTGGTAATAGCAACTTGGGTCAACTCTGTAGTATCACCGAATGCCAAGGCAATGAATGACCGCAGGGCGAACATCGACACGCTCGTGGATCTGGATATCAACGGTAATCGTTGCGGCGTGACGGGGACGTTAGGCCGACTCACAAGTCATAGGACGCACTATAGAGGGAGTTCGTGTAACCTTGGCTATCGGTCTGAACGTATGTGCTCGCCCACCTACTGACCATGCTCTAGTTTCTGCACAAACTATGAGCCTATAACATCGGAATTGAACTGTTTCAGGCTATGTGAATCGCCATTGAACGGCTTGCCAGGTGAAACAGTTTATTGTCTAAATAAGATTTCGATCTAATAGTCTTTTTAGCCTTCGTGTCGCCTCTTTAAGGTATCCTCTATAAAAAGTGCGTGGGGATCATATGCATGACTTTAGAGCCTTACGATGACCCCTTGTCAAGATTGCTCATTGAAATTCCCACTCCTCGAGCCTTCGCAGCATTATTGCGCCAAATGCGACAAGTTAGCAGCGGTTTCGTCTGACACCGAAAGGAAGGCAATCGAAGTATTTATTTCGATGTCTGTTATCCAACCCACTGTACTGAAATTGTCACGGCGGGCCTAGGCACAACCGCAGTGCCGTGGATGTGGCGTTGTCTTTTATGTTTCTCAAGGAAAAACTCTGTACATGCGTAGAAGAGGCGGAAAAAAGTAAGTAGTGCACTTATTAAAACCTTGTAGTACACACATGCTAACCATAATATCAGGACCGTATATGTTTGACGGTGAGTGGGTGCTTTCGAACGGTTATGTTCTTCATGTTCTGACCGATATTTAGGCTGCATTGACATCACCAATTACCTTCTACGGCGTACGCTCAGCTACGAGACTACGGGAGCATCGTCTTAATAAGCGACCCCAAAATGCTAACCTTAAGAAAGCGAATGAGATTGTCAAGAAAACCGAGTCATTGAAGAAACTAGCTAAATCGGAATCAATCAACATTAAACTCACTTTGGCTGTATCCAATGAAATGGACCAAAGGGAACGGAAAACCACGTCAAGTAAGTGGTCTTCGTAATTATTCAGTTAACAATATTGATACCTGAGGACTTAGCTGCAGGTGCTGACTATTGTGCGGGGATTTCTGGCAATCCAATGACGGCCGATGTAATCAAAGAGCTGTTGAAATACACGGAGCAGGTATTTGATGAGTATTCCGCACCAGACAAACCAGAAGCCAAAGTTGACTTTGCGTGGTATGCTTTTGCAATGTCTCAATAGGTTGCCTGCTAATAAAGGTCTGTTGTAAATAGGAATAGTGTTAGTTTTGCTGTAGCGAAATCAGCCACAGATATTAGCTACCTCGATATTCGGGATGACACTAATTTGCTAGTTTCGTCAGACAAGCCCCATTCTAGGCTAGCGGCGGACGGGCTGCTTTCTGATAAAGATGTCAAAGGAAGAACTCTCACATTACAATTGAGACTCTATGAAGAGAAACTTTTATCAGTAAGTGACATAGCCTCTCATCCCAGGTGTATTTAATCTCAACTCACCTGTAGGATTCTGAAGATGACATGTTCGTGGCTCCTGCCCACAACATGCAATCATCTTTACGAGTTTCCAAGCGAAAGCTTTCTTCAATGTCACGTGGTGAGTGGTATTAAGTGGAATACCAAGCCTCCCATTCATCTTCTCACTGAAGATCAATCTCCGGGATCAAAACATTATGTTAGTGCTTACCGTTCCCACTCAGCGATTTCTATACCTACAACACCAGCAACTATATACGACTAGCACAGTTTCACCCGAGAGACATGTGTGATTAGAATTGCAGATGGTGTCACGACCTGCCAGACATTGAAGAGTGATCAGGAAGAAATTATACTAGTTCCGCAGGGGTGGTGCTGCTTTGTCAACACTGGCAAGAGGGAGGGAGGTTTCTTAGGATATGGCTTCGTCAAGTTTGCATTTAAGGTTGGTGATTCCTTAACTGCAGATCTATTTCTCATTAATGGAATGCTGTAGTGCCGCATTGGCTCAATGGAATATGCTGTGTTGCAGATGAAGAATTTGCCCGGCCTCACCGAGAAAAATAATGAATGTGACCTACACAACAAACTCAAAGTGCTTGCATGGGAAAAATACTTTCTGGATTCAATTATAAAACGTGCTGTGAATTTTGGTGTGAAAGACTGGCCTAGTATGTCTTTCTTGTTTCAAGATTAGCTGGAATGCAGATGCATTCCTTGGCACACTTGTGACACCCTTATCAGCCACTGAGATGGAACAGTCAGGGGAGGGGCTCATCTGGAGCACATTCTTGGTCGTTCCTCTCCTGGCTTGTCCACAAGGAGAGGGATCTGTGGAGTTCAAATTTTCCAGGAACACGGAAACTGGAAATAGCAGGGGTCTTCTCGGAATGTGGGTGGATGCCTATGCCCACCACACCATTATAGATAGTGCCAGGGAATGGTTAATTGCAGATCTTCAAGGTATGTATCACCACACCCTGAAAACTTACCTTACCACTGCTCATTTATTTGAAGGTTTCATATATTCACAGAAATCACTGGTTCTTTTGATCCACAGGCACACACGTACGTAGCAAGACCTGATGTGCATGTTCGAGATCAGATGACTAATCAACTATGAGGTTTGACTCCTCATCTGGGTTCTGGGATAAGGGCCCAATGGCAATCGAACAATTTCTCAAGGACCATAAATGCAATAAAATATGCCGTAAGCTGGAGCTTCATAAGGAGACAATTACTGTGCCTTGCAAAGCACCAGCCAACAAACCATTATTTTGATCAAGTTCTAGTGACCAGACCAGTTCTTTCCCAAACTCCTGATCATAGACCAAACACCCCAAGTGGTCTGAACCGGGCTTGGGAACTCTAACTTTCTTCATCTTATAAGGTACAAACACTCCTTGGTTTTTTGTTCACTTGTGTCTCCCACTTTTCACAACTTTTGAACTACAATACTGTTTGTTATTTTTAAGCAGTGCATTGCACTGGAATTAATGGTAGCATGTCTTCGAACACTGCCCAAACATTGTGAAGTGTTAACTTCCTGATTCCCAAACTTTTGTAAACCTCCCAAGCCCGTGAAGCATATTCAGGGCTGACAAATTCAATATTCTTCTCACCGCCAATAGCATCCATTAATTGTCGTACCGCAGTTTTATCTACAGCTTGAAGATGGTTCTCAGCACCATATTGTGCATGCAGTTGTAAAGGGAACCCCATTTCATGTGGTTCTACACTTCTCTATTATCTCTTCTTCCTACCTGTTCTTCCCCACTTCTCCCTTCCCCCCATTATCTCCCTTGCCCCTATCTTTTCGTTCAAGTTCGCTTACTTAAGCACCCAGTTACGCAATGGGATTGGAATCCAATCCTGTTACGTAACTTGGCATCCATTCTCACTCACATAAGCACTTGTGTTACATAACAGGATTGGATTCCAACCCTGTTACATAATCACAGTATGTCCCAGTGTTTATTTGCATACTGCTTTAGGTAGTTATCTTGGCAGTGGGAACCTTAGGCTTTTCTCTTTGGATTCCCATCTGCCAGGTATGTATCCTTGTATGTAGTCTTCTGTGAGCTTATATATCTTCAGATTCCCATCTGCCAGTGTTCAGTGTGATATTCCACTTCCCCCTGGAGGTTGCCCTTATAGTAGAAAAGCCTGACAACTTACTGGACCAGTTGCTGTTGCTATTGTCTCTGAATTGACTTCTTCAGGTGCATAGCAGTTCAGAACCCCTCTGGTACACTCTCTACATAGCACCCTATATTCCATCTATCTCCACTATGTCTACACCCATCCCTGAAGACCCTATTTCCTTTGATTTCCAAGCGGCTTACAATGAGCTTCACCAACATGTTGCTGTCCTAGAGGCTGCCCTACGTGTTGAAAGAGAGCAGAAGGAATTGTTATCACAACAACTCCGGCAAACAGATGTCCAAGTACACACCTTGAACCATGATGTCGCCAACCTCATGACCACGTCACTCTCCCCCCCCACCACTCACAAATGTGCAACACCTGCCACTCCAGCTGACTTCAGTGGTGACAGAGAGAAAGGACAAGTCTTCCTAAACTCGTGCAAGCTCTACCTTGCCCTATGCCTGCCCCACCATCGTCTCTACTGGTCTTAACCACAGAAACCCACACCCACCTCACCAATCAGACTTGGCACCACAACTTCAGCTAGCCCCACCTGCTGTCACCACAGCTGTTCAGCCAGTAGCAATGGAGGTAGATGCCACTCATCATTGTCAATCTAGTTCTCTTGTCTGCCATAGGTGCGGAAAACCAGGCCACTTCTCTAGAGAATGTCCTCAAGCCTTTGATGTTTGTACCATGACTGCAGAAGAGAAGGAGGAATGGATCGCCCACTTGGTGTCATCTGCTGATCATAAAGCTGCAAGCCCTATCAAGGAGGATGGTCCAGAGCCTCAGGAAGAAGAAGAGGATTTTGTGTTGCGTGGCAGGTGAATAGTGTGCCCCTGCTGCCAATTTCCAATCATTTTTCTCCACTGCTGTATAATCAGGTAAATGATGAATATACAGATTCAGAACCTGATTCCTCAGCTACAGAGACCGAAATGCTAGACACACAACCCTTAACTCCTTTCTGACCTCTTACTCGCTTCCATCGTAAAAAATGGGAACAAAACCTCCCTGCACAGTATGTTGTTGCTTCCACCCCAGGCCCAAACTCCCTCTATCTCCCAGTTGAGGTTCAAACCACAGACACAGCAGAGATCAAGTTGGTTCGCACTCTACTTGACTCTGGTGCCACTGGCTTGTTTATCAACTTGGGATTTGTTAAGGAAACCCGCCTCACTGCACGACCACTCTCTCATCCTATTCCTGTGTACAATGTTGATGGCTCACCCAATGAATCTGGATCTATCACTGAAGTCGTTCATCTAATTCTGCGGTACAAAGACCATTCTGAGAGAGCTGTGTTTGCTGTTATGCACCTAGGGCATCAACATATGATCCTTGGCTACACCTGGCTTTGGGACCACAACCCAGAAGTTGACTGGAAGTCTCAAGAAGTACAGATGACTTGGTGTCCTCCCCAGTGCCATACATGTTGCAACATCATCAAGGAAGAACATCAGAAGGCCCTACGACTGCGCACCTGCCATATTGGTCCTAGCCCCATTCTCATGCATGATTCTGATGGATCAACAGCTGAAGAAGAACTCCTCCTGAGTCAACAGTATGGGGGTGATTCTGAAATGGCTGGAGGCACATCTGATGAGGCCATAGAAGAGGGTGACTGCATTCTAGTTGCTATGCTCCCTCCCCAAGCTGAGTTCATTTGTGCTTCTTCAACAACATCCCAATGCCTTGCAGAAGCAGCCTGGCGCAACTCCCAGCCTTCAGACACTCTTCCTGACTACCTGTCTGACTATGAAGATGTCTTTGCAAAGGAATCATTTGACAAGCTTCCAGAACACAAACCATGGGATCATGCCATCGAGTTAGAACCCGGAGCCAACCCCAGAGCCTCACCCAAGGTATACCCCCTCTCCCCAGGAGAGCAGGCTGAATTGGACAAATTCCTCAAGGAGAATTTGAGCACAGGATGCATCCGACTGTCGAAGTCACTAATGGCCTCACCAGTGTTCTTTGTCAAAAAGAAAATGGTGCCTTACGGTTTGTCCAAGACTATCAAGTGCTGAATGCAATGACAATCAAGAATCGCTACCCTCTTCCTTTGATTTCCAACCTTGTCAACAGCCTACGAGGGGCCCACTACTTTACTAAGCTTGATGTTTGTTGGGGCTTTAACAATGTCAGAATCAAAGAGGGTGATGAGTGGAAAGCAGCATTCAGGACAAATCGGGGACTGTTTGAACCTCTAGTGATGTTCTTTGGCCTCACTAACAGCCCTGCCACTTTCCAGACTATGATGAATGACATCTTCCATGACCTCATTGCTGAAGGTGTCATATGCATTTATCTGGATGACATTCTGATCTTTTCAGAAGATCTAGAAAGTCACCATAAAGTCATACAGAAAGTGGTACAGCGTCTCAGAGAACACAAGCTTTATTTGCGTCCTGACAAGTGCAACTTTGACAAGACCAAGATTGAATACCTAGGTCTCATCATCTCTCATGGGAAAGCCAAAATGGATCCTGTCAAGGTTGCTGGTGTTGCTGAGTGGCCAACACCTAACAATAAGAAGGAGGTGCAGTCGTTTCCTTGGTTTTGCCAACTTCTATCGTCAATTTATTGAGAAGTTCTCACACCATGCATGTCCAATGTTCGACCTGCTTCACAAAGACAGTCCTTGGACATGGGGACCCTCACAGCAGGCTGCCTTCGACACTATAAAGAGATTGGTAACATCTGCACCCATCCTTGCATTCCCAGATGACGACCTCCCATATCGTGTCAAAGCAGATAGCTCTGATTTTGCAACCGGTGCTGTTCTTTCCCAACAGTCCAAGGTCAATAACAAATGGCACCCCATAGCCTTCTTCTCCAAGAGTCTCAGTCTGGTTGAGCGCAACTATGACAAGGAAATGCTCGCCATCATGTGTGCCCTTGAAGAATGGCAACACTTCTTTGAGGGGGTGAGACATCATGTCGAGATCTGGACAGACCACAAAAATCTCAATATTTCCACATGGCCAAAAAGCTCAACCGTCGCCAAGCCTGCTGGTCTCTTTATCTGTCTCGGTTCGACTTCAACCTGTACCATCGTCCTGGCAAGACAATGGGGAAGTCAGATGCACTCTCACGCTGACCTGATCATGGCACTGGCTCAAATGACAATGATAATTTGGTGCTTCTCCAACCAGAACTCTTTGTCATCCGTGCACTGGAAGGACTGGAGTTTACAGGTGAAGAACGTGACATCCTGAGGGACATTCGTAATGGCACCAAGGAGGGAGAGCTAGAGGGGTCAGTTGCATGTGCTGCTAAGGAACTTTGCAAGACTACTGGGAAGTCTGTGAAGTCATCAGAGTGGAGTGAGAGGGATGGTACACTTCTGTTCTGTGGAAAGATATATGTCCCTGATCAGCATGACTTACGATGTCAAATTGTCTCCCAACATCATGACACTTGTATTGCTGGCCATGCTGGATGTTGGAAGACCTTGGAACTTGTCTCTTGGAACTATTGGTGGCCCCACATGTCTCGCTACATTGGTAGCTACACAAAGGCGTGTGACCTATGTCTACGCACCAAGGCTCAGCGTCGATTGCCTATCGGAGAACTACACCCTCTGGAGGTTCCTGAGCAGCAGTGGGAGACGGTCAGTGTTGACTTCATTGTTGAACTCCCAGAGTCGCATGGGTACGATGCTGTGATGGTTGTTGTGGATTCCTTATCCAAACATTCTCACTTCATCCCCACCTTGACCACAGCATTGGGGGCCTCTTGTCTCTTTAGAGATCATGTTTGGAGACACCATGGCCTACCCCTCCATGTGGTTTCAGACCGAGGTACACAGTTTGTCAGTGAGTTCACTCGTGAGCTATACAGACTTCTGGGTATCAAGGTGGCTACCTCCACCGCATACCACCCACAGACCGATGGACAGACAGAACTTGTCAACCAAGAGCTGGAGCAATACCTCCATCTATTTGTGAACGAGCAACAGGACGACTGGGATGACCTCCTACCCCTTGCAGAGTTCCAGTACAATGACCATGTTCACTCATTCACAAAAGAAACTCCCTTCATGCTTGACTCTGGTCACCACCCACGCATGGGCTTTGAACCTCACCAGCAGCCATCTAGGAGAGAAGCTGTGAATGAGTTCAAACAACGAATGGCTGACTCCCTGTCTGAAGCCCGAGCTGCCCTTGTAAAGGCAAAAGAGGATATGGCTCGATACTATAATCGTTGTCATGAGCCAGCCCTTACCTTTGTTCCTGGTGACAAAGTCTTCCAAGATGCAAGTGACATTAGCACCACTCCCCCCTCTAAGAAATTGTCACATCGGAATCTAGGCCCATTCCTAGTGGAACACAAGGTTGGCTCCAATGCTTACCGTCTTCGACTCCCCAAGTCTATGAGTCGCCTCCACCCTGTCTTCCCTGTGGTGAAGCTCCTCCCAGCCCCTCCAGACCCCATTCCTGGTTGGAAAGCTCAACCCCCACCTCCCCAGTCCTTGTAGGGGAAGATGAGCATTATGAGGTTAAACAGGTTTTGGACAGTCAATTCCACCATGGGAAACTCCAATACAAGGTCAGGTGGAAGGGTTATGGGTATGAGCATGATGAGTGGATTCCTGAGACAGATTAGCAGCCCCATACCTCATTGCTGACTTCCACCTCCTCCATCCTGGTGCCCCTCGTCGCATTCGTGCTGCTGATTTCGACACCTTCCATCAAAAAACACCTGTACCCCCAGTAGGTCTCAGTGTGTCGGGACGTCACACTCTAGAAGGGGGGTGATGTAAGGGGAACCTCTGTTATGAACTGGATTTCTTCTCGTCGGATGTCGGATTTGTCAGAGTACGGGATTGGAGTCAGAGATTGAGACGTACAGATGTTGGCTTCAACTTATAGGTTGCGCCCTCTTGGATCCTTCGTGTCCTGGTATTTCAGAGGGTCGGAATGTCGGAGGAGTTGGGCAAGATCAGAAAGTCGGATAGAACTTAGAAGCGGAAGCGAGAAGTTGTCAAGTCAAGGTGGGTCAATATTCGAACTGGTTAACAAGTACATGGAGGAGTTGTATATAACAAATTGATGTAATCCGAATCGGAAAGATACGAACATGGAAATCCAAAACAGAGCGAAAACAGGATCGAGGTAGAAGTAAATATGGACATAAGACCGAGGATGTAGATCTTTGATGAAAATGACTAAATATAGATGGGATGGAGATAAGCAAAAACAGGTGGAGGAGTCAGAAATGCGAATTGGAATATGTCGGAGAAAAGCAGAAAAGCTGAGAATGAATCTGGGTTCTAACAGTATCTCCTCTTTAAGGCCGAGCCCTCGAGACCTAAGATCACTGTGGGAGGTTTGGTTTGGTTATTAAGCAAAACCCCTAATGTGATATATAAGAGTGATGGATGGAGCTCGACTTATCAGTTCCCTGATCTTCCTATCCCTGCCCTTTTCTAGGCTAAAATGTCAATGCCGCCGGTTATCTCGCTTGAGGACCTGATTTCTGAAGATGATTTGGAATCAGGGACCAATTTAGAAGCACAGATTCGCGAGATTTCGGAGTTGCAAAAATAAGCAGCGAAGAAATTAGAGCAGAGAAGGTCGGAGTGGAAAAAGGCAGAAAAGGAGGAGAGGAAGGCCAACCAGAGATCGGAGGAAAAGTCTCGGGGGAGGAAAAGCGATGTGGTGGAGAGAACCATTGCCCATAGGAGGGTTCACGAATCTGTGATTAACCAGGTCGGGCATGAACAGTGTTGTTGTGCGGGATGTCAGGTTCAGGATATCTTTTGTTCGCCGATGGGGGAGGGAGCAAATGCAACATGCAATGAATGCACAAAGGATGGGAGGATGTGTCGTCGACCAGGAACGTCAGGATTTGCGGAAGAGTTTGTGAAAGGCGTGGATATGGGTGAGGAAGGAACAGCGGAGTTGCTGGTGAAGGAAATCTGAGAGTTGCAGAAGTCCGTTGATCGTCACGTGAGTTCCATGCGGACATATTCCGAGGAGACGCAGATTCTCACTACATGGGTACAAAGGATGGTTCAGCACCAAGAGTGGGAAGTGGAAGTGAGGATGGAGGAAATGGAAAGGGATGAAATATGGGAATCAGAAAATTGAATTGGGATTTGAGCGGAAAGCGCGAGGCGGAATTTCTTGGAACAGGGGGGGAAATGTAATTAGGATCTTGAACATAAAATGTAGGAAGAATTGGGGAAAATCGGAAAAAAATCGGAGAAAGAAGGAAACGTTAAGGAAGAGTCAGACCGGGTTTGTCAGGATATTTGCGATGAAAGTCTTCAACGATCTCTGAAGCATTGCCTAATTCCGTAGCAGGAATCCACGAGGTTTCTTCATCAGTACCCTGAGAACCCATCCAACATACTAAATATTGTATCTTGCAACGTTGGCGATTGTCTATCTTGGAGTCCAGAATTTTGTCAATTTCATATTCGGGTTCACCTTCGATAATAACTGGCAGAGGCGGTGACAAGCATGATACTCGACAGTGCCTACTACACTACAAAAGACGCTCACTGCACACGCGCCTATCATCATCAGCTTTTGCCAGACCATCATCTGCTGTGCTACCTCCAGTCTGCCAGACACATCATCTCCAAACTCATTCTATTTTTCATCGATTCTATTTTCAATATGCCATCCAGCATTGCCGCCACCACATCCCATGATTCATTTCAGATGATTGCCAAGCCAGACATACATGTTGGACCACACATCGAACTTCCCAGTCGACGTTCTCCTCTTGATATTCATTTATCCAATCCTCCTCCACATGTTGCACATCGTCGGTACTATCATCTCTATATCAAATCTCCTGAAGGTCCATTCCAAGTATTCCCCTCATATCCTCCTTATCACATTCACGATTGCATATGGGTATTCGATCAAACCTTCCATGCTCCCTTCTACGTCATTGGTTTTGACCCAAACTTCAAACCAGTGAATGGTTGGCATGTATTGTCCTCAGGAATAACTGGTACATCAAAGAGCACAGACCAGGAACAGAGATTTGCTACGGTTATGTGCCTAAGGACTTTATCAAGCAGGACTCGTCTTCGTTCCCTCTCTGGAGGAAATTCGTATCCAAGTGTCGTGATTGGTTCAAATGTTTCTGAGTCGTCATCAAGTCACATGACTCACTTACTCATCTTCGGAGATATTTGACAAGCAACTGGAATCCTATTGGACGCTATGACTCATTTTCATCACCTGACTCACTCGCTTCTTGGCTGTACTTCTATTTCCAATTGTTCCACATGGTCTATTGTCTGTGACTCACTTCTATTCTATTTCTGGCTTCTATTTCCAATTCGCTGCCACATTTCTATTCATTTCTTCGACCACCTGACTCATTTTTCCATTTCCTTACAAACCATCTTCCTATTTTGGTTTTCTGCCTCTCGCCATTAGTCATTTCTCCTGTCTGCTGTCAACGACATCGTTGTATGGCATACTCGCATCGTTTGTTGTTCTGCTCATGTATATAAGGCCTGTTTCGCCTTAGTGTACCCCAATTCACCTCTTTCAGTTGGATTCACTCATCTAAGTCTAAGTCTAAGTCTACTGCTATGTCTACTACTTCTACATCTATGTCAAGGCCAGCTTTGTCAATCACGTGACATTTGCTGTTGTATCTCGTCCACGCTTATGTCAGCATATTACGTCATCATCATCATCACTGCTACGTCTTCATCTTCATCTTTGTTCTACCTTTGTTGCTGCTGATAGCGAAGCGCACTGAGCTGAACACCAGTATAAGTAGCCATGCAATGATGACACCGCTACCCACTGTCTTTTGGATCTATTTCCAAAAGTAAACTGACAGTGGAGGCTGTATTCGGTTCAGGATTGT
Organism: Ramaria rubella; assembly: GCA_015039355.1. Classification (NCBI taxonomy): domain Eukaryota; kingdom Fungi; phylum Basidiomycota; class Agaricomycetes; order Gomphales; family Gomphaceae; genus Ramaria; species Ramaria rubella. Next base: position 312,796 of record MU134338.1, read on the forward strand.
GTTTGGAGTCGCAGGTTCTAGCATGGAAACGTGGAAAGATGGATGAACCGCACGCATACTGTCGGGTAGTCAGAGAATAAAGGCTCTATTACTGGTACCTGCGGGTGCGATGATATCAAAAGGTCCGAGGTATTTTTCGGCAAGCTTCTTTGAAGGTCGGGTTGTGTGGAAAAATTCAGCTTTGACACAGACTTTGTCGCCTACTTTGAAGTCTGGAGCTGGAGAGCATTTCTTGTTCGCGGGTTCCTCATATCGGGATTGCGCGTTGGAAATTCTCTTTCAGAGTTCCTGGTGGAGTTCGTTTAAGTCGATTGCAAAATCTTTCGCATGGGAAGAAACAAGATCGCATTTGGGATGGACGGAAATGTCAGGATTGTAACCTTTGTTAGCGAAGAACAGAGAGACTCCTGTTGTCACGTTCGGAGCATTGTTATAGGCGAATTCTGCGATTGGAAGAAGTTCAGCCCAATTGTCTTGTTGATAGTTACAATAAATGTGAAGGTATTGCTGAAGAGTCTGATTCATTCGTTCAGTTTGTCTGTCACCTTCAGGGTGATATCCGGAGGTGAAGTGGAGATTCATGTCTAGTGCCCCCCCGAGTGTGCGGAAGAAGGAAGACACAAATTCGGAACCTCGATCGGAGGTGACGTGAGTTGGAACTCCATGCTTGGAGAAGATGTGGAGAATGAAAAGCTGAGTGAGCATCAGAGAAGTGATTGTCGTGACTGTTGGAATGAATATCGCTTGTTTCGTGAGTCTGTCAATGATAACGAGGATGCTGTCAAAACCCGATGAAAGCAGAAGCGGCTCAATGAAATCCAAAGATATAGAATTTCATGGTCTTGGCGGAATTGGTCGATGCTTAAGGAATCCATAAGGCCGATGTCATTGGGATTTTGATCGCAAACATGTTGCACAGGATTTGACATAAGAGATAATGAAGTTTCAGAGTTTCGGCCATGTATATTCTCATTGGATGTTGCTGAGAGTCTTGTTTTGTCTGAAATGTCCGGAGATCTGGTGGTCGTGCAGATATTGTAAAACACAGAGTCGGAGGTCATTAACGTTGGGGACATAGATTCGATTGTCGAGTCAGAGGAGTCCTTGAGGGTTGACTGACCATCGAGGTGTCGGAGGGTTTGCAGGATAGTCAGAAATTGCGGGATTGGAGGAGATGGATTGTCGGATTTCTTCATGGAGTTTCTCGAAATCCATGTTGGTAACTGCTTGGAGAATTGTGACATTAAGGGATGTGGCTCAGAGGGACAATGACGGCTGTTCGTTAGTGAAAACCAGGCGGAAGTTGTGCGGGTTAACGCTGGCATAGTCCACTCCCCTCTTTAGGATAGACGTCCCATCATCTAGTTAAGGAGTCGGGTTTTGTTCCGAGTTTCCCGGGTCGGAATCGGATAACGAGGTTGAACTGACATAGGTATTCCGACCATCGTACTTGTCATCAAGTCAAAAGTTTGGTGGTCGTGAAATATTCGAGGTTCTTGTGGTCGGTTACAATGTCGATGGTGGAACCGGAACCTTCGAGGTAGTGTCACCAAATCTTGAAAGCTTCGAAAATAGCAAGTAATTCTTTGTCGTGGACGTTGTAGTTTAATTCCGGGGCTGTAAAAGTTCTGGAATGAAAAGCTATGGGGTGAATTTCACCGTCTTCCGGAGAAATGATAGAGAGGATTGCCACTAGGGCATAGTCCGAGGCATCGGTTTCCACGATAAGTTGGCAATCGGGGATCCAGTGTGTGAGGATCGGAGCTGTGGTGAAGGCTTTCTGGAGTGTTTCAAATGATTTCCGACACTCATCAGAGAAGTTCCACTTTACGGTTTTCCGAGTGAGTTGCGTAAGCGGAATTGCGATGTCAGAGTAATTATGAATGAAGTGTCGGTAAAAGTTCGCAAACCTAGGAAGGATCGGATGTCTTTTATTTTTCGGGGTTCGGGCCATTCTTGAATTACTTTGATTTTGTCGTCTGCCATTGAAAGTCCTTCCGGAGAGAGTATGTATCCAAGATATTCCACCATCGTCTTGTGGAAGTCGCATTTGTCGGATCTTGCATAAAGTCGGTTTTTTCGGAGATGTCGGAGGACTTTGCGGACATGTTCTTTGTGTTCTTCCAGGTTGTTGGAGTAAACTAGTATGTCATCTAAATAGATGAGGACTGAAACATCGAGCATGTCGCTGAATATGTCGTTCACGAATTGCTGAAAGGCAGCTGGTGCATTAGTGAGACCGAAGGGCATAACACACCATTCAAAGGAACTGTATCAGGTCCTGAAGGTGGTTCTCCACTCGTTGCCCTCTCTAATGCAGACTAAATGGTAAGCATGTCGGAGATCAATTTTGCTGTAAATCCACACCTTTCCGGGGCTTTCCAAAAGGTCAGAAAGTCAGGGAAGCAGATATCGGTCTTTTTTCATGATTTTGTTGAGACCACGGAAATCGATACAGAGTCAGAGTCCGCCTAACTTTTTCTTCAAGAATAGTACCGGAGCACCATGTGGAGAAAGTGAAGGGCAGATGAATCCTACTAGTGCCTTGTCAATGAATTTTCGGAGTGTTTCTAGCTCAACTGGGGATAGGGAATAAATGGTTCCCAAGGGGGGACTCTCTCCCTCTATCAAGTCAATCTTGAGATCGTACGGTCAATGATCGGTGAGGATTTCCGCTTTCTTCTTGCTGAAGATGTCAGAAAACTCGTGATATTCCAATGGAACACCATCGAGATTGGCTGTTGGATCGGGATTTGGGGAAGCGAACCTTCCTTTCTGAAATACGCATAACTGAAAGATCTCCTCGTCATCTAGTCTGCACAAGCGAGCAAACGCAGAGGCAGGGACTAGGTCAATAGGTGAGTCTTGTTTGGATGTTGGAGGGGCATCCGCGTAATCAGATTTCAGGATTCTGGGAACTGCAGAAGCAGATTTCGTGGAGAGTGACGTTGGAATTGAATCTCGCTGCTGAGGAATGTGGAACGATATACTACTCATTACCCAGTCAATCAACGGATTGTAGCAGGTGAGCCAGTTGTGTCCTAGCACAACAGAGCAGCTAGAATCAAGCAGTGTTACATACATAGCAACAACCTGATTTTCGCCAGACAGAAAGCGGATTGGCATATTGATAGTCTGCATAATTGAGACATTAGAAGTGACGTCAAAAAGTTTTAGCAGGATTTGCGGGATATTGCAGGACTCCAGCGGAAGCTTGGAAGCGAATGATGAGTCTATAAAACAATGAGTGGAACTGGAGTCCATGAGAGCTTGAATGTCAGTATTCAGAATAATGTTGGAAGTCAATCGTATAGTAAGAGAATCGGATTTTGAAAGAGCGGAAGCATTGAGTCGGACCTCGGAAAACGCACAGATGGAATCAACACAACTCTGGGTCTGTGTGGAGGTCTCAGAGCTGCTTATTATTATTTTGAATCAGTAACAGCCACAGGTTTGGCCTTGAACTCGGTTTTGCTCGAAATTGCGGAGGCCGCTCGGGCCTTCGATTGAGCATTAAAAGAGGTTGATCGTGGACAGTCCTTCACGATATGCCCAGGCTTCCCACAGAACATGCAAAGGTTTTGGTCCATGCGTCGCTGCCTCTCCTGTTGTGTTAACTTTCCGTCTTTTCCGAGTATGTTGGGGAATTCCAGAGTTTTTTGGAAATTCGACGTGGAGGACTGAGGTTTGGTAGAGGAGGCAGAAACTGAACTGTTGTTGTTGTTCGTCCTCTTCTGCGGTTGGTTCAATCGGGATTCTTGCTTGTCCGATTTGCTGCTGTTACCAGAGTAGTTGTTGTTGGAAGTGGTGGTGCGGTTGACTTCGCCTCACTGTTCCCAATAATGGCTGTCAATGGTTTGCGCGAGTTGTCGGAGTTCCAGAAGTGTGTCGGCTTTGTCTCAGGTTGCAAGAATATCTTTAATACGATCGGGAAGTTTAGTATAAAAACTCCTATGAAGGGTGGTGTCGCCCCAGTTGACTCTAGCAGCTAGGCAGTTGAACTCTACGATGAACTTGTAATGCGTTGGTTGTCGTGCATTCAGAGATTGTCGAGTTCAGTTTCTGCATCGCTGATGGGATCGTAAGCTCCGAAATTCTCTCGGAGTACCGTTGTGAAGTCCCAATAGTTTGTAAGCCAGGGCGGGTCTTGGAAGGCATCGTCATCTAAGAGTTCAGGTTCGAAAAAATCTAAAGCTATCCCTTTTAAAAAGGAGATAGTGTAAGTAACTTTTGCTTCGTCACTGGAAAAGGTCTGAGGACAATCGCGGAAGTGGAGCTTGCATTAAGGAGAAAGGGGTGGAGTTTTCAGGAATCCAATTCGTCGAAGGTGTCAGGTTCATGGAGCTTGGTTTTTCCGGTTTGACATTTGTTCGGAGTTCCCATGTGCTTGGCTATCTGTTTTAAAGCTTTCAACATAGCCTTCCCCTCATCCTCTTCATTGTCATTGTCGTCCTCGTTGTTGTTGATGTTGTCGTCATCACCGGGGTCGTCTTCTGGTTTGTTATTCAGAAGGTTAGATCCAGGGTCTGTGATTCCAGTGACAGTACGGGATCTGGTAGAAGGCATAATGAATGGATCAAGAGTTTTAGTTTGAATATACTGTTATGAACTGGATTTCTTCTCGTCAGATGTTGGATTTGTCGGAGTACGGGATTGGAGTCGGAGATTGAGACGTACGGACGTTGGCTTTAACTTATAGGTTGCGCCCTCTTGGATCCTTTGTGTCCTGGTATTTCAGAGGGTCGGAATGTCAGAGGAGTCGGGCAAGATCGGAAAGTCAGATAGAACTTAGAAGCGGAAGCGAGAAGTTGTCGAGTCAAGGTGGGTCAATATTTGAACTGGTTAACAAGTACATGGAGGAGTTGTATATAACAAATTGATGTAATTTGAATCAGAAAGATACGAACACGGAAATCCGAAACGGAGCAAGAACAGGATTAGGGTAGAAGTAAATATGGACATAAGACTGAGGATGTAGATCTTTGATGAAAATGACTAGATATAGATGGGATGGAGATAAGCAAAAACGGGTGGAGGAAGTCGGAAATGCGAATCGGAATATGTTGGAGAAAAGCGGAAAAGCTGAGAATGAATCTGGGTTCTAACAACCTCATTTCATGTGGTTCTACACTTCTCTATTATCTCTTCTTCCTACCTGTTCTTCCCCACTTCTCCCTTCCCTCCATTATCTCCCTTGCCCCTATCTTTTCGTTCAAGTTCGCTTACTTAAGCGCCCGGTTACATAACGGGATTGGATTCCAACCCCGTTATATAATCACAGTACATCCTGGCATTTATTTGTGTACTCCTTTAGGTAGTTATCTTGGCAGTGGGAACCTTAGGCTTTTCTCTTTGGATTCCCATCTGCCAGGTATGTATCCTTGTATGTAGTCTTCTGTGAGCTTATATATCTTCGGATTCCCATCTGCCAGTGTTCAGTGTGATATTCCACTTCCCCCTGGAGGTTGCCCTTATAGCAGTGCAAATGCTATATTTGGGGAAACTCCAGATGGCAATACTTTCTTGCGGTCCTTGCGCACACGGTGATTGTTGAACCGATTACGAAGAGCATCTAGCTCTTGCTGTATTAGGGTTGGCCACAGCCATTGGACTAGTGCACTTATAAATGAATTGTCAGCACACTGAAAAGTGAAGCCACAGAAACCTACTCGTGATTTGGATTGGACAGGTTGTATATTCCTTTCCCAGCCTCCCAAAAAACCTTCACATTATCCCCCCATTGCAGACAAAGCTGCAACCAACCCCGTTCAATTGTCATATTGTGGACCGATCTCATAAACTTGTGTGCCAGCAGCTCATCAAGAGACAAGTCCAGTGCGAAGTATTTCCTAAATACACCCATTAATACAAGTAGTACAATCAATGGAAATTAACCCAAACCGTAATGCATGAGCAATACCGAAAACTGTAATAGTTTCAGTACCACAGTCTGTTGTAGTTTGGATTGGCATCCCTCAAGACTACCTAAGACAATGAACATGGAACAGGAAAACAAATGGGACTTACCGTCAAGGCTCTCAATCAACGAAAGATACAAGTACGCTATGGCCTTCTTCAGTCAATTGTTCGGAACCACCCATATTCCTAACCACTTTCTAGACCATACATCACGAAGACCCCACACCGGAAACCCAATCTTGGAGAGCTTGTCATGTCCATCACCACTCCATTCATGGTGTGGGCCAAGTACCACCAAAGCTTGTCGAAAAATCTTCTTCCCAGTGGGTTCTCGCAGCTCAAATCCCCTGGGATCTTGAATACGCATCTCATCAGTCACATAATCCCTTAAAAAGTTTGTTTTAAGTTTGATTCAGTTAAAGAACTTTGGTTGGCTCATCAAGTCAAATGGATTCTGGTCTCTTCAGCGATGGCCTCTGCAATAAGTTTTGGACCACGTCGGCAAGTAGGATCTTGAGCCATTTGATCCAACACGAGTTGCTGTTTGACAGTATCGGGGAGGCTTCGAGTACTTGCCCTGCTTGCCTTGAGTCCCAAGGCTCTGCGTCATCGATCCACAGTTGTGTCGCTATCACATCTGATTAGTACAACTTGTGCCGGTTACTAAGCTTTGTACAAACCTCATTTTGACCTGGTGTTCTGTCAGGAGCAAGTCAGAGCGCAGATGGGGCTCCTGCAAGCGTGGATGTGGCTCCTGCAAGCGCGGATGGGGCTCCTGCAAGCGTGGATGTGGCTCCTGCGAGCGTGGATGGGGCTCCTGTGAGCGTGGATGGGGCTCCTGCAAGCGTGGATGGGCCTCCTGCAAGTGAAAATGGGCCTCCTGCAAGTGCAAATGGGCCTCCTGCAAGTGCAAATGTGGATCTGGCATCCAACTCAAGGGAGTGTGGATGGCAACGGATGGCTCTGGAAGGGCGAGCGATTGCAGAAGAGTTAGTTGTAAAAGGCTTGGGGTTTCGCTTTTGGTCATTGGGGAGGAAATCTGTAGCAGTGAGGCCACCTTTCTAGACCCCCACCCAATGAGCTGCTGTGTGCTGATCTCTGCCTTCTGCAATGACGTTTGAGCTCGACGTAGCTTCCCTCAAGCCCTTTCTATAGCAGCTCCAACTGCCTCTTCATCTCGGGCTCCCTTTCGCTTTTTGGGGGGTGTGCTGCCATTCTTCAGGTCTTGAAGATCACATTGAGTGTGTATCAATGTTTCACGGCAGAGGGTGACCTTCAAGACACTGATTGAGAGAGACTTGTTGGATGCTTGGATCCACGCATCCACATCATCAAGACCTTTCACATGTGATGTAACTAAGAGAAACCGTGATTAGCCTGTATCTAGCAGCGTACACCCCTTTCCTTCACAATTGACATCAGCATGTGCAGCCTCTGTGAGATTAGTACTCAATTCCCTGGCCAGCCATACATCTTTTGGAATGAAACTCCATTCCCAGCAGATGCCAGCGAATGCAAACTGACACCGGACCTTGTCGTGGACTCAGTCTGGACCACATGTAAGCAATTATTGCAGAAAAATAGTCCAAAAATGATGAATTACCATATCTGGCTTTTCCACCCCCTTTGCAAATAGTGTTGAGGGTCCCTTCGAAGTCCAGGTGTGTAATACAAACAAGACTACACATGAGGTTTTTGATATCTTCAGGGACGTTACATGCCTTTATCTTGCACTTGAAGTGTACATGGCAGAGCCTAAAAATCCGGCAGAGGTGCTCGTATGGTGTGAGATCTCGCAGGAGCCTTGTTGGTTCATGCAGGTCTTTTTTATGTCCAATTTCAATCGTGCAGTTGGCAAGATACAGACCTAACCCTACATAGTGGAGACATTAGCAGGTATGCAGAGGACGGCAAGGAAATTCTCACCTAGCACTTGACCAATGCTGGTCACCACCCCATTGTAAAATACCAACCAGGACATCAATGTTTGGAGAATGTATGTGTCTCCATTTAAGTTTACTCCCTGTATCCTTCAACACAATCTCATCTATTAGGTGGAAAAGTGTGCAGTGTGCAGTGGCTGTTTGCCAGCTCAGGAACGCATGACAATATACATCCACTGCGGCCAAATTATTACTATCAGTGCGTATGAGTGAATTGAATATTGCTTACAACAATCCTTATCACGGTTCCACCCTACTAGCTCAAATTCCAATGTCCCTGGGGCATGTTTAAAACCGATATTACTCTGTATGTATTGTGCACACGCGCAAGTCGTTGACTCATTGCTGGTGTCATACAGACAATGGTACAATAAGCTTGATCAGTGTTTTCTGGGCAGGATGACTCATGCATAATCCGAATGTAATGTTCATCTATTGGCTTTTCACGCACCTCTGACTCCTTATAGTGTTTTACACCTTTTCCGTAGTTTAGCTAGGTTATGACAGGAATACTGAACACAACACTAACCTTCCCAATTGGTTACACAAGGAAATATTTCCATCTTTGCCTTCTTAATGAAGACACGAAGATGGTCACGGTTTGCTAACAAAATGTGTAGGTCAGAGAGCATCGGGTTGGCTGTTGGAACCAGGTCGCGAAGCTGTGAACGGATTGCTGGATGCCACAAAAATCGCCTAGGTGTAGCATCTGCTAGTTCGTGATGCATTCGGTGGAGCATATTATGAAGCTCTTATTCCACTGCAGGTGGTGTAGACAGTGGTAGGGGGATAGGGTGTGTATGCAGTCCAGAAGTTATAATGACTATGTATGGACACGCATTTAGATCGTATGGCTCATATATCTGGAATTTAGCCTTGCATGACGAAGTGACCATCACACCCTGCTCGAGAGCTCTTGTCAATACATTTCTATGTTCTTGTGTTTGTGTACAATCAGAACGTGAGCGACACAACTTACTAAAATTACATACAACAGAACGGCCACATAGATGTTGAATTAGCAACCGTGTGACAAGGAAGCAGAGGACCTCTGCCTTCTGCGGTGGCGGCTTGTTCGATTCTGGCCACTTCATCTTGGTCATTATCAAACAAAGCCTCCATATACTCCTCATCGGTCTCCTGGACTCGATGATCAATGAGGTGGGGGTGGTTGTGCAAACCATAGTGTTCGCATCTACACTAGGTGAGTGGTATCTTCTGATATAAAAAGACCATACTTACTTGACATATGCATGTCCATCTTTGTGCCTCCCAAATACAAGCTGACCTTTACAGCTTGCTTCGGGTGAGCAGTGTCCCCGCATTGCTTTATCAAGAAACTCACGCCGTGACTCAGCATGAGCATATTCCTCACTGAAGAGGGCTGTTGATTTGTCCAAAGGACATGGACAGCCTTCTCGATCCAGAGCCACTCTCAGAGTGAGAGTTTTTTTAAGTACAACAGCACGTGCAGAGATTGGAACCACTGAAATATCATTATGCAGTGCTAGTTTGATGTCTTCGCGTGAGGGGGAACTATATGTCATAGAGCATAAACTCGGGTGAGCATGGCTGCATATTTTCGATCCCTGGCCTAAATTGTGCATTAAAAATAATAACCAGAGAGTAATCTTGATTTACTTACATGTAAGTGAAGTTTCCTTACATTTAATTAGTGAGCCGGTGCTGTCTTTCAAAAGATCACATTCCCACTGATAATGTTGTCCCATTGGTGCCCCTAGTCCATAAACTATGTTTTTTTAGGATGCACACATTTTTTGGGATCTGCATCCACTGTGAAGACATGTGCGATGCAAAATTTTGCATCTGTTTGTGGGTATTCTTCATATGCGCCAGGGGGATACTCAAGCATGAGATTCACACTTGTGACTCAGTTTATCCTCATGGGTCCCTGCATTGACTTGGGGTGTGTGGGCAAAGATGAGAATGGGATAAGAGATGTTGGCAAGTTGGAATCATCTTCCACAAGAGCAGTCTGTATTCGGGCAGATAAAAAGGAAATGAGTGTGTTTAAGGATGAGCTGACAATTTCTGGAGCCAGCTGATAGGAAGCAGGACCAGAACGGTCAAGTAGGAGGGCGGACAGTTCATTCAGCCACAACGAAATATCCTGAACTTCAGGCCCTTTGTTCACAAGGCCTGCAGACTCGGAGTCCTCTATCCCAGAACTTGAAGCCAACTCATGAAGCTCACTCATCACATCCTTCCAACAAAATCGTAATCTTCAACTTTTATTGCACTTCCCTACCGGCTTTCACAAAAAAACCGTCACCGCATGAAGCTAAAAGCTTTCATCGGATGTCTGAATCGTAACATGGTGTAGACAAACCACTAGCGAAGGGACTTGTTGGGCTGAAACAATGGGTGAGAGTCGCAAGGTGTTCAAAAACTGTTCTAGTTGCAAGATAGTCCCCAATTGACCAAGTTTGAGTACTTAATCCTGCTGACAATGTGGTGCTCGGGTCCTGTGGACGCGAATGTAGCAAAAATCATGTGTCTGGGCAAAATATCCCACGGACGTTTGTTGGGAGCTTGACCAAGGGTTGGGGAATTGGTTTTGAACCGACACACCGCAAAGTCACATGATTTCTCGATAGCCCCCTTTGTGACTAAGTTTTGGCAATCATACTGTAACAATCAAACTTATGCTCCGTAGCAACGCCTGCCACTATGAACCCATGATGCTACATATACATACAAATGAGCGTCATCATCAAACCTGGGCCTGCTAACTATGTAGTAAGAGCACCTGGACGAGGTGGAGCCCCGCTGTCCCAATAAGTATGTACTTCCTATTCTTCTCCTCCTTCGCATTGTCATAACTCAGAGTGTCTGCTAGCATCGCTTTGCTTCACTCAAGGAGTAATGTGCCACCTATTTACATACGTGAGGCGGATGGACATGCACAGAGGTACGCCATGAACCAGGTCAAAAGGTCAGACCCTTCGGGGGTCAGTCAAAAGGGTCACAATTGGCTGGGTGGAAGAGGGGGGTCATAAGGGGTCGGAACAGAAGGCTAGAAACAGTATATATGTTGTATAGAAATACTATGGGCCACTTCCGGACAGGTTTATGACCAGTACTGGGGCAAGACAACCTGTTGCTGACTCACCTTGCTGGAGCTCTAAACCACCCGTGAAGCCAATTAGCGCCGAACGTGTCGTGTTGCGCCTCGACTATCACTCTGACACACGTCTATTCTTAATCAATGTGGTGGCACGCCAAGGGGCTGGGCTTGGCAACACTTTCACACAGACCACAAGAACTACAAGACAGACAGGAGACACAAAAACACATGGTGTCAAAACCGACTGGGACATGAAAAGGTGCAGGACACAGCTGTTGTGAAGATGGCACTGCAACATGCCCATGCTACTGCTGGATTCACCCAGCGACACCTCAAGTGCAAGCTTGGAGCTTTCAATGGTGAATCATTGACGACCAGGCTCTCTAATGACGAGGATGTCGCAATCGCTGCCGAGAAAAAATCTCCCGACACAGGGCCAAGTTTTCGAAGCATCATGCAGGGTCTAATCAATGAGGCTGATGAAGATAACTGTGACGATGATTCAGGTCTTACCTGACATGGATAATCTGATTGCAAGCTCTCGGGCCCCACAGTGTCGCATCCGCTGCTATTTTGGCAGGCAGGAGCACATCCCTCTGGCAAAGTTGTTTTTATATCCAGCAAATGATGCCACAACACCCACAGGTAGAACACGGAAGGGTTTTGACATGTTCTGGAAAGGTGCAGTAGCTAACTTAGAGAAGGAAATGGAACTGTATGAGCTCCTTGCTGATAATGAAGGTCGAGGACAACCGGGGGAGCCTATTGTGATAGACTAGTATACTGTACTTTTTGTATAGGGCCTACAGAGCGGGTTTATTTGTTCTGACCCTTTCTGACCAGGGTCATAATAGGGGTCGGAATGGTCTCTGAAAAACCATCTAACCCCTGGGTCAAGTGACCAGGGGTCCGACCCGGGGTCATGACAACACTGCCGTGAACTAGGATTGCGGACTGCGAGACCACGGGAGTCGCGTAAGTCGCGTCCAACGAACATAACCATGCTTCATTCCACGTGCTAGCTTCAGTGCATCCCAAGGTTCGGGACGGGTGGAAATGTACAAGTGCAGAGCGTCGATGCGTTGCTTGCTATGCGTTTTGCCTAACCCTAGACTTGATATTGCGTGTTGGGCTGCTTGGATGGAGCCTGATTGCAGCTGAGTGTGGCAGAGGACAACATATCGATCGATAGTGGGGCCATATTGTTCGAGAGAGTACTGGGAGTGAGTGCTGTGGGGAGCGCGCAACTGCTTGTGCGATACGAAAACTTCAGCTTCACGCACACGCGTCACGCGTCACGGCTGGCGTCTCGGTCCGCGCACTGTGACGAAAATAAGGTTCAAACTTACGAGCGCACCGTAGATCACGTGGTATCACGTGACGTGGTCAACAAATTGAACGCGTTCTCTTGAACTACCACCACCTCCACTTGGATAATCCTATCAGCTTCAAGCTACAACACCTCCCCCAACGATCAAAGAACAATGGCACGTACGAAACAGACCGCTCGCAAATCTACCGGAGGTGCGTGTCTTCGTATTTAGTGGACATCGTCGTTATCATCTGTCATAGGCAAGGCTCCCAGGAAACAGTTAGCGACCAAAGCGGCACGGAAGACTGCGGCCGCAACTGGGGGCGTGAAGAAACCCCACAGGTTCAGGCCTGGTCAGTTTTGCGGTTGTCGTCTTCGTTCTATTTTCGGTTCTAACAACCTGGCTTAGGTACCGTGGCGCTCCGCGAGATTCGTCGATACCAGAAGTCAACTGAGCTCCTGATTCGCAAGCTTCCGTTCCAAAGACTCGTTCGCGAGATTGCTCAGGACTTCAAAGTACGCGCGAGTTTTATTTCCATGGTTAGCTCCCGCTCACCATCGTGATCTAGACGGACCTGCGATTCCAATCGTCGGCGGTCATGGCGCTTCAGGAAGCCTCTGAAGCCTACCTTGTGTCGTTGTTTGAAGACACGAACTTAGCTGCCATCCATGCGAAACGGGTGCGTTCTTATTTATCTCATTCGCTTTCCACCTCTAAGATGTTCAATCCAGGTCACAATCCAACCGAAAGATCTCGCGCTTGCTCGTAGATTACGAGGCGAGCGGTCGTGAATTAAGACTAGGCAGCCGGCATCCCGGATTTTTCACTCCTCTCATGTGCTTCCCATGCTATATATGCTCTGCTGCACCACGCCATGTATTTCCGTTCCAATACTGTTATGTAATAACTCTTTAGACACGCTTCCTATGTTTGTTCAAATTGACGTGTTGTTGGTCTGTTCATATATGTTTCGCAGTTAGGTAGATAGCCTTATTTTCTTCCTTTGAAGCACACATGTAAATGCATACCAAAGTCCATATAAGTGGATTTTTGTCAGGGAACGGGAACGGCGTTGTTTTGTATGACGCACCAGGACGCACCCCGGTGTATTTACACACGTCGACCTTTCTGTAAGTTTTTCGCCCCACAGTTAGTTATGTAGCAATCTCACTTATTATAATTAGCTCACGAAACTTGGAGTTGAGGATCCGCAATCCCAGGATACAGTATGGGTCACGACATTCACTCATGCTCGCCCGAACTAAAATAGAGTCTAGGTATGTCGAGGATCCAAAATTTTCCGGATGATAATTCCTGTCTTTAGCGGGAAGGACAAGTGCATCGCTCATACGCGCAATGGTACACATACTGGCATTTATTGTCTGCAATGGCTCCTCCTAGCATTGGAGGCATCTGCCTTGATTTCTAGCGAGGATCAACTGGTAATATCGGTAAGCGGCTCTCTCAATATTAATTATATCTATGGTACCGGCTGGCCTAATATCAGATCGAAGGCACTTTTTTTGGATTGCTCCTCAGAAAGAAGAACCCCAGATCCTCCTCCCCCCCTTCTCCCTCAGCGTACAAAACACGTATTCTTATCATCTAGTGTCACAATTCCGCTCCTACCTTCTGCTCTTAGTTCTCCCTTAGGCTCCTCCGCCTTTGGGGTTCGATCTTTCTATCGAAAGGTAAAGTCCCTTTTTCGGAGACGGAAGCATCTATCAAGACGCTGGACGGGGGCAGTGGCACGGACCGACAAAAATAGCGACGCATCACAAGATTAATTCCACGGGAAGTTTTTTGTTCCCACTCACTATTGTCAACCGTCGAGAGGTAGCGAGCACTATTTCGGTGTCCTGCCTTTGTGCTGGAGGGCATTCGTGGTCGATGGTATGCTGAAGGCGCACAGGTGGCATACGAATTATCTTTCCATGTATAACCCACCCCCACGATGCAAATGGTAAAAACTTCAACCTCAATTCCAACTTGGGTAGATATAGAAGAACAGTACGTGCGTTAGCTCAACGAGACTATCCATTGTTTTTTTTTCACCATAGATTCAAGGAAACACCGATACTTATTGAATCTATAACCGATGAAGAAGAAGAGTCCGATTCTTTACCTGGGACATGGTCTCAAATCGATTTAACCGACGATATCCCCCTCGATTTTAAATGCATGGTGTGTTTTCTTAGCTGTCTTATTTTGGACCTTTCATTCATTCACTCTAGCTTTCATTACCTCAGCCTGCATCGTTTTTACGCAGTGGCAAGGTAGCGTTTTACGTCTTCTTCCGACTTCTCAAACTGACGTTCTTGCTCGTGGAATTATGAAAAACGCAATCATACGAGACAGTCTCATCCGCCAGCTTCGTTTGGATACGGGGATTGTGGTTCACGCACCGATTCCGCGCACCCGACTATCGGATGAGAGTCCACACCCAATGAAGAAGCAACCGAAACCATCAGCAGCTCTGCTTCGGTGAGTTGCATCGCATACTCCAAAAATATTTAAATGGCACTGAGAGTCTGAAGATCGAGCCAGAGCTGGTACCCGAATCAATACTCCTCAAGCTGGCGTGTCATCCAAAGTTTCTTCAATACGAGATAAGCCACTTCCCCTCTCCCGGCACCACCAAACAAATCAAGCAAGCTCTACGAAGATATTTTTGCTCATTAACCTCTGAAGGTTTTCCAAAGAGAGTCACACGCAAGGAAGCCTCGTTGCATGATGCACAATCAATACCCAACAGCTTTTTCAAAGGTGAATTGAGCTTGTCCCACGAACTCGCGAATACGATCGACTGGCCTGGTATAGTGCGTAATGCTCATTGCAGAGGAGGCGAAATGTGACAAATGGAGTATTCTTTGAATCGCAGTATCAGTATTTCGTTGAAGCAAGTGTTTTCTTCAGAAATAATGTTGTTCTAGCACGCCGACCGGTGAGTTTGGAAGAGGCATACATACCCTTCACGCAGTAACTGATGGGACCTTCACGCGCAATTCATATCACGAAGGGAAGTGGATATTTCCTCGTATGTCGATGGACAAGTGTACTTCGAAGTGCGACGTGCGCTGTATATATTCCCATGCTTCTGTAAAGAGCCGCTAACCCCAATCTTGGTTTTCCATTTCGCAGCTCTACAAAAGCGTCAAATCTAGTACCAATCATGGAATCAGCATCAACTACGCACATCACAACACAAAGTCGTCGCATATGTGCTAAACATCCTATTCCTCTTGTATGGCTAACGCGAGCGGGGGAGACGTCTGTGCTCGTCAGGTGTGGGTAGAAGTTCGAATTCTTGCGCTTCATCCGCATATGTTGACTTAAACACACCCATTTGAGTGACTAAACGGAGACTCACATCTTTTCATACAAGCCGTTTCCTATCCTTCTCCTTTGCATGGTCATAACTCGGAGTGATCACTTTGCTTCCCTCGAGGAGCAACCGGCTACCTAGTCCGATGCCGATACCAAACAGAACAGCAGCACCGCAAAATACATAGATAGGGTACAGGAAGCGCGCAAGCTCTGCGACCAGCTTAGAGGGTAGGATGACAAGGAATTGCAAAAGAATGTTGAAGACGAGAAACATCGGTGCAAGAATTACAAGGGTGAGAGAGATTGCGGCAAATACAGGCCGTAGAAACAGGTGGAATAATGCGAATGTAGAGTGAAAGACTGTTGAGATCGCGGGGACATATGGAAGGAGGGCAGTCAATGGGGATTTGCGGTCTTCGATATCTTCACTTGAAACAGTTTTTGGAGAAGAGGGAGATGCAAAAAAGAAAAAGGTAGGGAGAAGTATGGCGACAAAAGCAAATAGAAGAGCTAAGAAGAGAGACTCCGAACGTAGGAAAATGGATGTCGTAGCTCTCTGTTTTGCGCGGCGTCCAGAAGGTCCATCGTTGCTACTACTAGGGATCGACGTATCATGGTTATCGATGCTGCTTTGAGCGTCGCTGTAGCTTGAAGTTGTAAGCTCTTCGCTCGACATGTCACATGAGGTATGGTAGTGGTTTAAGACTCCGACGATGTCCAATTCTGACCCATCATCCTCTTCTGAGACAAACAAACCTCGGACAAAATATGCATTGAACGGTAACTGAGCGTCCCGAGCCAAGGAGAACAATGTATTTCCTCTGATTTTCTCCAACAGATCCACGTTTAAAACCCTCATCTGCATCTACTACTGCACAGGCAACATTCTTGCGTCGCCTTGGTCGCATAAGAGAGAGTCAACCCGCTATTTCTCAACCTGGTCGAGTCGCCAGAGCATCCAGTCTCATTAGCAACATCGCCATTCCATGTATGCAATTCAACTATATCTTGAAGTGACTTTCACGAGCATTTTTACCAGTCGTAATTGTGTACAGTATATTCTTTGTCGAATGGGGCCCGCATGAGCATGTCTTTTCCGGCGTACGGTGACTTCATCCTTTTTATGCTTTTGCCTCTAAACTCCAATATTGCAGCCACAACGGTGGTTGAAACGTCAAAAGGAAGCGTTCTGGTCGGTTCCACCAGTCTCAGAGGAACCAAAGTCTTTCGCCGAAACCTCACGTTCATAGCGCCGTGCTAGTGCTGTGTGTTTTAACTTTTCAAATGTGTGCCCCTTGAGGAATGTACTTCAACTTTCGGAGGCAGGCTCAACGTGGAGGCTATCGCGTTCGTCCAAGAGAGTCTATGGTGCAGGTCACCTAGTCACCGCAACTTTGGTGCAAGCGCAAAATCGGGTAAGGATTTGACACTCTAGCCCGAATTGGGCCGAAAGGGGTGGGTAAGTCCGTTTGGGGTTATCGGTGGCTCAAACGGTTCGAACTTGACCATTTTGGGCTTGCGCATCTGTAAAATTTCAATAGGTTTGATTAATAATTATAACTCTGCCTCAGCATGCCATCCAAGACACGAACCAAATCTGGAAGACCGAGCAATAATCATAAATCCTCCGCCGCCAGAGCTCGACAAGGAATGAAGCAGAAGGCTTCTCAGACCATTGATTCTGAAACAGAGACAAATTTACGCTCACCAATCGATTTGACAGAGGATGCTCAAGTAACTGACTGGGATGGAACTGTCAACACACTGATTGAATATATCACAGTTGAGGACTCCGAGTCAGAAGATTCTGATGAGATTGTTGAGCTGGATGGAGAGGAGCTGCTTGCCAATCTGGTGTTGTTTGAAGGAAAAGACAAGGATGGCATGGTTACCAGCTCCAACAAAGAACCAGTTTCCAAGTCCTGCCAATGTGATGCCTTTGATTTGTTGACCACCAGGGCCACAAAGATGGAGACGCAACACTGGCAGAAAGTTGAAGCTAACCAAGGCTTGGGATATAACGGCTTGTCACAGCGGAAGGCTCAATATGACTGAAAGAAGGCTCGAGATAAGGAAAAGACAGACAAAATAACAAGAGAAAGTGTGTCAAATATTGGAGAGAAATGCTGAGCAGAAATCTAAATTTTGTTTATATTAACAGTAAAACTGCAATGGCCTTCAAGGCTTGGATCATGAAAAGCAGCTCTCCATCTTCAGGACCGGCTCCCACATCCAATAAACCACAGCACTGGCACTCACCTGAGGCTAATGAAGCTGCCTTCTGGGGTTATTTATCTGATAATACTGAGATATCAGAATTTGATGATAGTGACAAGGAGTTGATTGAAGAGGCCACTACCCATGAAGATGGAAATGTCGGCATAGTGGGGGTTAGAGAATGTAATAGCGGCATCAACAGTGCTGTGTCTGGGCCTTGGTTTTGTGTCTGCAGTCCACCTCCACTCAAGCGTCAACGTTTGCATGTTTCCTTTCGTGAAGTGCGTAAAAAAAGAAGGGAAGAACGGGTGGCTGCACTTAAGGCAGCATTAATTGATCTCAAGAAGCATATCAAATCCAAGAAAACTGTATTCGTGGGTGGAGAGCTTGGGTTGTCAATGATGCGAGCATGTGCAATTGCAAGTCAACTCAAAATGATGTTGAAGGGTGGTCATGGCAAGATGTCAGCTTCAGTGATTGCTGCCGAGAGTCATGGATTTTCAAGGGCATGGGGAGAGCGACGCATCAGGGAATGGGCGAGGAATTGGCTATCCAATCGACAGCTTCCTGACGATTCAAAGCGAGGACGTCATCGCAAAATGTTCAGTCTGCTCACAGATCCAAACATCACAGCAGAACTTTGTTGTTGGCTGCGATCCAACAAATGGTGCATGGATCCCAACAAGCTTCTTGAGTACAGTTGTGTCACCATGGTCACTACAGAGCACAAAAAGTATATGGATCATGTCAATAAAGTCGAAATGCCGAATGGACTGAAGAAATATCTGGAGCTTGAGCTCTTCCCTCGCATCCAGTACAAGGCTGGCAGTCATGGTATTGCCATACATACTGCACAGCGTTGGTTGCATGCAAATGGGTTTGAGTTCAAGTCTCATGCAAAAGGACTATATTATGATGGGCATGAGCGACCTGATGTTGTTCATGACCGACAACACTGCTTCCTCCCTCAGATGGCACATATGCACCGAGATTGGTTCGGTATGCAGTGGGAGATGTTAATACGGCAATTATACCTTCAAACTTTGTTGAACGTTTACTGGTTCTCGTGGCTCATGATGAAATGACCACACAAGCCAATGATGGAAAGAAAGCAAGTTGGATTTATAAGGGGGAGCAGCCATTGTGAAAGAAAGGTGTCAGTCATGGATTACACCAGAGTGACATAATCTGTTCCACAGTTGGGTGGCTTGCCAATGCCAGCCAGACACTTTAATATGGCAAGAATTATGAAGGATGAATTGTTTGTTAAGCAGGTAATTTGGGACACATTAAATTTTCACTTTTGCTTACCCAAACCTCAGCTCAAGGAGAAAATTATTCCAGCATTTGAAGCGGCACATGGTCCAGGTTATCAAGCCCTGATCATGGTTGACAATTCTCAAGGCCATTCAGCTTATGCTCTTGACGCTCTACTTGTATCCCACATGAACATGAACCCAGGTGGTAAGCAGGCTCTTATGCGTAATGGCTGGTTCGAACAAAACGGGAAGAGAACCATACAATCCATGGTTTTTCCCCCAGATCATCACGAACCTGCACATCGCAGCCAGGCCAAGGGTATGAAAGTAGTTTTGATGGAACGAGGGTTATGGAGGGCAGGATTACGCATGCAGTGCAAGAAATTGGATGGTTCCGACATAAAGTGCAACCCTAATGCTACCGATTGCTGTGCCACACGTATCTTGGAGCTCCAACCAGATTTTCAAGTGCAAACCTCACTGGTCCAAGAGGTCATTGAAGCTGCCAGTCACTGCTGCATTTTTCTCCCAAAATATCATTGCAAACTTAACTTCATAGAGTTCTTCTGGGGAGCTGTCAAGCGACATCTCCGTGACAACTGCGATTACACATTTGACACCTTGAAGAAAAACATGCCATTGGCACTTTGTTCAGTCAAGATAGAGACCATACGAAAGTGGGAACATTGAATGGTTCACTGGATGGAGGCATATTGAGGAGGCCTTGATGCCAAGGGGGCTCAACTTCAGGTCCAAAACTTCAGTTCGCGCAAATACAAATCACACAGGCATGTTCCGGAGCAAGTTGCGAGTATGTTAGATGTGTAGAAACTAAGTTACACAATAGGACAGCCATGGCAGGGGTGGTATAGGCCTTCAGAGAGGCATTTGAGAGGGAGGCGCAAAATTGACCGATAAAAATTTTATTGCTCACTCAAAATTTACTTTTTCAAGGATCCATCTAGACAATCTATTCTACACATAAAAATAAACATTTTGGCTAGATAACTAAGAAAATGAGTGGCTTTTGAAGGGCCTAAAACCGTTGCACCAAAGTTGCGGTGACTAGGTGACCTGCACCATAGCGAAATGTTCAGACCTGATTTGAAGAGCATATTAGTTAAAGTGTAGTATGATGCGGTGTCAAAAAAGTAACCTTGATAAATTCATCAGGAGAATGTTGTAACACCGTGACCTGTATGTAACCAGTGTGACTCGACGCGTTGTGACCGGAATCATGACCGCAGAACACCCTACAGCATCCTGGGAACCAATACAAGATGGAAATGCCTTCTATAGGTGAATTTGCCAATGGCTCTTGTATACTTACACTAAGAAATCGAAAAGGAAACATACGGTGTATCAGATGCAATGGAAATCTATGGATCTGTCAGACTATGTCATTGCTGCTGCGCGTTATGGTGGCCCGCTAGGTCGTTTGCTATCAATATGTGCACGAGCTACGTCTGATATCTTGTATTAGCTTTTATGAGAGATTCTTCTAAGCTCATCGCCCTAGGGCGTGGTCTACCTTCTCTAAGCAAATCCGAATTACGGATATACTCCTCCGTTGGAGAAGGCCTCTTATTGTTCACGGTATAGTTGATATACGTACTTGCAGAAGAAGACACTCATTCTAAACAGTGGGATCAAAGCAAAATTGTTCGGTTTGGTTGGACATACGATGAACGACTGGCGGTTCTTAACGAGGAGGGGGTATATCGAGTGTATGATCTCCAGGGTGATTATAAACAGTTTTCTCTTGGAAGTGAAGCGGGAGAGATGGGCATTATCGACGCACGAATTCATGAGAACGGTCTGGTTGCGATGACTGGTGGTTTGACACTCCTCGAAGTCAAAGGCTGGGATGGCGGAAAGCCTCTTGTTCTCGCCAATACTGGTGACTCAAAACGACAATTCATTTCCTTTGTCTCTTAGATTAACACATCATTCAGGTCTATCCGAACCTCCCAACTCATGGGCCATCATCCCACCTGACCAAACCATTTCCCGACACGTCGAGGTCCTCCTCTCCACCGAATCGACCATCATGTCCGTCGACAACCTTGAAAATATCGATCAACGTATCTCTAGAGGCCCTTTTACACACATGTCTCCGTCCCCCAATGGAAAAATGCTTGCACTATTGACATTTTCAGGGGTGCTTTGGGTCGTGTCAACAGATTTTCAGCACAGCCGTCTAGAATTTGACACAAATTCTCAGCCTGCAGAAGGCAAGGTACGCCAAGTTGAGTGGTGCGGGAATGACGCGATCTTGGTATCGTGGGATGGTTTTGCATTGATGGTTGGTCCACTTGGAGACTCGTTAAAGTAAGTAGCATTGCTAATCTTTAAAGCTTGCTCATCCTTCGATAGGTATTTTTACTCTGGGACAGTTCACACCGTCTCAGAGATGGACGGCGTGAGGATCGTAGGTCCAGATACCTGCGAATTTTTAGAAAAAGTTCCTGGTACGCCCTTCAATGACCCCTCTCTTTAACAGATTTAATTCCTACGCCAGTGTCGACTTTCTCAATTTTCCGTCCTGGTTCTACATCGCCTGCCGCCATTCTCTACGATGCTTGGGAGCATTTTACACGCCGTTCTCCTAAAGCTGATGAACATATTCGTAGCATACGCCCTGAACTTGCTTCCGCAGTTGACGACTGTATTGATGCCGCAGGTCGGGAATGGGAACCTTTTTGGCAGCGCCGGTTGTTGAATGTGAGTTTAACCTTAACATAAAAATTGTCGAACAAACCTCTAAAGATGTTTTAACAAGGCCGCGAAATTTGGTCGCTCCTTTTTGGATTTGTATAATCCTACTGACTTTGTGGCGATGGGCCAAACTCTTAAGGTCCTCAATGCCGTCCGGTTTTATGAGGTTGGCATCCCTCTGACGTTCGCTCAGTAAATATTGCGATGTTCTGTGTAGATAAAAATATCTGACCCAATCCACCCAGATACACGTACACATCTCGCTCTCATCTAATTTCGTGCCTGACGGCACGGTCGCTACACCTTCTGGCCCTCCGCATATCTACATATCTTGACCTAAAGCCCGATGCCGTATTAAAACATTGGGCATGCGCCAAGATTGCACGCTCTAAACCCTCTACCGCGTCTAGTGGTGCCTCAGCGGGTGGCGATGGTGATAACGATGTTTGTAAGCTCATCGTCGAGAAGTTTGATAAATTGGGTCGTGGGGATGTTAGCTATGCAGATATTGCAAGGAGAGCGTGGGAGGTGGGCCGGGCAGGTCTCGCAACGATGGTGATATTGGATTTCGCTGCCATTTGTTGACACTAACAATGGGTTCAGCTATTGGATCACGAACCCCGAGCCGCTGATCAGGTACCCCTGTTGTTGACCATGAAAGAAGATAAATTAGCCTTGACGAAAGCCGTTGACAGTGGGGACACAGATTTAGGTGTGTTTCGTACTCTCCTTCCTCATGCTGTGATTTAGCCTCATATGACGATGCAGTTTATCATGTCCTTCTTCATCTACACAAGCGATTGCCGCTAGGTTCATTTTTTCAGCTTATAGAAGACGGTGGCCCTCGTCTTTCTCTTGCATCAAGACTGCTCCAAGTTTATGCGCGGGAGCAAAACAGAGAAATGCTGAGAGACTTCTACTACTCAGACGACCGGCGTTTGGACAGTGCCGTTCTAGCTTTAGAAGAAGCTGCCAGCATGATGGTAGATTGGGTCACTCTCAATATCCACACAGCACACTCATGCATCGCAGGATCCCAACGCTAAGATCGCATCTGTCAAATCTGCCCAAAAGTTCTTTTCAGAGGATAAAGATCGTGGCTTCGAAGCAAAAGTATGGTATGCTGTTAGATCAGTCCCCGTCCTTTCTGTGACATTTATTTGCGAAGATGATGGACGAAAGTGTACGGCTTCTTTTGTTTCAGCAGCAGTTGGAGAAGGATGCACCGACGCACGGCCCTTTTGTCGGGCTCAGCATAAACGACACCATCAAACGTTGCATTTTAAATGGTCTACCTAAAAAAGCGGATAAGCTTAAATCTGACTGGAAGGTCCCTGACAAACGGTGTGTTATACGCCCTATTTACACTAGACGGTCAACATTACATGATGTGTTAGATTCTGGTACCTTAAACTGCGTGCCTTGGTCGAAATGAAAGACTTTGACGCATTGGACAGCTTCGCCAAGTCTAAGCGGAGTCCAATAGGATATGAACCGTTCGTTCATCTTCTGTTGGAAGAAGGACATCTGCGGGAAGCAGTGGGGTATGTATCACGGTGTGACGTTGCACGTCGAGTGGACTTGTATGTTGAATGCGGAGAATGGCGAATGGCTGGGAAGGAATGTAAAGAAAAGGGGAATAAAGCGAGATTAGAGTGCGTCCTTGTTTGCTTTTTGATCAAATTGAAGGCTAATATCTTCTAGTGAATTGAGGCGAACATGCCCAAATTCATTGATTGCACGGGAGTTGGATACCCTAGCTAGTTCGATGAACTGACTCCTCCTTCGTATTGATTGCATTCAAACCACTGTGTGGTGGCTAATCATTGGTTGAGTTCTTTCGTTACTGCTTCGGCCATATCTCCAAGTGTAGGAAACGAAAATACGTATTTCGCGTCAGTTTTAGAACCAATTTCCCCTTCGCGGACAATCCAGCTCGATGTGATGCCCAGTGCATTTGCCGGCTTATGGTCGTGGAATAAGCTATTTGCAGTGACAAGTATCTAATAAGGATTAGATTGTGCCAATAGCTGTCTTAGAAAAGATAAGTACCTCATGTTTCTCGATTCCAAATTGGACCTTTACGCTTTTGAGCATATACTCGAAGTTCGCCGGGTCCGGCTTGTAGGAGCCGATGTCCTGCGGTTCGAGATTTAGGTCAACGTCGTACCATGAATCGGAAAGGACTCACCTGCGCGGTCAGAATCAAATCGAAAGTGAAGCCCTGCTCGAGGACTTTTTTGGTATGTGAGAAGCTTGTTTTGTCGACATTGGATAGAACTACCAGCCGGTAGTACTTTGACAGCTGCGCAAGGGCCGCGATCGTGTCGGGAAACACAGGCCATTCGCCTACTGAGTTACCAAAATCTATACTCGCCTGCCGCAGATCATCGTCTTCAGGTAGGCCTAGGCGTTTCCCAAGCGTGTAATAGCTATCAGAGAGGATCTTGGTGTACAAGTCGGTAGGGTTTTGAGCTTGTAAATCCGTCTCTACAGAATGAAATGCTGCCAATGCCTCCTCTCGAGTCCAAGCTTTATGAGTGCGTTCGAAAATAGGTGCAATACGGCAGTATATCCCTGATTCCCAATCCTGATAACGCTTGAGTCAGACACATGACGATGAGAGCATAAAGAACATACGAGTAGAGTTCCATACACATCGAAGCACAGCAACTTAAATCGAGTGAGTTTTGAATCTGCCATACCGTTGAGACCTGAGAGTAGTTGCGTGAACAGTCATAACTCGGACCCGAGCGAACGCATGCCATGACGCAATGTAATATAGCCGATGCGCTTCTGGTTCACAGACTCAGCCGAAACCCACCGTTATGAAGTTCGCTCGGTATATCCATTCTATGGCTTCCTGCTAAGATTCAGCTAATTAAACCGCCGCAGCTATCTTGATGAGACGAAGGTACGCGAATATCGTTAGCTAAACCCAACTACCGCGATTAAATGACCACCCTACATCGTTCCCCGACCAGATACCCGAATGGAAACGAGCGTACATGTGTGTTTCTGTTACATGAGCATTTCATCCACTTCCATCCTCTTACGAGTTTCTTCAGTGATTTCAAAGGCCTTAAGAAACGTGTTGCTGCGATCAAGAAAACTAAGCAGAAAGCAGCCCAATTAGATCCTCCGCACCGTGATGCCCTAAGCTCTCCGGCCCAAGGACCCGTGAGCTATGGGAGCCTAGATCATACACCACCACGCTCGCCCCGCCAGGGGAGTCCAGTTTCAACCCGCGTACAAGCGACGCAGACAGTCACTGACGATCGTGATAACTCGAAGCAGCAACGGCCAACACCACCTTCCCCTTCACTGGCACGATCTTGGAGTCAGGTTTTGGTGGGTGTGCTACTCTGAGCGCGAAAAACCACTTATTGAGACCTTAGGGCCAAATACCCCGTGCAGTCTCTACGACTGACCGGAATACCGGGAGACGGTCTTCTGTTCCCCGCCTCCTCGCGACAGTGACCCGAATGAAATCTAGTGTGTTACATTTGTTCCAGAAGGTCATGAAGCTGACTCAACTATTATTTTGATTTCCAAGATAGAACAATGAATCGAATTGATATAGACTCCTTGTATACTTCATTGGAGCCGCTCGAGCTAAGCTTTTTCACCTATCTAGACGAAGAACTGGACAAAGTCGACATGTTCTATAACGAGCGCGAGGGCGAAGCTATTCTCAAGTTAGCTATGGAGCTATTCGTGGATTGATGCGTCACTGACATATCCCCACAGATTATCAGCCCTCAAAGACCAGCTCCGTGAACTTGCGGAACATAGACGTTTATTTCATGTGAAACTCGCTTATTAAATCTTTTATTTTTATACTGACTATATACTTTTCAGGAAGCTCAGGCGTCGACCCACCAAACGTGGAACACGTTACCACGAGCGTTGGGTGGAATTTTGAATGAGGTTCTAGGCGTTTCAAAAGGACAAGATTCAGAAGTCACAGATACCAATGCGTTGAAACGCAAAGTCCAGGTTATTCAATCGGTTACCTCTAATCCTGGCGTATCGCTCAGGGATCCTGCGGAATACCATCATGCGAAACGAAAATTGAAAAAAGCATTTCAAGAATTCTACCGTAGTCTCGAACTCTTGAACGATTATAGGGTTGGTTTTACATCTTCTGGCTCTGTGTATCTGGCCAATTAATTCATTAGGTGTTAAACTTAACGGGATTTCGCAAGGTTGGTACTCTACCTCCTTCGTTCGCTTTTGTAGAATGAAGGTGTTCTTGCTAGGCTTTGAAAAAGTTTGAGAAAGTTACTCCAGTAGGGATCATTTTTATTATCCTGCGCTACCATTAGTCAAATGCTCTTTTTTCGATTTTTTTTTTCGAACAGTATCCTGTTCAAGATCTTTATATGCGGGAGAAGGTCAGCTATCTCATTTAGAAAAACATAGTAATCCTAACCAAGGACTATTAGATTCACCCGAGGAGGTTTGCATTTAGTGGAACAATGGATGATACCATGCGCGAGGTGGAAAGTATATACTCAACCAGATTCGGTGAAGTTTGACTGCAATATCAAGGATTTATTTTTCTCAAACTATGCATCAGAAAAGGGGGATCGTAAGAAGGCACGACGACGGCTGAAGTCACCTTTCGTACATAAATCGCACCATTTCAGTACCTTTCGCTCTGGGATCTACATCGGCCTCGCGATTCCTGCCCTCGTCTATGCGGTGTATAGCAGTAACTATCTACCTTAGCTTGTCACCGTACCCACTGAACTTTTCCACAGGCTTCCAACTCGAGACTCGTCAACGGATACCTCAATGGGGACCCTTGCTGGAGATATACGCTACTCTAATGATACCAGTTGTATTTTCATTGCTTCTTGGACTTAACCTTTTAGCCTGGACTCAAGCTCGCATTAACTACGTGTTCATATTCGGTACGTATCTCGCCTTCTGATTATGTGGAAAGATATTTGATTTGTTCCTTCAGAACTCGATGTGCGGACAGCCATCGACACCCGTGAATATTTCGAGGTCGGTGTTGTGATTTGGTGATTCTAGATATTTTGACTAAATTCCTTTTCCTTTCCACTAGTTGCCGTCTTTCTTGTTTTCCACCCTCAGCTGGGCGTTCTGGCTTTCTTTCGTTATTATTCATCCCCAGAGCGTCGCCCCTACAACGTGGCCCATCATGTGGGTTGGACTTGCGTTCATAGTCATGATCAACCCTCTACCGGTTTTTTCTCGAAGTTCGCGGTATTGGATTATCAAGAGTATCGCGAGACTCCTCGTCGCTGGAACTACCCATGTGGAGTTCACTGATTTCTGGCTGGGCGACCAATTTTGCAGCCTTGTTTTCAGCTTGGCGCACTTTTTCACTATCGTCTGTGCCTATGGCCACCATTGGCAAAACGTGTTTACATCTTGTGGTTCTGCGACACATTGGCCTGTTCCTTTCGTCCTTTTAACTTTGCCATATTTTATCCGGTTGGTGCAGAGCGTAAGGCGGTACTACGATTCAAAACTGCCGACGCATTTAATCAATGTACGGCTGTCTCATCTTCGTCATTAAAATTTGTTCAAATTTTATGCCTCATCTTAGGGTGGAAAATACCTTTCGAGTATCATCATGTACGCAACATATTACACGTGGAGATCAAGGGGTGCGTTTTATTTTATTCATTGGATGGAATGCCTCCATTAGCGTATACTCAGGGAGCCACCATGACAAAATATTTGTGATTTGGTGCTTATTCGCAACACTAAATTCAATTTATACCACTGCATGGGTAGGTCAATTCTTCCGGTGTCGTCAGTGAATAACTCAAATTATTTTCCTAGGACCTCCTCATGGATTGGTCATTCCTTCAGCGACGCAAGCCTCATCGCTTACTACGCGCTGAACTCATTTATACCAACAACCCTCTGGTAAGCCCTCCATCTCAATATTTATGCCTGTCATCTTAACCCCTCCCTTTTGCAGCTGTATTACTTCGCGATCGTGAGCGAGCCTCATTCTCCACTCAAACTCTATTAATCGCGATACAGATATCCAACACTATCATCCGGTTCATATGGGTAATATATATCCCCTCAGGGGGGATCAACAGCCGTATCCGCGCACCCATCGCCGCCGCACTGGAAATGCTCCGCAGGTTCCAATGGAATTTCTGTGAATACATTTCTCCCCGCGTATTGTATCTCCCCAGCATTCATAACCCCCCCCCCTCACTCCACCAGACCGTCTCGAAAACGAGCAGATCGGTAACACAGATCAATACCGCGCGACCCGCGAGGTTCCGCTGCCGTACTCCTCGACACACCGTCCAGACGAAGAGGACGACGACTCTGATATCGAGGGCGATGAGATGGACGGTCCGGCGCAAGTGCATCGCTCCCTCAGTTCGCATCGCATGTCTCGGTTTTTGTCGACGAGGGGTTCTGCGGGGAATGTTCAAGTTGCCGAGGAATCTTCGGACGTCGCGACGGGGACTCGGAGTGTTGGTGGGCTTTCGGGTCGCTCGTGATGGATGCCTGTGATGGTACTTTCTGCTTTCAACTGCCAATTTTTTTTTTCCTGTTGGAGGAATTGGAGAGTGGAGGTCGGGAGGAGTGTTCTGTACGTGTTCATTACTTGTTGTTGCTGGAGTTTCTCTTTCGCCTCCGAGTCTAGCTTCCTGTACAAAACCAAAACACGATCGATGATATCCGAGTCAATGGTAAAGTTGTTTTGATACATTCTACAAGATCAGTGTGAGGTGCCAGACTCCAAAATCTTCTAGTACTACTGGACCGTCGGGACCGAAACTTATATTTGGCTGCGGTCCATGAGCAGCATAGCTCATAGAATATATATAGTAAACTTAGCCTCCTTCATAATTGCCCCATGGCTTAGTTGGCTATAGCGTCCGACTGTTAATCGGAAGGTCGAGAGTTCGAGCCTCTCTGGGGCAGTTGGTTTCTTCTATTTTAAAAGCACGCTCTTTTCCTAATATTGTGCTTTATAATGTATTGTTGCGAGGTTCCGTGTTTTACGCTCCCTTTCTACATGCCAGGTCTGTTTTTGCTTTTGTTTTTATGGGGGAAGAGGCTATACATGTATATTTTCTTTCAAATTTAAAACACTCGATTCAACATCCCCATATCCACATCCCCGCACACAACCCAATCAAGAAAATACATCTGGTATTAACTATATATGTATACGTATGTATGTATGGGGATATCGACATCCGAGTCCCGAGTCCGAGGATGAACAGAGGGGTAGAGTAGAGAAAAGTAGAGGGGAAGAGTAGAGTAGAGTCGCATATCGTGGCGTGGCGTGTCAAGAACAGGAACAGGTATTGGGGGAGGGATAGAGGGGAACATGGGTGGAGACACGAGGACAGGAATAAGAGCACATACAAGATTCGGAAATGGTCATTCATCCATCCATCCATCTATCCGATGATATCATCGTGACAGTCATTCGTAGAACGGCGGTATCGGGGGGTGGTATTCCTAACGATGGCATAAGTCCATCCCAGAGCGTCGATGTCGAGCCGGGGGGAAGAGAACAGAAAGAAAACGGTATTTTTCAGCCCTGCCAACCTCAGGCGGGGAGAGGGAGAGGCGCGTGCACCCAGGTCACTCCTCACGCCACCCCCTCACACATCCCCCCTCACTCCTCCCCACCCGGCGGACTCCCCTCCACATCCACATTCCCCTTGACATCCATCACCGCGCCCGCAACAGACGCATCCACGCCTTCCCTCGCCATCACCGCCACCTCCGCGCGCCCCAAGCCGAGCACATCGTCCGCGATCCAGATGGGGCGCTGCGGGTCGCGAATGGCGGGGTGCGCAAAGTCCGTGGGAGTCGGTGCATGTGAGGGGTTGGCGGTGGCGGCGGGGTCGTGTGCGCGCGTGGGGTTGGCGGGTGCGGGGTCGGTTGGGGCGGCTGCTGGGTTGTTGTCGTGCTCCTCTGCGAGTCCATCGTCACCACCCGCATCTGCGTCTGCGTCCTGGTATGCATGTGGCGGGGGCGAAGGCGACGAAGAGAGCGAGGGGGAGATGGGAGCTTGGTGCACAGAGCTCGACGCGCGGGGTTTGGCGAGGTGGGCTTTTTCGGGGTCGGAGTCGACGCTGCCGTCTGCGTCTTCTTCTGGGACGGCGGCGGCGGAGGGGGGCGGGGCCATGCCGTGCGAGCGGTGCGCGAGGGAGAGCGGGAGGGGTTTGAGCAGTGGGGAGTAGGACGCGTTGAGGAGGTTGTTGAAGAAGGCCTGCAGGCACGCAACAAACACGCACGCATTAGTTTTCGGTTTTTTGCAATTTCACTTGCGCGATACCATGCCCCACGCCAACACCACTCACCGTAAACACAATCAACACAATCATCAACGCTCCCTCCGGCACAGCAGCAGCCTTCCCATTCCCATTCTCCGCGAGGAAAAACAAGGCGGCGAGGCACACCTGCTGGACGTACAGCCCCACAAACACGTGCTGGACGGCTTTGGGGAAGAAGAGCCCGCCAGTGTCGCCTGCAGGGGGCATGTCGAGCTGCCACGTGAACAGGTACTTGTAGAGGAGGTAGAACAGGAAGAACGTCGCGCACGCGAGCCCGTTGATGATCGGCGATATGATCGCGTAGCCCAGGGCTGGAGGGGGAGCGGGTCAGTGGTCGTGTGG
>MU134338.1:348920-372766 GCA_015039355.1 Ramaria rubella
TACCTTAATGCAGTGTGCACGCACCTTTTCGCCCCGAGTTTGTAACGCGACGGTACATTTTCCGCGCGGTACTTGACTTGCGACGTGAAGGGCGGAGGACAGGTTTTACATTCACCAAAAAGCACGAGTGAGCTAAAGGCGACTGCTTACACTGCTAGCGACTGTTGCGTACTGGGTCCAGGTGCTTGCGCTGCCTATCGGACGTCTTGGTCCGTGGTAGCCGTAGCTGGGGAAGCAAGCACTGGCGGGAGCAGAAGTTGCGACGGTAGAAACCGCGGCTCTAGCAGCGCAAGTGCAACGAGGCAGGCGCCAAGTTCTGCTAAATGCTCGGAGCCTGCAAAAACTGGGGCTTTTCCACGCACACATCGAGTAGGTAAGCGACAAGCAGACGACTGAGGAGTGTCGTTTGCGCACAGCCGGGAAGGGGCGTGCAGAAGAGCTAACCGGGGACCGGCATAAGTTCAGGCTACTCCGCTAGTAGTTCTGGGTTTTGCCGGAGCTGCGCATGTACAAACATGCAAAGGACGCTTCACTCACGCGGGAAGGCAGTAGGACGAGGGAGGGCGACTGGATTGGCGCGTCACTACCACTTCTAGGACGAAGGGTAAACCAAGCAGTCGACCCGGCACGAGGAAGGACAGTGGTCACAGCCGTGCAGATGAGGCCCGGCGTGTCCTGAGCTGGCTAAATGTAAGCCGTTGCAGCGTGGGTGGCGCTGGCTGGCCATGCGGCGCGTGTAGTAGGAGCGCACCAAGAAGTGGCCATACAGGGAGAGGGGGTGAGTGCGGGTGAGGGGCGATTGAGGGAGAGGGGTCGAATGTAAGATATGTGGGAGGCAAGGCTCGAGGCGGTGAAGTAGTGGGAGGCGGTTGCGGTGGAACAGCTGGGCCAGGTGAGGCGGAGGCGGGTCCGGTTGTGGCAGGAGCACTGACCACAAGGGGTCTTCATGGACTGACTCGGCCGGGAGGCGGTGGAGAAGTCGATGCAGGGGCCGCCACAGGCCTTCCAGACCGAGTTGGCGCTAGAACCGCTGGAAGGGCGGCAGATACTGGCGGCCGAACGGCGCACGTTGTTTGAGCTCTCGCGGCTCTTACGCGACGAGTTCTGCCGCCGGTTCTAGATGGCCTTCGTCCGGCCTCTATTCCGGTGGCTGAACCTGGAGCTTGCCTGAGGGAGGCGGCGGCTTGCGGAGCAGGGCGGGGTGTTTGCGGGGAGAGTGGCGGAGGGGAGCCGGGCGAGGGTAAGAGGGAAGGGGAGGAGCCGTGTTTCCAGCTGAGCTAGCTGACCCGTGCGCGGCTCTAGCAGCTCTGGTTAGCCTAGGAGCTGCTCGTCGCCCTCTATGAACTGCTCCTCAACTCTAGCCGGTCCCTCTTACTCCGACCGTTCCGTGGGCTGTCGTCGCGGCTGCGTCTTTTTCTTTTTAGGCCGCGACTGGGCTGATGGCGGCGAGAAAGGGCGATGGGCGGCGAGAGGAGGCGGAAGTAGGAGAAGGTGGTCGTCTAGCCGCGTGTGTAGCGGCGCGTCTCAGAGTGCGTGCGTCTTGGAAAGGCGTACCGGCGGTTCATGTGCCTTCAGCGGGGGCGACTGCAGCACACCCCTTTAGACCCAGAGTTGGGCATGCTCCGGGCATAGTCCTAGCGTTAGTCGACCCGCTACTGCGAGCCCGATTAACAGCACACCCGCTAGGGTCCACTCCGCGAAAGAGCTACGACTGAGACGACGACTGAGTGGGGAAGGGGCGAGCAGTCAGCGCAAGCACCCTTAGCACAGGTTACACGTCAGGGAGACGTTTTGCCGCGTAAAGGAGCGCACCTAGACGTGCGAGGGGAGCGGCCAACAGCCGTAGTAGGTCCCGTAAGAGGGCGGGCAGGAAGAGCGGCAGGAAATACGAGGAGGGCTAGCAGAACGCGGAGAAACGCGCGAAGCTCCCACAGGGCTGCGCATGTCCGTAGCTTGAATCGGACTACTGCGCCATGAAATAAAAGCATCACCACCACTCACCGGCCTCACATCACACATCAACACTACGATTACACAAATAAAAACGTCGTGCCGAAGGAGCACCACTGTTAGTCGAGCCCGTAGTAGCGACGTGAGGGACCCGAGGAGTTCTTGGGCTCGCCCTAGGGGAGCGAGGAGCGCTGTTTTGACGGATTACGTTCGTGCAAGAAGGAGTGAAAATAGTCACGCATGAGGGCGAGGGCGAGGGCGATGAGGGGTGATTGGTGAGGGGTGTCAGGAAGTTCCGGAGAGGCCGAGGCGGCCGCCGAAGGAGTGCTAGCAGGGGGAGCGCGACATGATGCAGTTCGAGTGGGAGGAGCCGAGGTGCGGGGCGAGCTAGACCTCGTAGTCCATGTGTGACGCGCTGCAGCGCACCCCGTGCGAGAAGGGCTTGTGCTGCGACAACCACCAGTAGTCACTCGGGGGAGGGGAAGCGGGAAGTGGCCGGACGGTGTGCTGGTGACTGGGCGAGGGGGAGGTCGGGACCCGATGCGCTAGTATAGCGGCTAGTAGTTGCCCGAGCGCACGCGCTGCAAGAAGGACAAGATGGAGGAGATGTTCATGGACAAGTGCACCGTCGAGCTGTACGGGGGACGTCCGCTGTGGCCGCCCGAGAAGAAGGGGTTTCGGCAGGTCGTGCACAAACACCCCGACATGCAGGTCGTCCACACGGAGCGGCGGAACAAAAAGGAGCGCCTCTTACCCTTACCCTTCCGACGACGACACGGCCTCCCTCGCAACTACTAACACAACTAACACAAATGCCACTCACCACAGCCGCACGTTCCGTATGATTGCCGACGTTCACTTTAACGTTTTTTGGCTTTTGATTACTCACGCTTATACTGCTCACGGACGTCCGGACGGTTTTGTCTTGTTGTTTTGCGCAGTATTAGGTTTGACTTGTTTGGGTAGGGCGCTAGTTAGCTCTTGTTGATTTTGCGGTACTTGGTCTTTTTGTTTGCGGCGGTGTTAGGGTCTTTTGTTTTACGCTATTAAAGGGAAAGAGCAGTAAGTAGGTCGGGGGAAAAAAGTTAGAGCGTCGTGGTGAGGGGCGGGCTTCCGGTCCACGTCACGTTTCGCCTGAGGGCGTTGACAGTCGGCTGACGACTGTGTGACTCGCGAGTGGGTCATAGATGCCGAACGGTTTCTTGGTCCTGCGCACGCTTAGTTGGTTCTGCGCACACAAGACGTTTAGTTCCGTAGTCATACGCCTTTTGCTGCCACCTCTTTCTTTACCAGTCTGGACCATACATAGCGAACCGACCATAGACGCGGTTGTGCGGACGATTGGTACGCTTTGTCGCTTTTGATGTCCATCGGCGCGTTTGCTTACCTCGGTTCCCTGCACAACCGACTTTTACTGCGCACGTGCAGTTCAGGCACCTACAGCGACGTTCTAGGCCAGACTGTTACCGAACTGTCGCGCTTGCTCAGGCTTCAGCCAAGCGACGAACCGACCCTGCACAACTGAACGTTCTTCGGAACCCACGATCTTATGCGTCCTTTATTCCAGTCGCAACAAGCAAGAGTAAACCTTCTTGTTGCGCTGAATGAACTTTAGGATCCTCGAACTTGAGCAGAAGACACGCGACTTCCGCGCAGATGAGATGTGGTTTGACACCGACGTTCGAGCCAAACTCGTTGTCAAGCTTCTGCGAGTCGTCCAGGCTATTGCATGGCAACCTACCGCGTCTTGGTACATCCTCTTGCCGCCCCACAGCCCTAATACGATCTTTTTCTTCGCTGGTACCACTCAAAGTCAAGGAGGCCTAACTCTATTGCTGTTCTGAATGAGTTTGACATCCTAACTGAGTATAAGCTTGGTGGGTTACGCCGCTTTCTAATGCGCCTACGTTTCTGTGCAGGTGAGCTTGACATTGGTGTCCACCTCTCCATTCAGTTTCGAGCTTGGCCGTTGCTTTTATCTTCTGAGTGGTCCTTCTGATCACAAGGTGGAGATCAACGCTTAGCTTCGGCTTTTCTGCATCGAACCTGCATCCAAGCTTCCGCATCCTGTACCATTGTATAGACGCATTCTAGCGAACCGACCATAGACGCGACTGTGCGGACGATTGGTACGCTTTGTCGCTTTTGATGTCGATGACAACGTTCGGCGCGTTTGTTGTGCTTCGGTCCCCTGCACAACTGACTTTTACTGCGCACGTGCAGTTCAGGCACCTACAGCGACGTTCTAGCCGAAACCGTTAGCGAACTGTCGTGCTTGTTCAGGCTTCATCATAGCGACGTAGCGACCCCTACACAACTGAACCTTGAACTTATGCACAAACCCTTACGATCGTTTGCTTCCTTTCCACTCGAAACAAGCAAGACTTAACCCTTCTGACGCTGAATGAACTTTTGAATCCTAAAGCTTAGGCAGAAGACACGCGAGTTCGGCGCGTTTCTTACTTCCGCGCTGAGGTGTGGTTTGATACCGACGTTCTAGCCAAACTCCCTTGCGAGTTTCTACGGCTGGTCCAGGCTATCCCACCGAACCTCCCGCGTCTTTGTACGGTACTCCTCTTGCCGACCCACTAATCCCACAGCCCTAAGACGACCTTTTTCTTTCGCCTGTGCCAGTCAAAGTCAATTAGGCCCAACTCTATTGCTGCCTGAATGACATTTCTGCAGTCCTATTTTAGATTGGCAGCTCCCTTAAAAAATAATTGATCGATCGCCCCACCGCCGAATAAACACAATACTTGCATCTATTCCTGCTGTGTCACGGCCTTTCGTCTACACCGAAATCATCCTCTCCAACGTCTCTTCGCTCACCTCAGCTCTCCAAACATCTCGCCCGGAACACACTGTGACAGCCACTCAACCGCTGCTTTCCGTATCGAGAACGAAACCCATCGAAAATCCCTGGGATACACGCACTCCGATTTTTCTGCTATCAATTCCCGTCCGATCATCTGCAGCTTCGTTTTTCGACCTGTCTCGTCTCTGACACTTGTCGTGTGTCTGTGATCTCGCCCTCCAGCGTACCTGTCCCCTCCCAGGCACATCACCCACAGCCGCCCTAACAGCGCTCTATCCCCGCCCTGTTCTCCACCTCCCACTCTCGCCGTTCCACAGCTTCGTGCACGGTGTCGGTAGTGCAAAGGTAGCGAGCATGGCGGCGTAGCGGCCATCCACATGTCTCGGCAGCCGAACTCATGGATCCTTCGTCCTCCGTGAGTCTCGCCTGCGGGCAGCACAAGACTCTGGCCACCAGGTAAGTCTCTATGTTGTTTTCAAAAGAAAAATGCGACTTAGAGGAACATTTACGGTTTCCTGGTCGGATCTTCACCCGTCTGCGGCGCACACAGCCCTGACGGGTGGCACCAGAGTCGTACGATCTGCTTCAGGTCTTGGCGTATGGGCAGCCTACCGAAATATGGAAAAATGCGAAATGTGAGTGCTTCAACGATGTGACAATGCGAAATTGAACTTGAACCCGTTCCAAGTTATATTTCAGCTCAGGCAGCGCTCACGGCCATCGCGACGTTCCCAAAGCAAGAACTCTCCCCAATATCATCTTAAGACGTGTGCTAGCCTTCTGGCGGCCCAAAAAATCCGGAACGAAATAAGCCATCACGTGTAGTTGATGTCAAAACACGCGACTTACAAGGGAATTATATGTAGTGTTTCGGATTTTCTCCGATATTCTCCTCCGATATTCAAGGCAGCGAGAATGTTTGACGGCTGGTGGGTGAACCACAGAGCCGTTGACGGTGTCATAAGGGTGGGCGGGGGAGAGCCTGCTGGCAGCTTCAAAATCGTCGCATTCCGTGAGTTTTGGGGCAATGTAAGGTCAGAAAACACACTCACGGCGTAATTGCAAGGCTTGGACAGACAAGCTAAAACAGAGGCGGCGTGCACGGCCGTCAGGACGGTCCCAGAGCCCCACTGTCGCAGGGTACCACATTGGAGGTGGGGCTAGCTTGCCGGTGGCACGAAAGTCTGGAACCGTGAGTAAATTGTATTTTATCTTAAAAGCGCGCAACTTACGATTTATCATAATTCTTGAACGCGCATCAAGGATTTTGGGTCAAAGACGTAAGTACATATGTCATTTTAGACAAAAGACACGGACTTACGTTATTTTTAACCGTTCTTAGGATCAGGTCCAAGCGAACAGCTTCAAATTCAAGAGTTGAAGCAATGGATCAGTGCCAATTCTCACTGTGCGCTGAAAGTGGGTGTGTGAGTAATGGGGACCTGGGGTTCCAGCATTCGGGTGCAGCATTCGGCCAAAGAACGTATGGGACACCTGAGCAAGTTGCAGGATCGAATTTGACATAAGTGACGCGCATCCATGATAATATCAATATTCCTTACTACCTTGCTTTCCAGCCTATCACTTATCATCTTGTCAGTGTTTTTGACCTGAATACAGAAAGCTGATAAAGGTGAGCACGACATCAAATGTGGGAAAACGAATAAACAGCTCGCCTAGGCAATCCAGCTCAGAAGTATCTTTGTTTACAATGCGAAACATTGAAATGCGCAACTGACAATGCCTTATCATAGCTACTGAACACCCTACTGAGATGTTGGGTAATGTTGCCAAATCTGTATACATGTCCATCACCAGATCCCCTTCCTGGTCTGCATATGCTCACTGACAGCTCACCTGTACACAGCACCTTCACACCTCCACTATGCCAACCCCAATAGAATAATGAGTCAACTGTATGTACATTCCTCACAAAAGTGACCTTGAAAAGACAACACCTTCAATGACTACCATTTCCTTTTGTTTCTCTTTCTCTTTTTCCCATGGTGTGTTCTTTTGAAACTAGAATTGTTTATTACAGACCACAGACCACGGTTAATCCGCACCACTCAGGCTAGTCACATACAAAATGCCGGGGGCACTCAAACATGAACTGTTGATATTTCACCTAGAGTTCCTTTGTTTTTACCCTCCTTGTCCTTGTCCTCATCCTCACCATACTTGCTCTCTGTGAGGCCCTTGTATGGTGGCACCACTTCTTCCATCTCATCCATGAATTGCTTGAAAGCTGCATAGTAGCATAGGATATGCTTCCTATCTGTCAAGGATAGCATTCCAAACTCGTCCAATTTAGGTTGAAATTGTGTGATGTAAGTTGTCATCTGTGGATACTGGCCTGTAGCAATGGCCTTAGAGAGCTTGGAGGTGACAGGAACTAGGTAGAAAGTGGGGGCTGTTCCAACTAAGGTGATTGCAGGGATGACCTAGGAAAAGTCAACTGTCAGACCTGCATCATAATTATTATTATCCCATACATACCTTTTGTTCTAAGGGAGCATGCCCAGCCTCTTCCCTTAAATCATTATTGTAGTTGAACACTGCCACACATTGAGCAATCATTTTTGGGGCTGGGTCTTTCAAACCCTCCCCCTTCTCAATGAGAAGCACAAGTGAATCTGGCAGCTTGTTGAGGGGGATTGTAATGATCAATATGTCAGTCTTGGCATGCCTTGATTTCCCACATATATCAAGTGTCAGAGGCTTGCAAAGTTTGACATGACAGCCAAGATGTGTGTAGCCTATAGCATTTAGCAGCATGAATGCAAACAAATCTACATGAAGCCCTCTCTCTCCAGCAAACAATGCAGCTTACTGCATTGCCCAACCGAGGTTCACGGCTTTCATATCTCACATGTCTCTGAGCCTCTCAATTGTTACAAACTCACCATCTATTGGAAGGGTGGCAGCTTGTCAATCCTAAAGAAAGCTTTCATGGCCACATTTTCAACTTTGATGTTGTAGGCCATGGGTTCTAACTTGTTGCCAATTTCACTGAGCGGATGTAGTCCATGCTGCAGTGGAGATGGTACAAAGCTCCACGTGCTTGTGTCAGAGAAGCAGCTTGTCCAAACTTTCACATGAAATGTATATACCATGTATAAGTACATCCCTTTCATGCAATCTTTGACCCTTTAGTGCAGGTCACTCCATTCTCTTACCCCTTCTTCGTGGGCTCAGTCACTTGTATTTTTAATTTTTAATCCTATTGACACCAAGGATCAGTGAACATCAGGATCAACAAGCCGTAACTTAGGCTAGCCATGAACAAATGGTATTTCGAGACTGGGCAACCACTAATGGAATCATAAATTGTTCCTCCTGACATCGAGGATGATTTGGGCACCATACTGGAGTTCGAGCCACCACATTGTCTCCTAGAGGTACCCTCTCTGTTTTTCCCTTTGGAGTTCTGGTAACAGGCTCAGCTTGAAGACAAGGAAGGATTTGCTTCCAGTCGTATTAACTTGTTTCAACAGCATTTACGGCAGTGGGCCTTGGATGATCTTTCAGAACTCCAGGATGAAGATACTCATGGGATCATCAGTATTTTGACAAACCTGGGTTTTGCTCATCACAAGATTGCCAAATCCACAACTGAGGAGAGCAACGAGTTCTCACAGCGACAAGGCATCATTGAGCTGCAGGACTGTGCTTTTCTCCCAGGAAGTAAGATATCGCACAATGTCATGTAAGCTTTTTCATCTCTTTGAAGTGAGTGAAGCATAAATAAACCACAATGGGGGATATCACGATGGCCATTTTGACCATCGTTTTGATGGATGTTTCAAAATCCTCAAAACTGTCAGAAAATCGAAACACCTCTGGAGTCGTTTTGATTTTTTGATGGTTTCAATGCTCATTTCGAATTTCCTGTTTCCCCAGCATGACAGTGTTGGCCTTCTAATTATATTTAGCTAAGATCAAGATACCCGTCAATTAAAGGGTCAAACAACTGTACAGCTGTACCATCGTCCAATCCGGCAACTCCCGGAACATTCAAGCTGTCTTAGTAAGTTGCTCAGTCATACACCAAGTGACAACAGACATAGATAGTAGAACATGGCACACAAATTAATGCAACAATATACTAGCCTGTCAAGTCCACAAAGAATTTCATAATTATTCTACATTTTTCACCTCTGTGTACTGTGTACATGACTATCATTACAACACAGTACTA
This sequence comes from Ramaria rubella, assembly GCA_015039355.1. NCBI lineage: Eukaryota > Fungi > Basidiomycota > Agaricomycetes > Gomphales > Gomphaceae > Ramaria > Ramaria rubella. The sequence goes on from MU134338.1 coordinate 357,887, forward strand.
TGTGTTTATTATTCAACACTACTAATATTTTTCTTTCCTTCAAATTTTCATGCAAGTTTCAGTTTAGAGAGCCTGTCGGTCACCAGGTTTGTCGTGGTATAACCAGTCTGGCCGTGATGATGTGACATCAAGGGGCGTCACCCGACAGTTGGGAGGTTCCGGCCAAAGTCACGGCACCAGATTTATCTGAGGAAAAGGTGCTTCTAAACAACACTTGAAACTACTTCAAAACCGTGCAGGAACTGGGGATATCACGGTGTGAAACGGTTTTGCGTATTAACTTGTTTCAACAGATTTACGGCAGTGGGCCTTGGATGATCTTTCAGAACTCCAGATGTCCTCATGGGATCATCCGTATTTTGACAAACCTGGGTTTTGCTCATCACAAGATTGCCAAATCCATAACTGAGGAGTGGTACGAGTTCTACAGCGACAAGCATCATTGAGTGCAGGTGTGCTTTCTCCCAGAAGTAAGACATCGCACAATGTCATGTACTTTTCATCTCTGAGTACGAGCATAAATAAACCACTAATGGGGGATATCACGATGGCCATTTTGACCATTGTTTTGATGGATGTTTCAAAATCCTCAAAACTGTCAGAAAATCGAAACACCTCTGGAGTCGTTTTGATTTTTTGATGGTTTCAACGCTCATTTCGAATTTCCTGTTTCCCCAGCATGACAGTGTTGGCCTTCTAATTATATTTAGCTAAGATCAAGATACCTGTCAATTAAAGGGTCGAACAACTGTACAGCTGTACCATCGTCCAATCCGGCAACTCCCGGAACATTCAAGCTGTCTTAGTAAGTTGCTCAGTCATACACCAAGCGACAACAGACATAGATAGTAGAACATGGCACATAAATTAATGCAGCAATATACTAGCCTGTCAAGTCCACAAAGAATTTCATAATTATTCTACATTTTTCACCTCTGTGTACTGTGTACATGACTATCATTACAACACAGTACTATGTGTTTATTATTCAACACTACTAATATTTTTCTTTCCCTCAAATTTTCATGCAAGTTTCAGTTTAGAGAGCCTGTCGGTCACCAGGTTTGTCGTGGTATAACCAGTCTGGCCGTGATGATGTGACATCAAGGGGCGTCACCCGACAGTTGGGAGGTTCCGGCCGAAGTCACGGCACCAGATTTATCTGAGGAAAAGGTGCTTCTAAACAACACTTGAAACTACTTCAAAACCGTGCAGGAACTGGGGATATCACGGTGTGAAACGGTTTTGCGTATTTTTCCGTGGATTCACCGCACTTCGAAACGGCTGTCGAAACGACCATCGAAACGGCAGCGAAACGGCCGTCGTGATATCCCCTATTAGTTGCGCTTCAATTTCGCATTCCGCGCTTACGATTTTTGGTGCTGCAACTTCCGAACCTCCGTTTCTCTCCTTCACACTGAACTGGAGCTATGTGTTAGCATAGGGGAACAGTTCAGCAAGTCGCGTGATTGGCAGTGGTACAATTGTTCTATGCGTAAGAAATACTATGCACATTGTTGACCATTTCTCTGATTACGGTAGAACACCCGACAAGGTCAAGTGACTTGCACCTGAGGTACCCACCTTACACTAACCTATCTGTTACTGCTTGATGTGACATAGGTATATGTCAGATAATGTCACCGGTGCTCGTGTCGTGCAACCACCCATCGCCATAAACGACACGTCGGACGCTCAAAGTGAAGATCTCAACGACAGTATTGATGCTTGGGTGGACGAGAGCCGTGATGCAGAGGTGGGCTTGCTGAGGAGATCTACCAGTTGACTGGTCATAGAACGTGAGTATCATCTATTCTATTGTTGTTAGTGTCTGATATAGCTCTTCAGACGCATCGACTCGCGAAATCGGCGTGACCGTGTGCTCCGACGCAACCTTGCATGGCAGCAGCACCTCCCAGCTCTTGTTCAGAGTTTTCTTTAATGGGATCACTACGGGGCGCCTCAGGAAGAAGAACAGGAATCAGAATGGCATCCGCCACTCCCAGTGCACGATTTGCTAGGTAAGACACCACAACATTTGCCGCATTTCTTGTGACTGACCCCCATCTTTTAGAATGTATTCAAGTTAGTCTACCTCGCCAACCAGGTGAGGAGTTTACCGTGACCCCGTCGGAATGAACCATGGTGATGGTCTCTGTTGCGGCTGCCGAAGGATACTCTAAGGATGCAACTAGACTGCTGGCACGTCACGGTTATCTTGGATCCTCACCCATCCACACCGACACTGCGTTCTCCTTCCAACTCATGCGTTACTTCAAAACTGTAAGCACTCGTTGTCCGCAGTTAAGTTCACAGGCTTTTGTCAAATCTATATGTGAAATACAATCGGTATGTCCTGAATTTTGCATTTCCCGCTTACCACTGGTGAACTTATGTCACGTGATAGGTTCTTTACCGGCCGTCTCTTCGCAACAAGTTCAGCGATGCCTATGACGTCTATGTCACTATTTGCGCTGAGGTGCAACATCAAGTGACCACCGTGCTTGGACAGGATGCCCCAGACTGGTGCCTGAAGAACGCATGCCCTGCATGCACCTATAAACTTGACGGTGAACCCCTGCTCAAAATCTCAATGTAGGTTACAATGGATGGTAATAATACTCAAAAGCGTGTTGAGAGAAACCTACGTCAAACTAATGAGGCGGGCGAGATCGTTTCATCCACGAATATTAAACGAACTGACCATCGGGAGGTCCACAGTGATTACTATCTATCCCCACAAGAGGTCGATAGATTTTTGCATGAAGTCAAGAGGCGATTGCCTTCTGCGGATGCCTCTGTGAGTACTAGTTACGCATGGCTTGTCTGGTACTAACCGCGCTTTCAACTTGTATAGCGTAACGAGATTCATCGATTGGCAACTACAGTGATGGAAGGCCGCCCGGTTGACGGTGCTGATGGGCCAACACCTTGTATCGAAAAATGGACTAACTTGTCATAAAGAGAATGTGGGGGATATATCTAGAGACTGGTATTTTTTTAGCTCTGCCGACACGGCACAGCACTAATCATGTGTGACATGCTTTGCAGTGGTGAACTGTAAGTTTTCCGATTTACTCTCATCATTTAGTCTTATGACACCTGGCGCACAGGGCTGAATATCCACTCGCGATTATGAATAAACGTATCGACGTATTTGGCCATGACTTGATGTGGCTATCATCGAAAGGAGCCCAAATGTGCAATTTGGGACTTATTACATAAGCTTACATAAGAGGGTTTTTCAATCACGGCTAACAACAGCCCCTCCTAGGAGGCTAATTGCAAGAGAAACGGACTCGTCTCTGCTGTCGGTCGTTTCACGGACATGCCCACTGCCGTCTGTGTCAATTGGATTGGCATCCACTTTACATTGAAGGTAGCGGGCTAGAGGAGTATGAGGGCTGTGAACGTGCTTTTTCAGATTCCAATGGCACAGGCAGACGGACCCAATCTGCAACACGCTTCCATAGGAAGCAAATGGTTCTGCACTTCGAACGCTGGGACAAAGACAGGTACCAGGAACTCAGTAAGTTCCCATGGCTTGCTATTATCCCTATGTTAACTAAAGGCTTGTAGGTTGCTTCTTATTGAATAACTACCGCCAGGCTATGAAGAATCTGGGTCTTCTGCCAGATCAATTAGAGGCTGCAAAACGCAGCCTAAGTATTGATTCAGATGTGCGGTTTGAAGAATGGCGGGAAGCTGAAAAGGCTTACCTTCGAGGTCTGAAGACCGAAACAGAGTTAGATGTGTTGAAGATAGAATATCTGAGTACATTAATCAAGCTACATCAAGCCAAGTGAGTGTTTCATTCTCTGCTAATGCGTTGTTTGACTTTCTTTGTAGGACTGACTTCTCACGTGTCAGCCAGCAGTGGGAGCTGGTACCGGTGGAAGAATTACGTCTGGACAACTATTACCGTCGTACTGAAAAGCATACGTGCCCTCTTGAGACAGGCCGTAGTCAAGCTCTTGAACTGTTGCTGACCCTCCGAAAGGCTCTTTTTGACTTAGAGCACAAGCTGGGGATTCATGAGACCTGGACGCCGGCATGTCAAGACTGGCAAGAGACGGAGAAATACATGAATATGCGTACATACCAACGAGCGCTGGATACATTGGAGAGTCTTGTGGTTGCAAGGTTATTTGAGCTCACAAAACTCAATCAATCAGGTATCGGTGAGTGTTCATTGGCACCTTTCTCATTGTTTACATGGTTTATACAGGATATAAATTACGTGCACACATTGCGAGGGCCATGAAGGCACGCTCTCAGGCCATTCGCACTGCTATCAAGCATTACAATGATGCTGCAATGGCTCGTCGACCTGCTCGAGCAACCCTTGATCCTAAGGATGTACTTGATTATGTGTTTCTGACTGAATTTGACTTGCTACGTGATGCTCGCGATGATATTCGAAATCAGCCGTGGGCCCGGGCTCCTGAACGTTTAGCATCAGTAGCTTACTTCAAGATACGCCGTTCTCTCGAGGAGAAGGCCCGTGGAGGTTGAAGCGCGCAGGCTACCGACCTCTATTCATGATGAGAGTCAACATTTCATGAATGTATTAGATACTCTGCGTGTCACTGATCCCCTACTAGCTCACCAGCTCACCAAAGTTGTCCTTCAGCGACAGTTGGTCAACCATGAGCACTTGCGTGTGCTCACTCGGTTGGAAAGTTCTTGAGGTTACACTGGCCTCCGAGGAGTTGGGGTGCGGCAAGGAACAATATGCACTGACTATGACAGACTTTTTGAGCCAAATGGGTCTGACGAGGCTGGGGTGGACAGTATACCAGTGATGATGAATGGGGAGATCATGATCAGGGTAGTGAGACGGCCGTGGCATTAGAAAGTACAATAGATGCCTTTAATGCATTCAATGAATGAGTTTCTTCACATCTACTGCCAAGGGTCTGAAATGCTATTTTCATGGGCAGTAGGAGTGAAGTAAGCTGTCGAAAGTGTCAATGGCAGTGTTGCATGTATACTACTTACTGTCCCGAAAAGCCACAAATAGTGCATGTACTGTGTTTCACACATATGCACATATCACTCCCAACTTTCAAGTATGACCCCTTAAACCATAAAACTCGATTATTCAACCAATACGAAGATCCAACATGTATACACTCTCAAAGACGTGACTCTGAGCCACGCATATCCTTGACCTGCGAATTTGCGAAAACAAAAATTTAGTGACCTCAGGGATATAAAATATTGTCTGATTCTATTGTCTCTAATACTTGTAATAAATCAATAATTCATGTAATCAAGCCTTAAATACTAAGTATCGGCCAAGAAAACTTGGAGTTGAGCATACAAGCTACCGGAATGCACTGTGGGAAGCAAATCCACTGAAATCCCGTGGGTCGACCTACTGAATTTCAGTTTCCAGTGGATCCGGCACTGAAACACTGTAGTACCCACGGAAAAAATTCACTGAAACTTGCGGTCAGCTGGATCCTGTGGTTTACTGGTACCCACTGGATCCATTCTCCATGGTACAACACCTGAAACCGCCAGTGGGTAAAGCACAAGAATTTCCAGGTGCGAGCACTAAGTCGAAGATGTGATTCAGTGTAAAATGAGGTTTATTTCCGTAGTTATAGACATGGAATTGATAGATATATCTATTGAAACTGAGATGATGAGCAACTGAAAGAGCGCAAGTGCACAAGTGCACCTACCTAGCTAGATACCCACGTCAAGCCATATCTGCACAACCCATACGCCACGTCCCAATCCACACTGTCAACCTGCTTCCGGTCACGGCACGGCACGGTCACGTTCTCGCTCAACTGTACAGGATGTATGCTACTCCAATAGCACAGGTATTACTGACGTAAGGCGGACTTCGAAAATCGACACGGATTTCTATCCGCTGAAAGAAATATTCATATCTTGACGAATACGAAGTATTAGACCGTATAAATTAGTTTTTAATACTCAGAAAAATACAAGTTTTATTTAAATATACATATATACGTGTATTATCTCATATTTGAAAAAGAGGTCTGGGGAACGGTTAGGCTTATTCCTGGCCTATATGGGCTCAGAATGGCCTGAAACGTGAGTATGTTGGAGCTAATAATGTTGTATTTCATCCCTCTGAAAAGCTTGTTTCAGAAGTTCCTCCTGAATTCTATAGGGTGCTGGTAATTTCCCCACCATGTTAGAAGTTTTCATTATAATTCAGGCCTCTCTCCAGGTCTAAGAGCTTTATTACACACTTATACATCTATTTCCAGGCTACTACCACGCATATATGTCATACAGAAGTCTGCAGCTATGGCAAGCACCTTCATCATCAAATCACTGGAACAACCACTTCCCGGACTTGTGCTTACACTCCCATCAAATTCCATGATCAACCCCTTGAGTCTCCTTAGGCTCGCCATCAAACTTTCTCGTGGCCCCGTGGGCATACCACGGCCAGACCACGGTGGCATCCCCAAAAGGCGATTTCATGTGAAACCTACAAATGTGACATAGGTTACCATGTCTCCACCATAACCATCCCATCGCAGGCACAATGTACACTTAGTTGACACCGTCAGGGCCTCATGGAGTAGTCATGAACCACCCAACATCCATCATACATGTACGCATGCCCCCTGTGGTGTACCCTTGCTCACCCCATGGGCTCATCATATTCCTCCCCAATGTGCTTGCAGCTGCCCCATGGTTCCCCCACAGTCTCACCATCCTCCCCCTGAGGTCCGTACATGGCGTCCCCTCGGATGGTTCACCATCCTCCCATGACCAACATCCAGCACCCCAACCCTTCCCAGTCTGCATGGGGCCCCACAGTCGCCCCAAGCTCTCCCGTGCCCTTATAAACTCAATGATTCATGGATTGTCCAGATGCCAGCGACGTGTGGGCACCCCCGGCATTCCATGAGATGTCCACAACTTGCCCACGACCACGTCGAGATGACACAAGTCCCTCCCATGGCCGACGCACGGCAGTCCCACATCCCTCCCATGGTGGACGCACGCCAGCGTCACACCGCAACCTCATTGCCCCTGGATCGGTCGATTGCCGCATCACCCCTACTCCCTATTCAACCCCGCCCATTATTAATAACCCCACCTGGTGATCCGCAGCGGCCCCCCCTCGCCGTCCACCGCACTACCTCCCCCAACATAACCATACGTAGTTTCTCCTCCACACACCTCTCGAAATGCCCCGCCGTACTACTCACCTGCAATTTCCTCTTGGGTCCCCCACCGCACACGTATCCAGTCAGGTGCACTTGCCCCATCCCCCTCCTTCCTCCATCACCCCCCCCCCCAGGGGTACCTCCACCACCCGGCCCGTGCTCGAGGACAACCCTGTGGTAGCGGTCGAGGTCGCCCCCCGCAGCTCCTCCTGCTCAGGGTTTTCCCCCCCCTCCGCATAATCCTCCCTCTCCCTTGTCCTCCTCTGCCACCAGCTTGACACCCCCTCTCTCCCCCGGGCCCATACATCGAACCACTTCCCCTCCTGGCACATCCAACTCGGACTCAATGGCTGCCCCCATGCGATGCGCCCTGGCAGAAGACGCTGCCACCTGCCATGCCCCTTCCAACTTGGTGTGTCTGTCCCCTCATCCAACTTTACCCCTCATCTCTCACCGAGCGATCCCCCACCCCTCCCCTCATCAGCCGCTCTTCACCCAACCCCCCCACCTTTCCCAGATGCTTTACTAGATCTGGAGTATCCTACCTCCGAAGACGAACCCGACGCGCCCTCCCCCACCCGCCACGTTCCATCCCCCAGAACTCCCCACGTGAGCCCCCCCACCCAATCCACTCACTGACCATTCACTCACCCCACCCCCATCTCAACTTTTAGCCCCCCCATCCCACCTCCGTACCATCACCCCGGCCTCCCCCACCCCCTCGGACACCTCCACCCCAACGCTCAGCTACCCCTTCAGACATCTCACCTCGGGAACAGCGAGCCATGCGCGTATTTCAGGCCGCCCTACACCCCTTTGACTTGTCTCTCTCCCCCACGGTCGCCGAACACCCGCCCAGCCCCCTCACCATTTCCCCCCTCATAGCCTGAATCTCCCCCCCCCTTCCCAGACATATCAATGCCATCACCCCCCCCCTCGCCCTCTAACTACCCCCCCCCCCTGGTCACCACTCCTCCCCCAACCCAATTCACCCTGCCCGCGCTCTCCAACGCCTGTGGTAGACGCTCACCGTTACTATCAAACCCCCACGCCAGCTCGTCATCTACATCGCCTCTCATGCACACCCTTGGGCCCTGTGGACCGCGCAATCCGCCTGCCTTCGCATTCCTTCTGCTCACATCCATCCTGCGTCCCCCCCAACGATCTTCCCCGGTCGTGGAGATCCGCCATGTTTTTGGGCCATTGAGCACGACCCCGCTGCGTCTTTGACGGACCGCCTCCTTGGCGATTACCGGTCATTACTGTCGTTTGCATCTGTTATCAATCTGCGTGTTGACCAGCTCGAACCCTCGCAATCCGGTTACGAAACCATCGGAACTGTCGCATATGCTCGCACAGCTCACACCCACGTCCCCGCACTCACCGGTGAAGCAATCCCGCCTCACTTGGACCCTCTCACTCCTCCAATCCATTTGCATTGCACTATACTTGGAGCCCCAGAACGCCCAGGTATCTGATGATGGTGCCAGATACCTACCAATGTTTGAACCGTCCCCTCAGGCCCCAGACCCCCGCCCCCTCAAATGTGCCCCTGCGCGCGCCCCCTTTGTCTCTCCCTGAGCACAGCCCTCGTCATGCTCTTGGCGTCCACGCGTCCAGAGGTCCAGACGGCCTTAGCCGCCCACTGTTCGTAAAGACGAGTATTCCCAGCCGGAGAACACAGTTGCGGCTTATCACGCAGTCTCTCAGGGGCGCGCGGCGTATGAAGTCTGCCACAACCTCGACAGCCGGGTGGCTGTTGGACCATTTGGCATCCACCTGCACTGGGATGACAAAACCTGGCAGAACAAGAACCAGACCCTGATGCGTGCCATTGAGGTCACAGAGATGGAATTTCCCCTGTCTTTTGCATCGGGTCAGTTCCCACCTGTGACGCCTCGCATTCCCGTTCACCTGACCCCCCCCCCCCCTCATCACCCACCCAGCTGAGGAAGTCGAGATACACACCGGCCTCAAGTACTGGGTCTGCATGATGTGCGCGAGCTAGATATACCCCCCCCACGCCCACCCCTCAACTTTGTGTATCAGGGTAATCTCTTACCCGGGGAGGCATGGTGTCACCGGAACGCCTCTGAAACCAAACTTAAGAGGGCGCTGGTCACGCTCCATGAGTTTAAGATCAGGGTCATGAATGCACATCACTGCCCCGTGAGTGTCCGCAATGTTTTGCTCTTGGTTCAGCCCACCACCACGATGAAGTTGTTTCGTACCGTGTTTACATGTAGTGCTTAGGTTGGGTTAGTTTGAGATATAGAAAAAGTTTTCGCACAGATATTCCACTCTCCGTGTCTTAACCCAGCAAGTGTGCAACTGCATACTGGCCTGGCGGCTGCCCAAACACCAGCTCCATGAGGGGACATGGCATGATCTTCCTTCCCTTCCCGGTATCATCGCCTCACTGCCACCCCAGCCTCACTCTTCTTGTGCCATACACAAGACGCTCCTCCCTGGATTCCACCACCACATGCGGCCACCCCCCCACGCCCACTCCCACACTCCCCTGCTGACACTTGTGCAAACACGCACTCGCCGCAGGGGACATGACCCAACCTGGGTTCGCCCGTACCGCGGGGTCTGACAAACCAAACGAGTGAGTGACCTTGCGTGCCGGCCGTCTGCCAACAGACTCACCACCGGTGTAACGCTGCTGCGTTCTCGCTGGGTCCCCGGTGTCCACACATACACACCGGCAATGCACCATAACACTTGGCCCAGCACCATGGTGTAATCTTATGTTCGTGCCCAGGGTGAGTGCGCACAGTCGCATATCCAACTCCCCCAGAGGTTCTCCTCCATCCGCCCTTGCCGGCATGAAGGGATGGTCACCGTGGTCGTCCATGTACAATGCCAGGCACTGCAAGAAGGACCACGGCAGGGTGCGCGTTACCGCACGCTGGTACCGTCAGCGTGAGGGCTCTTCAACCAACCCACTAGACGTACCAATTCCAGGCGCAGCCCGAATGGTCACAGGGGGGCGACTGTGAGCCCCACGTCCTCCAAGAACAGCCAGCAGGCTCCCATACAGGTGATCATGACGGCAGACAATGGAAACCGACTGTACAGCCGCAGGGTTTTTACGCTGTCCGAGGAAAACAAGCGACACAATGCCTCCACGCCTGCTTCCAATATCGCGGAGTCCTCGTCCTTGCAAAGTTGTTCGCTCCCCAAGACCAAGTGCTTCAGGCTGGGCAGTGCCACCCCCCCCCGCGTGCCGCACATCTGTGTGGACCCGACGTGTCAGTGATTATCAGCGAGCAGACACAGAACGAGTCGCACCGTGGGATTTTCATGCCAGTGCAGATAGACGTTCTCTGGCCAGCCTTGTGTGTTCAAGGTTAGATGCTGTAAGGACCTGGGGAGGAGCGGCCCTATGTTGGGCAGACCGCATAGCCCCACGGGGAGATGGACCCTCCTACGGCCCCTGCGGTTGTGGAGGATCGGGTGTTCGTGGACCTCCAGAGTAAGCAGGCGAGGGCAATGGCCCAGAATCGGTGCAATGTGTTTGCAGTCTAGCAAAAACAGCTCGCGGATGCTCTTCGACACGCCTGTGTTGACGAGCAGCCTGTACCCGTCTACCTCCACCAGGAACACCGTGTGCAACCGGGGGGATTGCATGAGCACTGTGAACGCCACCGGCGTGATCCCAGGGCTTTGATCAATATGGAGCGTGGTGAGCTGAGTAAGACGTGCTGTCATCGTGTGTAGGTCGCAGACCCTGTGCATGACCTGTGGGGGGAGGAACCTGAGGGGAGGGAGGTCATGCACAGACAGCCATCGTGTGGACGTGGGGCACGGGTGGGGTGAGAGAGTGTCGGCTGCCATGCATAGGAGCACATATCTTGACCGCTGGTCCCGAGTGGCCTCCAGCCATGACTTGCATACTTCACCCAGCGCTCCTAACATTGGGTGCGGCAAGGTAACCACTACCTTGGTCGAGAACCGTTCCATACGCCCTCCCAGCCACTCGAGGAATATGCACACCCATGGGGAGGGCGCTCTTGCGGCCATTAGGACCTCTCAATTCTGTTTTTCCCTAAATTCCCTTGCCGGAATGAGACTGTCCACATGGTCGGGACACCCGGTAAGATGGCGAACTGCGTCGTCGGGTTGGGGATTTGAGGGAAAATAAAGACACCTCACGACTTTCCCTAGGTTAGGTTTCCCTAGGTGCACTGCCCCTGACTGGCCGTTGATCCGTGCGAACCACCCACACATGTCCCCTCATCTCATGCCTTCCACGCAACGGCATCTCGACATACAGGCACTGGTGGTCTCATTCTTGGCTGCTAATGAAAATGACGACGAAGCTGTAGCTGTGCTGTGATTTTGGTCGCTATTCACAGAATAAAATTTGCCTAACCAATAAACATTCTGTTGGGTACTCCATGTTGAGGATGATTATTATTAATCATATCATGGCGATATGGGTCGATTCTAATCTATCCCTAAGCTACTGGCGGTCTGGTTGCCATGCTACTTGGGTCATGCGGAACGGTCTGTGGAAAGTTAGAGCTATACACACGTAGGTCCAGGGGTTGTCGACTTACAAGGGAGGCCCCTGGAAACCGACCAGGCCGAGTGTTTTTCCGCCACCTCCATTCCATAAGCCACAATGGGAGATGCCCCGCTGGCCCCCGTGAAGCCCTCTCCCGGCATGACAATAGTCAAATCGCATGCCGCACACGCTCGTAGTCCATTCCAACCTGCCGCCATGTCAGCTTGCAGAATCTGTCATCACACTGCACCAAACCCATATTATATACGCACTGGAGGTCCGCACAGTTTGGTGGTACACATGGCACGAGTGTGCCCTTAAGCTCGCTTGCCCTCTCAGGTCCAGGCCATCGCCCTGCCCGTGACCGCCCCCCCCTGGGGTCCAAGAAGAAGATCCACTCCAATCCAGGGAGTTCTTGCCTGAGGATGCCCACGGTGCTCGAGAGCATCCTCCCCCGGCATTGGTAGCAGTAAAGCCTGTGTGTGCCATAGTTCCACTCCAGGGTGCGGAGGCGCAGGAGGCTACACATGGGGCTGAGCCAGTGCAACTGTGGCCCCCGCCATGGGGCGCATAGGTCAGTGCACGGGATCTACCCATGGACCAGACATAATACACCAACCTACCATGCTTGTCACATTCAAGGAGGCCTGTGGGAGGGCCTCACCCCTGATTCTGGCGATCCTGAGGTGCTCCAGCGCAGGCGCAACCCTGACCAGCCCGTCCAGGGCCGTGACCGTCAGACCAGCGTGGTCTTTCACTAGCAAGACCGTTAAGTGGACCAGATGGCTCACAAGGGCATGCAGAACGTGGACCATGGGCGCTGGAGCGACCACCCCGGGGGGGTTCCTTCTCCTTCTAGTGACAGTGTGTGCATGTGGCGTGCCTAGGAGGATTCGAAGTGTCAGGCCAGGTAGTCCAACCATGCACCACCATCCCCCACCGCCAGTGTGAGGGAGCTGAGCAGAGGAGCCTGCAAGGGGAAACGGCACAGAGCATCCAGAGTGCCCGTGCCTGCGCGCTCCCAGAGCTTCAGAGCGTGGAGGCCACGAGTGCCCGCAAGCGTGGCGGGGACATGGACGCAGTCAACAATTTCGAGGGCCTTCAAGTGGCTGAAAAGGTCATTGTGCGGGGGGAGGCGGAGGGAGATAAGGTCAATGTAGTACATAGACACAGAGTGGAGGGAGGTTTGCCCCAAAAGGGTGGACAGGGCTTCATGGGGAAGGGGAACAGAGTTCAAGTGGAAAGTATGGATCCATGTGCAGCTGGCCCAAAAAACGAGGGACCAGAGGCAGCCGTATTCGAGTTGTTCAGAGCCGTGTGGGTAATCATTGGGGGCGAGGATGGCCAGAGTGTGCACCAAGGCAGCGTGGGTGGTGAGGGCTTCCAACAGCTCTGCACCATGGACTTCTTCTAGCTCGGCGCCGGTGACAACTATGGAGCAAAATAGGAGCGCGCAGATTAGCTGGTCCCAGGCACGGCAAGTCCGACGGAGGGGCTGGAGCACAGAGGACGCGATTGTGCGCACGGGCCGCCTGCCCTGGCCATTGGGCCACCTGTGGTCATAGCATGGCCCGTGGGGGGGGGATGGCGCCTCAGGGCAGTCGGCATGCGCGAAGATTTCATGCCAGAGCTCGAAGCACAGTGTAGGGGAGGTGGAGGACATGGCCAGGGTTGTCTCGTGGGAGTCAGGACACCACAGCGGTCCCTGGGCGGCGTTCATGCCCATGTCCCATTATCATCCTTGATCGTGGGGGCGAGAGGGCCAACCCTCTCATGGCCTCTCCCACGTCTTCCATCCCGTATACCTGGCCCAGCACGCCCCCCCGTGGTGAATCCTCCACGCAGCCAGAGCCCCCCGGGCTGTTGGAAGCAGCTCGTGCCAGCCTGCGAGCACAAGCTGCCTTGATGCCAGAGCAGCGGGCTGCTCAGAGCACCACGTGCATCACTCTCATTGAAGAGTGGAGGAAACAAGACGGGCAGGAGCGGCGCCGATCCCCTGGTCCAGCGAATGCTTGCAACGCTGAGAGCCCGCGGGCACCCGTGGTGCTCACGTCCGTGTTTCTGAGTACGGAGCAACAGTGAGTCGTACAGGCCATCCTGCACGGCGAGAGTTTGTTCTTCACAGGTTCTGCTGGTGGGCATCGGGTTTGGTTGGTGGCTGTCGAGGCGTGGCTTAGCTTACGCATCATTCTGGGGGGGCACAGGTACCAGGAAGTCTGTCCTCCTGCACCACGTTATTAGCGTCCTGCATGGGAAGTATCGCAAGCTGCCAGGGGTGGTCGCAGTCATGGCCACGACTGGTTTGGCGGCGTGCAATGTCGGAGGGACAACCGTGCATGCCTGGGCTGGAATCAGTTTGGGGCATGGCAGCGTGGACTCCCTGGTGCGCAAGGTGAGGGTGCGCAACAACGGCGCCACCTGGGTGCGCTGGTTGCAAACGCGGGCCTTGGTCGTAGATGAGAGTGAGTGGGCTGCCATATCGCTCCACAGCTGTCAGCGGAACCCCTGACGCATCTCACAGTCTCCATGCTCCATGGTGAGTTCTTCGATAAGTTGGCCCAAGTGGCGCAGGTCGTCCGCCGCTCGAAAGTGCCCTTTGGCGGAATCCAGCTGGTCATTGCCGGTGATTTCTTCCAGCTCCCCCCCGTAGGTGACAACCCGCAGTTCGCGTTCGAGGGGTGCGAGTGGGACCATGTTATCAAGCACACTTACGAACTCACGAAGGTATGGCGGCAAAGCCACCCAGGTGTGCATGCCAAGTATACTGCTTGGCATATCGTCTTTGGTTGTGAACAGCCACTGCGTGTAGGTTTCATCGACGCACTCAGGCAGATTCGGCTAGGGGACGTCACGCAGGCCGGCGAGCTCTTCATCAGGCAGTAAGGCTGTCAGGTCTCATATGCGGATGGGGTGGAGCCGGCTGAGTTGTAAGTTTGCCAGCGAGCGTCGGTGAATGTCACTGGGTCACGCATGGGTTGACCATCCCCTTCGGCACAGGTACCCCCGGCGATTGGAGGTGTCCCAGGCGAACACGTGCCGTTTGGCAATGTTGCTGGGGGACATTCATGTGTACCATGCAGTAGACACCGGGGTCATCCAAGACGCAGACCGCCGTAGGCGGTTGCTCGGCGCGTTGTTGCTGGAATCACATCTGGCGCTCAAAGTGGGGGCGCAGGTCATGCTCATAAAAAACGG
>MU134339.1:2332-46101 GCA_015039355.1 Ramaria rubella
CACTAGAGTGATAGTTTGAATCCATGTCTTTAGTATAAATGTTTACGGGAGTAATTCGTTCCGGAACGTTTTCCACAAAGATGTAACGTACCATACATGGGTTATAGTTGAATACAGGTAATGTATTGATGTCCTTGTTACCCTCAAGAACGTTCAGAGACACCGATACATGTAGTTATTACTTTGAGAACCGTAGGGAGAGGTCTAGTAGTGAATTACATTAAATTAATGAAATGTGTAGTATACTTGTGTGAAAGTCCCGGTATTTAGATAAGCTCAGACAGTCTTGGGATCTTTACCTACGTTAGTGCAGGACGTTCCGACGTCAATGTCTCCTGCCGCTCCCCTACTCGATGTCACTCCATGGAAATGTATTTCTCTCATTTGCCAAGTAACGTACACTCCAAAGTACTTTCCACTTCTTTAATGGATGGGTATACCGTTAGTCTACTATAGCTTCGTCAAATAACTCTGAAACCCTCACTTTGTGAATCATTCAATCCATAACAACCCCTACACCAGGACTTCGACCACTTCCCGGACCTAACAACGAATACTGTATTCGTTATATGCTAGTAGCGCACCAGTGTATAATACCATCTCTCGCACGTCTGTCGTTCATATCACGTAGCAAAGACGTGTTAAGTCTCTAAAAATAGTTGTAACGTATCCATGATGGCAACTTGTCTAACTTAACATAAAATAAAGTCAACTTCTTAAAGATAACAGAAGCAATTGGTCGTACCGAGGACTATACGGGGTAATGCTTCATCGATTGTCCTCAACCCAACTATAGTGAGTGAAACCAGGAGGTAGGTAGAAAAGGATTCGAAGGACGTGAACCAAGAAAGCTTTATGTAGGAAGTGGAGGAGATGGAGGTGGTGGTGGTGAAGGGATCTACTTATCCGAACGACTAACCCTTCATTACTTGCACCATCTTGTTGTACAGACAGTCTAACACAGACAGGTGGTATGGAGATATACTAGTATTGCCATAAACTTATGAATTCTTGCTTGTGGGAATCGTACCTGCCAGGCGCAAGCCATGGCCCACTTCATGCTAGTAATAAGAGAATCAGATTTTGAGAGAGTGGAAGCATTGAGTTGGACCTCGGAAAACACACAGATGGAATCAACGCAACTCTGGGTCTGTGCAGAGGTCTCAGAGCTGCTTATTATTATTTTGAATCTGTAACAGCTGCAGGTTCAGCCTTGGACTTGGGTTTGCTCGAAATTGTGGAGGCCGCTTGGGCCTTCGATTGAGCATTAAAAGAGGTTGATTGTGGACAGTCCTTCGCGATATGCCCGGGTTTCCCACAGAACATGCAAAGGTTTTGGTCCATCCATCACTGTCTCTCCTGTTGCATTAGTTTTCCGTCTTTTCCGAGTATGTTGGGAATATCCGGAGTTTTTTGGAAATTCAACATGGAGGACTGAGGTTTGGTAAAAGAGGCGGAAGCCAAACTGTTGTTGTTGTTTGTCCTCTTCTGTGATTGGTTCGATTGGGATTCTTGCTTGTCCGATTGGCTGCTGTTACCGGAGTAGTTATTGTTGGAAGTGGTGGCGTGGTTGACCTCGCCTCGTCGTTCCCAATAAGGGCTGTTGATGGTTTGCGCGAGTTGTCGGAGTTCCGGAAGTGTGTTGGCTTTGTCCTGGGTTGCAAGAATATCTTTAATATGATCAGGAAGTTTAGTATAAAAACTTCTACAAAGGGTGGTGTCGCCCCAATTGACTCTAGCGGCTAGGCAGTTGAACTCTACGATAAACTTCGTGATGTGTTGGTTGTCACGCATTCAGAGATTGTTGAGTTCAGTTTCCGCATCGCCGACAGGATCATAAGCTACAAAATTTTCTCAGAGTACCATTGTGAAGTCCCTAAAGTTTGTAAGCCAGGGCAGGTCTTGGAAGGTGTCATTGTCTAAGAGTTCAGGCTTGAAAAAATCTAAAGCCATCCCTTTTAAAAAAGAGATGGCATAAGTAACTTTTGCTTCGTCACTGGAAAAGGTCTGAGGACGATCATGGAAGTGGAGCTTGCATTGAAGGAGGAAGGGATGGAGCTTTCAGGAATCTGATTTGTCAAAGGTGTCAGGTTCGCAGAGCTTGGTTTTTCCGGTTTGACCCTTATTCAGAGTTCCCATGTGCTTGGCTATCTATTTTTTAGCATAGCCTTCCCTTCATCTTCTTCATCGTCATCACCATCCTCATTCTTGTTGATGTTGTCATCGTCACTGGGGTCATCTTCTGGTTTGTTATTCGGGAGGCTAGATCCAGGGTCTGTGATTCCAGTGACAGTACGGGATCTGGTAGAAGGCATAATGAATGGATCAAGAGTTTTAGTTTGAATATACTGTTATGAGCTGGATTTCTTCTCATCGGATGTTGGAATTGTCGGAATGTTGGAGTTCAGAATTGAAGTTGGGAATCGGAACATACAAATGTTGGCTTCAACTTATAGGTTGCGCCCTCTTGGATCCTTCGTGTCCTGGTATTTCGGAAGGTCAGAATGTCAGAAGAGTCAGACAAGATCGGAGAGTCAGATCAGACTTAGAGACGGAAGTGAGAAGTTATCAAGTCAAGGTGGGTCAATATTCAAACTGACTAACGAGTACATGAAGGAGTTGTATATAACAAATTGATATAATCCGAATCGGAAAGATACAAACACAGAAATCTGAAACAGAGCAAATATGGGATTGGGGTAGAAGTAAATATGGACATAAGACCGAAGATCTTGATAAGAATGACTAAATATAGATTGGATGGAGATAAGTAAAACAGGTGGAGGAAGTCGGAAATACGAATCGGAATATATCAGAGAAAAGCAGAAGAGCTGGGAATGAATCTGGGTTCTAACACTACTCAACAATCATATTCTTGCTGGAATGAGCTTTGTGGGCTTCAATGAAAATGAAGATGATAACTGCTATATGATATCCAAAGCGCTAGATGTTGCACTTCAATACCACATCCAGCATGCCCTCTCTGCATCCTCAAACGACAATGAACCAAAAACGCTTGCAGAAGCACTAGCATGTCCACCAGCCGAAGCTGCCATGTGGTACCAATCAGCACTAAACCAGATGGATTCACTCATCAAAAATGGTGTTTTTGAACTGGTGAAGCTTCCCCCAGGTCATAAGGCAATAGGTAGCAGATGGGTGTTCAAGATCAAATGAAATGCTGATGGATCCATTGAGCAGCACAAAGCAAGACTAGTTGCGAAGGGATACTCACAACAGCCAGGCTTTGATTTTACCAAAACATTCTCACCAACACCAAAGTGGGCCACCATTTGTGCTATATTAGCACTAGCCGCACTAAAAGATTTGGAACTATGGAGTGTCAATATCTCATCAGCGTTCCTCAACGGTGAACTTGACAAGGAAGTTTTCAGGCAGGAGCCAGAAGGATTCCGAACCTCAGACACTACTTGGGTTTTGAAATTGAAACGAGCCCTCTATGGTCTAAAACAAGCTGGTAGGGAATGGCACAAGAAGCTGCATAAAGTAATGGTTGAAATGAACTTCTCACATATTCGCTGCAAACATAGTGTATGGGTGTATGGACACGAATCAGACCGCAGTCGAATCATTGTCCCCATCTTCGTCAATGACATGACAATAGCTGCAAAGGACCGAGATGCTATCCAACACGTCATCAAAGAGCTGGAGACCTACTTCAAACTTCGTGATCTGGGAGAGACAAGCTACCTACTAGGTGTTAAAATTGAACAGAATCGCGAAGACAGGTCCCTTTCCCTCTCCCAACGGCAATCTGGTATCAACATTATAAAATGAGCAAACATGACCGATTTTAACCTGGTCACAACACCACAACACCACTTGACCCGAATGTCACCCTATCGTCCTCAATGTCGCCAACCATGCGGCAAGAAATAAATGAAATGACATCCATTCCGTATATCAATGTTCTCAGCACAGTGGCATACCTAGCCATAGCGACACAACCCAACCTGGCTTATCCTGTCAGTGTGTTCTCACGATTCAGTAAAAACCCCAGAATGCTTCATTGGGCTGCCCTCAAATGTCTCCTTCATTATTTAAAGGGAATGTTAGACTATACGCTTCACTATGCACCCGATCTGACATCAAAAGAGCTTTTCCTTCCATACAGCAACTCTGACCATGGTGGAAATCCAGACAATGGTCAGTCGACGAGTGGGTTCGTGATCAAGATGGGTACTGGTGCAATTATTTGGATGAGTCATTTACAACCATTTGTCACCTTACCAACTACGGAAGCAGAATACGTGGTGGCCATGTCTGCAGCTCAAGAAATGGTATGGCTTCAAAATCTATTTACAGAGTTCGGATTCGCATTTGACTCGCTGTCCATCCTCCACATTGACAACCAATCAGCCTTGTCTGTTGCTCGCAATCCGGACCACCATGGACGTGTCAAGCATCTTGATTTACGGTATTACTGGTTGCGGGATGAGGTCGAAAGAGGGATAATTGAGGTCAAACATATATCCACCAACGAAATGCCAGCAGACGCACTCACCAAAGCACTTCCCCGGCCAAAATTGTCAGAGATGTTAACTTTGTTAGGATTGGTGAAGTGATTCGTCAAGGGGGAGTGTTGGAATATGTTAGAATATGATGTATCACATCTACATGTAATAATAAAATGATCACGTGATAACAACAATCTTAACTGTTGTGGTTCAGTTATCTTCTTTTATCTCTTCCTCCAATAGTAGCGCGTCTCGTCACGTGACTCAATTCAAGTCCCACCTGTGGCCAAAAAGAAGTAATGCTGTGGGTGCTACTTTTTGTTCACCGTCCCACTACCACAGTGGGACATGAGCAGCACAAATCCTGACGCTCATATGAGCAACGCAAATAATGAGCCTGCTGAAAAGCGGGCTAGTGTCACTGGAGGCATGCCAAAATTTTCTGACCCAGAAAACCATACAGAAAATCTTCAGAAATGGTTGAGTATGCCAATGATTTATCTGAATGGGAAAACTGTGTGAAAATAGAATGTTTGCCAATGATTTTCTGATCCCAGGAAATTTTAATAAGATCACTCAGAATAGCTTAGAAATTGTGAGGAAAAACATGGGAAAACATGGGGAAAAGAGTTTTCTCAGGAATTTTCTCAATTTATTCTGAGTGATCTTATTAAAATTTCCTAGGATCAGAAAATCATTGGCAAACATTCTGTTTTCACACAGTTTTCCCATCCAGATAAATCATTGGCACACTCAACCATTTCTGAAGATTTTCTGTATGGTTTTCTGGGTCAGAAAATTTTGGCATGCCTCCAGTGTGTACCACTATCGGGCACTGCTCGATTACTCGCTGAATATCGGCACAAAACCAAGTGGAAGATTCACAGTCTGCCACATGCCATCATTCTGTCGCATAAACGTGACTGTGGGCCATGCGAGGCACACGATAATACACGTACTTGCTGCCATGCAGGCTGGCAAGATGAACTTCAGCAAAGATCAAGTATGGGATGCCATTTACGAGGCATATCCTTACCTTTCATGTCGTTTTAACAATGAGATAGACAAGCTGAAGGAAAAGCCCATATACGGTGAAAAGCAGTATAATGACATACACCACAAAATAGACACGGCCCAAGCAAAAATATGCGATCGTGAATCACGTTTAGATGAGATGCAAATGCAACTCGAAGAACAGGCCGTGCAGCTAGCTGAGCTGCACCAGAAGGGTCCTCAGACCCTTCCCCAGACAGCAATACAGCCGTCTACCTCATCACAGTCAGCTGTAGACATACAGCCGCAAGGAGATGGCAGTGAGCCGTCTCGATCACCACCTCCCAGTTTGCCTCACGGGTGCTGACAAGCATGATACTCAACAGCACCTACTACACTACAAAAGACGCTCACTGCACATGTGCCTATCATCATCAGCTTTCGCCAGACCATCATCTGCTGTGCTACCTCCAGTCCACCAGACACATCATCTCCACATTCATTCCATCTTCATCAATTCTATTTTCGATATGCCGTCCAGCATTGCCACCACCACATCCCATGATTCATTTCAGATGACTGCCAAGCCAGACATACATGTTGGATCATGCATCGAACTTCCTAGTCGATGTTCTCCCCTTGATGTTCATTTGTCCAGTCCTCCTCCACAAGTCGCACATCATCGGTACTATCCTCTATATGTTGAATCTCCTGAAGGCCCATACTGAACATTGCCCTCCTATCCTCCTTATCGCATTCACGATTGCATTTGGGTATTTGACCCTGTCTTCCATGCTCCCTTCCACATCATCAGCTTCGACTCAAACTACGAACCAGTGAATGGTTGGCATTGTATCATACTCAGGAACTATTGGGATATCAAAGAGTTTGGTCCAGGAACAGAGATTTGCTATGGTTATGTGCCTAAGGACTTCATCAAGCAGGACTCATCTTCGTTCCCTCTCTGGAGGAAATTCATATCCAAGTGTCGTGATTGGTTCACATGTTTCTGAGTCGTCATCAAGCCACATGACTCACTTACTCATCTTCGGAGACATTGGACAAGCAACTGGAATCCTATTGGACAGCTATGACTCATTTTCATCACCTGACTCACTCGCTTCTTTCTTGTACTTCTATTTCCAATTGTTCCACATGGTCTATTGTCTGTGACTCACTTCTATTCTATTTCTGGCTTCTATTTCAAATTTGCTGCCACATTTCCCTTTATTTCTTTGACCACCTGACTCATTTCTCCATTCCATTACAAACCACCTTCCTATTTTGGTTTTCTGCCTCTCGCTGTTAGTCATTTCTCCTGTCTGCTGTCAACGACATCATTGTATGGCATACTCACATCGTTTGTTGTTCTGCTCATGTATATAAGGCCTGTTTTGCCTTAGTGTACCCCAATTCACCTCTATCAGTTGGATTCACTCGTCTAAGTCTTCTAAGTCTACTACTACTACTACTACGTCTACGTCAAGGCCAGCTTTGTCAATCACGTGACATTAGCTGTTGTATCTCGTCTCCGCTTACATCATCGTATTATGTCATCGTCATCATCACCGCTACGTCCTCATCTTCATCCGTGTTTTACCTTTGTTGCTGCTGATAGCAAAGCACACTGAGCCAAACACCAGTGTAAGTAGCCGTGCAACGACAACACCGCTACCCACTGTCTTTTGGATCCATTTCCAAAAGTAAACCAACAGCGCACTTAATAACAGGGACAGACATTCCCATCTGGCCTGTCAACAAGCCAGGGATGCCTCTGCCCCCACCTGGTCACATGTATAATTGACCTGGCCACAGGTGCACTGGTACTTTATAAAGTACCGCCATTCAAACTGTGGGATGACGTGTCCACAGACGACAACAGTAACATTGTCCACATGACTCCTTCAAAGGAGCCATCAAAGCATGTGCTTAAAAAGCACAAGCTACAAAATGAGATCACTCCTGCTGTGGGCGACCCACCATACTCGCAGACAGGGATGATTCCCTGTCCACTAGGCAAGGTGCCCACACCCCATGCGTACACTACACTGGAGGCAAACAACAATTTTCTGAGTCAGAAAATCTTTCAGAAAATCTTCAGAATCTGCCATGTTTCCTGAAGATTTTCTGGGGCCAGAAAACTGCTAAAAAACCTATGGTTTTTAGAGAGTTTTCTGTCCCCAGAAAAACTTCATGAAATTCTAGAAATGTGCCCCAGAAAACTGTACAAGGAATACTTGCCAAAACTAATGTTTTCTGTAAGATTTTCACAAGCTTTCCTGGTTGCAGAAAAACCTGTGGAAATCCACAATATTCTCTAAGTTTCTTGGACTCAGAAAATTGTCAGAAAATCATTAGTTTTGGCAAGTATTTCTCAAACAATTTTCTGGGGCACAATTCTAGAATTTCATGGAGTTTTTCTGGGGACAGAAAACTCTCTAAAAACCATAGGTTGTTTAGCAGTTTTTTGTTCCCAGAAAATCTTCAGGAAACATGGCAGATTCTGAAGATTTTCTGAAAGATTTTCTGAAAGATTTTCTGACTCAGAAAGTTGTTGTTTGCCTCCAGTGTGAGGGGAATATCTCCTCCACGCCGCTACATGCATGCATCGACTATAGTGATATAGTCACCGACACGGCACCTACAGGTGCCACAGCTGCTCTGTCTATTGGGAGTAGCTTCACAGCCACTAGTACAAGTACTAGCTTGATTGGCAATGAAGATCTCGGGGTTGACACCTCCAAAATTTATGAGGATGGAAATCCCCTAGATGTGGAGATGAATCCCACTGGAGGCGTGCCAAAATTTTCTGACCCAAAAAATAAACAGAAAATCCTCAGAAATGGTTGAGTATGCCAATGATTTATCTGGATATGAAAACTGTTTGAAAACAGAATGTTTGCCAATGATTTTCTGATCCCAGGAAAAATTTTAATAAGCTCACTTGGAATAACTTAAGAAATTGTGAGGAAAAACATGGGAAAATATGGGGAACAGAGTTTTCTCAGGAATTTTCTCAATTTATTCTGAGTGATCTTATTAAAATTTCCTGGGATCAGAAAATCATTGGCAAACATTCTGTTTTCACACAGTTTTCCCATCCCAATAAATCATTGGCATACTCAACCATTTCTGAAGGTTTTCTGTATGGTTTTCTGGGTCAGAAAATTTTGGCATGCCTCCAGTGTCCTCCATCTCCCACTGCCGGGAATGGATAAAATAGCCATTTATAATGATGTCTCAGACAGTGTCAGCCTCCCTGTGGCTTCAGCCTGAGGGGGAGGGTGTAAGGGAATTATAATTCCCTTAATATATATATATCCATATATTATTGATAGTAGTATATAAAAGTACATAAATAATACTTTAGATGCATAGGCTATGTCTATTCTACACTTGTGTACATATGTGTCCACAACTGTAATAGTTGTAGCATGGGAATAACCTTAGGTTAAGAACCACTTAGTTTGTAACCTCCACACACCACTTGAATAGAACCGATTTGGAATGGTTCTGTCTGAGCAAGTGTAACCACACATAAGTGTAAAATCCTTACATATGTGAATCAACCATGGGAACTGCAGTGTGTCCAGCCTCCTTCATGGATTTCAGGACTATGCACATGCAAGCATGGAACAGATGATGTTGGAGACAACCTGGCATGGCCTTCTGCTGAGTGGGATTAGAAAACTCTGTCTTTGAGAAGTTGCACACAAGGACATATGTCAGTAATCGAAAAGCCCAATGACTTGGCTGTCCATGAATATCACTGTCAATCTGCCCACTAGTGATGTAGGCAGGGTGCACTTTCCCATTCCCAGAAAAATTTGTAACATGTGTGGAATCTGAGGCAATAATAGCAGGTTTGACAGTTTTATCATCTCCAATAACACCCTGGTAGAAATGCCAAGCATCCCCAGAGTTCATTTCACCATAGACACAGTCCTTGAGTTCTTTGTCAGTGAAATATCTCACTGGTCCATAAGTCTGATGCTCCTCAAAGGTAGGATTTTCTGCCAAGAACTGTAGACATTCAACTGGATCATGATAGAATAAGAGCTGAGGCTCATTAGGAGCCTCAGGAAGTGTGACTTCTTAATACCACTGTGGGCCTGCAGGGAGGAATTTGTTGATATGCTCATACATTTTCCTCAGCATTTTGAAAGCTTGGAGGGCAGTGTTTGTTTTTAACCTAAAAGAAAGCATTAGTGCACTGAATTAAGATGAATCACATCATAGGAGTGGAATATATGTGCAGTCCATCACAGTAACACCTTGGATACATTGGAGATTTTGATAACTCACCCATGGCGTGTTCAAATATGCATTTACTTACTTTTTTGACAATCCTGAAGTGCCAAGCCATTCAACTAGACTCCATTCATCTCCATTTGCAAATGGATAGTGTGGCAAGTCTGCTGGTTTCTTCTCCTTGATCACATCAAAACCAGTTTTAGACCTGTTGCATGTATTTTCCCAGCATTGGGATAATCCTTCTTTGAGTGGAGATAAAAAAACATTCTCAGAAGAGGCTGATGATGGCTGTGGAGATGCAGCAGTAGGTGTATGAGACATGTCCCCACCAATCTCTGGAGAAAACATCTGTGGTTTTTTGGAAGAACCAGGACCATTGTCTGGGAGCTGAACTTCATCAGGATTATCAACATCTATAAATGATGTCTCATCCAGATCCCCTGGAATTGGGCCATAAGATGCAGCCTCTGAGAACACATAGCATCCTCATGCTCCTGAGCTTTTCTACAGGATTCAACACAAGCAAGATTCAACACAAGCAAGATAGCTATTGAGCCTTGTAAAAAATTGGCCACAGAATGGGCATTTATATTTTGCCTCAGTTGTGGCAGCTTTAGGAGCCATAATAAAGACAACTGGCAGCCAATAACTTGAAGACTGCTGCTACAAGCCTAGAGCTCCAGAAATCTAGAGGGCAGAGGGATCAGTGTCTCAACAGTCAGTACCTACTCCTCACAGAGCAGTGGTGGTCTGAAAGATCTAACTTATGAAGCTGATGCAGCATATATGCATCACGACTACAGCTCTGACATGTGGTCCATGCACAACACTTTGCATTTTCAAAGTCTGAGCAACCACACACTGCTTTCCTTTCCTTCCCACCCCACTCGGCTTCGTCTCTCCTTTTCCATGTGCATCACATGTTTGCAAGCCCCATCCACTCAACCCTCCCAGCCCAAGCCACCTCCCAAACTGCCTCCTAAGGCCAAGAACACTGGCCCCAAAAAGCCAGCCTTGGTGTCTCAGTTGTGGAACATGGTGGTGCCACCCACAGTGAGTTTTTTTGTTATTTTCTTTTTTTCTTTGTTTTTGTTTTGTTTTCTTTAAATTCTTTTCTAAACTAATTTTACCCCAAGTGCCTGATTGGGGCCCTCTGCCTGGGATCAGTGGCACTACATTTAGCCACCCAACAACACTAGATGAAGAAAATGACCCTTTCTTTTTGGCACTGGTGCCATTGACCAACAGCAGTGACGACAGGTTCATTGACAACATTATGACCAAGCCCTCTAATTCTCTACCCTCTCCACCTTTTGCCCTTCCCCACATTGATACCCCTCCATGTGCCAATACAACATCACATGCAGTAATTCCACACCTTGACCTGTGGAAACCACCCAACAAGGTGCATTTATTTTATTGTACCTTTCATATTTTATTCTTACCTACTTACAGAGGAAACTAAGTACTCCAGCCAATAGCACATCCTGTGGGAGTGTGCCAGCTGGCAGTATGTGTGCATAGATGAACATTCTTCGACTTCCTGTCCATTATCTCACTTGGCCTCTTGTCCCCCATCTCATTACAATGCTCTAGACCCCCACCTTGCTCATTTTTCCACTGCCCCTTCTGCTACCCCATCCACTGCTGCTGCCCCTTCTGCTGCCCTGTCCACTGCCCCTCCCACTGTCCCATCCACTGCCCCTCCTGCTGCCCTGTCCACTGCCCCTTCCACTGCCTAGTCCATTTCCCCATCTGCTGCCCTGTCTGACCCGTAGTCAGACAGTGAAGAGCCTCCAATGGTACATTTGTTGGAAGAAGTTCCTACAACACCATCACACCCCCACTCCCATCCTCCCACATTCACCACCATCCCCATCCTTGGCTGCACCATGCCCTCAACCTGTCTCATCATTTCCCATGTGCAGCTGAACTACAAGACTCAGCTGCTTGGTGAGCATGCTTTTCCAGAACAGTCAAGTTTGCAGTGCCTCTTCACTCATGAGGCCTGGGAGTCTGCAGATGACAAACACAGACATGACAATGGCATGATTATCACATTCTCAAAGGATATTGAATGTATTGTAAGCTTTTTTCTCTTTCCTTTCTATGTAATTTTATGTACTAAATCCTACTCTGTAGCTTCAGGCTCTTGCCATCACTATGTGTGAATCCCAAGGCACTAACCTTATCAAGCTGGTTCCTATATCCTATTGTTCCAACAATGTCAATCCCCATCTCCATCCCTTAGTCACATGAGGCCTCCTAGATGATGGAAATCTTGTATATTCCATGGTCTATTTGATGAGCATGGCAGGTTCCAGCACAGCCAGTGGAATCACCAGGTGTCTTTTCTTTTTTTTTTTCTGCTGAGTTTATTTATTTACTTTATTCTTTATTCTAGATTATCCTTCATAAGGAACCACCATTCAGCCACCCCATCCTTTGCCAAGTCATCAATATGCTTGCCTTTCAGGGCCATCCACCAATTGTGTCAGTGGCCCCAAATCTTTTCAATCCTGTCCCTCTACCTTTAATTGCCTTCACGTGTACTCTGGTAACCATCCTCTTTATTAACTTTCTATGTTTTAATAATCTCACTGCAGGTTCATTTTGCACTCAACCATTATGGTCCCAGGGCCAACAGCAACAGATGCATGAAATATTCTGCTGACGACTATAACCCTGTATATCAGAAATATGTCAATGCACTCCATAAGTTTTAAGACCTTTCATCCTGACCTATGTGCCACAGCACAGCATAAGTTTTGGGATGAGGGCAGGTGAGTATCTTTTATTCTTCTTTTGTAGCATCGCTAATGCTGCCTTAGGGTTGCTGCCAAGATTCCTGATGACACACTGTTGGATTCTATACAAGTCTGTGGCAGATTGTCTGAGGCCACCCTTGTGACTGAGCTCAAGGTCCAGCAACCACCAGTCCAGCCTGAGCCTGAGCCCCACTTCGTGCCACCTCAGCTGCTGTCCCTATTTTCATGACATTTTTCTTTTGATTTTGGGATGGTCCATCACATTGTTTAGCTACATGTCTTGGTAGGTAGATGCCATTAATATACAAGTTTCTTGATCATATAAGTATGAATGAAAAAATAAACTAAAAATATCAGCAAAAATTAAAATACAGTGTACTAATAGTATCTATAATATATATGGTCCACTGTCAAGTATCTAATCTAGCCATACAAGATACCGGTCTGAACATGTAGCTAAATTGTATATAAGTCAGTACATGTAGCTAGATCATATACATTTCAGTGCATATATCTGCACTATGCTACAACCTTACAGTGCTAGCTAGAGCCTGGCCTCTAGGATACCGGCCAGAACGTACCCGACGTAGTTGGCCTAGGGCACCTAGGTATGCTAGCTAGTGCCACCTAATGGTTGCCCATTTTCCTGATGTTGGAGAGGTCAAAGCCGCAGGTCCATCACATTTTCTGGGGGCAATGGATTGGTTCGGCACCAAGGATATTTAGAATCATCACATACTATTTTATCATTAAATATAGAACAGAGGAACTTAAGTGTTTTCCACATAACATGGTGTCAAGGGTCTTCTGGAATCTCGATGAAAATTGCTAGTCTCACCTAGAAGTAGAGGTTTGGCATGGAAGTCAGCGACTTCCAGTTCCGTGCATTGTGCGGTTACAGTGCCTCAGGAGGTGTGGGTAGGAGTCTGAGCTTTCATTGTCTTCTTCTCTCATATATTAACAGGCTTATGTTTATTAGCCCACACATTTTGGCTTTTCATAGATCCTTGCATGACCCATTCGTAGTGCCCTCCTAGTGTGTTTTTTCTTCCCAAGGTGTCGGTGTCACTCCAAACTGAGATATCATAAAATGTGAGGGATTCCATAAACGAACTTAAATGCAAACATCGGGACCAATGCAATGCAAGAAAACAGTGATCTGATGGTGGGAAGAAACTAAATGTTTATGTTGATCATGAGAACGTCTACTTAATGAACAGTCAGATGGATTCCAGACTCGGAGATCAAAAACACCATCCGAAAAAGAAAGAAAAAAGAAAACACAAAAAGTATCAGAGTACAAAATTTCCTACTTATCACATCTATCAATTTCATGTCTAATAATGCTACAATGTTTGTGTCTTACCCTTGGTTAATTTGAGTAGGACTCTAACTCAGAGTCCACAGCTTGACGCCGGGAGCTGCGTCACCTGAGCGTTGATTCTCCCTACATCGGTGTTGGCCAAATGACTAAAAGCAGTTTCTGCGATATTGAATCCGGCTCCAGCATTGTCAATCGCAGTAACTAGTATGAAAAGATCCAGTGAGCTCGTGGAAATTTTAAAGGTGACAACTTGAAGCGCACCATTGATCGTAGTACCGTTAAATGTCAATGCCCAGCAACTTCCACAGGCTGGGCTGCCGAATGAGACAGCTTGCAAACCCCCGATAAAGGGGAACGAGGGAATATCCCCGAATGTCGGGAACTCGTTAACGAGAGTGCTACAAGCCACAGTATTCAGACTTCCCGCGGCGTTGTCATACGTGGGGTCGAGGGTGACTGGCTCCGTATCTGCGAAAGCAGAGGCGGCAAAGAAGAAGAGAGTGGCGAATGAGACGATAGACTTCATGCTTTGGAGACATTGTAGGGCCTGATAATTTTCCAAGCTCACACCTTCCATATTTATAAGGAGGCACGCACTGACTAGTAACGATTTGGCTTGTCATCTGACGGGAAGCGAGACCCCGGTCTCGACGGCTTCTATGAAAATTCGATTTTAGTCTTTCATTTTCATCTTTCATTTTCATCTAGGGTTTGTGTGAAACGGGATGGAACGGAAAAGCGGCCACGAGAGCCTGGTCAGAGAAGTTGACAGAACTCATTTGCAAAAGTTTCTGTATACACAGTCAGAGAGTCGAGGAAGTTTGTGGAGCTGCTGAAATGACTGCACCAAATATATAGACTGAATTAAGCTTGTAGGATGTACATGGACGGGCACAAGCAAACCTTTAGAGAACTCACTGGTGATTCAGCGGAGTGTGAATTGTATCGGACAGCCGAATGCCAGACTCCGCCTCACAGAGCGAAATTTTACTGAAGTGTAGTCAAATATGACCTCGAGAATCACCCAACGCTCCTTAATTTTGATCCACCTGGGATTTCAGGTGCCTAATGAATACAATGTGAATAGAAAAGAGAGTTTGACTCATTATATGCGACTTGAAATGACCTATTGATGTGGGTATCTTGAACGACGCTTGAATTTGATTGACATCCCTTATTGCCAGCGTGGCCATGAGTGCATGTGGGTCTATACATTCAGAATCACAGCTGCTTCTTCGGGAATCGCTGCCTCGCCTGCACAGTTGGTGCATGGGCGTTGGAATAACTCGGACTCGACCCTCTTCAATCCTCATGCAGCCCGGCTGTGTGGACTACCTCCAAGATATTCTCTGAGTATCCTAGTTCCCCGGAACCTTCATAACAACCTCAAGCGTGGCATAGTGTAACAAGGGTGGGTAAACCATACTAATTTTCACCCCAGCCAGGGAGCATCAACTGAAGAGAATGTATAGTTTGCACAATTCTAGGTGCTGCCGTAGGGCCTGAGCGGTTATTGGATTTGATTTACACGGGCTTTGGGTGAGCGTCTCTCGGACCTTAAGACGCAGAGCTGTTGGTGCTGGTAGCGCTTAGCATACGTGTAGCCGCGAATCCAGAGCGGAGTTTGTATGAAGTGAGATGCCAGTGCCATCCAGAGGTACAACCAGCAAGTACAACATCTTCAAGACCCTTAGCCCTCGGCACATCCCCTTGTTCATGACCTATGTCAAAGAGTCATCGCCTCGCCCCGTCAACAGCGCTCTCCTGGGCTTGCCTTACGACCATTTTTATTTCAAATGCACGCGGGAGATTAGAGTCCATCAATGTATGATTCGGACCTACGCTAGCTCTCCAAAAGCACTGGGGCTGCCCTAGTAAACTGAGAATGGGTATAAATAAGGGGCATTCTGAGAGCCTTGTTTCACCATTCACCTGACTGCCCAACGGATTCAATTGTATTTGTCTCTCATCCGACCATAATGTACTTCGTTTGGACTCTTGCTGCAAGTAGCTTCATTGAATCTGTTTCCTACGACAATCCTATGATAACGGGGGAGACAGTCTTTCCATCGCAGCATGTAGCAATGGTGTGAACGGGCTGCTTACCAAAGGGTTCCACCTTTGATTCTCTACCAGCTTTCCCAAATATCGGGGGTGTGCAAGTCATTGCTGGATGGGACAGCACGAATTGCGGGACCTGCTGGTCCCTCACCTACGAGGGAAAGTCAATCAACCGTAAGTGTTTATCGCACTTGCTGTAATACCGTGACTCACTGGATATACAGTTATCGCTATCGATACTACATTCACTGGATTTAACATTGCGAAAGTGTTGGATGATCTTACCGACGGGCACGCTGTGGAGCTCGGTAGGGTCAACGTCACCGCGATGCAATTTCCTGCCTCACTGTGGCTTGTGAGCTGTGTGAACCACTTCGTACTTTTGAGACGAAGATGACTAAATGGAATCTTGTACAAGAAACACCTGCGCAATGAATCCGACATAAACATCAGTCTGAGCATTGCGAACTTACAGATCATGTAATTTGAACTACGGACTTCTGTTTGATACAAATGTAGTCGTATGGCTTGTTGAACTGAACGAGTTCCTGGATGTCGTGAACCGTATTGGTGTCTTTATGTCCGCGAGGAGTGTACCGCACCATCTAGTGAACGAAGGAAAAGACAGGTATATTGGTTCTGATATTTATGCGCGCGCTGTAAACCGAATTGGTATCCCCTGCAGTGTTGCGTTGCTAAGTTGACGAGATCTGGGGAGCGTCAAATGGTGTTACGTATTATGAGATTGGGTGGATCTAATTAGCCCGGCGTTATGGCCTTGAAGGCAATGGAAAGTACGTTCGTAGTTGCTCCCAGGAGCATTTGCAGTTCGCAGGTGCGCACACGGTTTGAAAAGCTTACGAATATTATGAAACAACTATTTCGGTATTACAAGCCTGAGTGCATCTCTGAAGCGGAAGAAAGAAGAGTTTCATCGTTGTAGACATGCAATGTATAACAAAATTTATGAACGCACAGTCAAATATGATCCCAAGGGAGTCTCCCTGGATAAATTGCAGTCATGCCACCGTCACTATCGTCAGGACACCAGTCTAATAGTCCAGTCAGCTCCGAAGCTGAGGTATAGTACGGATGGAATCGGAAGAAAGGATTTCGGTTCCTCCGTTTTTCTAATAATTTTCCGTGACACCCGTAGAGATCTTGAGAGTACGGCGTATATCCATTTTCTTCCTGGAAAATCTTTGATTGAGATAACGGCAGGGGAAAGTGATTAAGCGATCACCTCTCCCTTGTATTGCCTTGTAGTGTCTCCATATTCGTCTATGCCAATATAAGTAAATCTGCCCTTAGGCCAGCGCAATGCATGGATATGCAGCTCTTCAAACCGCCTTCTCTTCATCTCAAAACCAACAACGGTTATGTGCTCTGGATAACTCCCCGTTACTTCGTGGAATCTGGCAATTGAAAAAAGAAGGTTCTGATAAGAATCCAATGAATATTCTTCACTTGTAGCGCGTTTGAAGGGAAGGTAGCCATTATGAAATACGTTAG
Source organism: Ramaria rubella (assembly GCA_015039355.1). Classification (NCBI taxonomy): domain Eukaryota; kingdom Fungi; phylum Basidiomycota; class Agaricomycetes; order Gomphales; family Gomphaceae; genus Ramaria; species Ramaria rubella. Next base: position 19,723 of record MU134339.1, read on the forward strand.
ATTCTATGGCGAGACGAAAGTACGATTCGCCTTCGGAAGTGGTCGATGTGCCGCGGGTATGCCCTCTAGAGGGGGGAGGGGGGGAGAGTTCGTAGAAATGTAACACGTCAGCGCTTGGCTTACCCACTGAAAATCAACAAACTCCGCTTGTCAGCTAGTGCGGCCTCTGCCCTTATTCATTGTGTTCAGTCGTGTTTACCGGAACAGAACTATGCAATTTACCCTTTGACTATATGGCTGAAAAATGCAGTGATACTCTTTGTACCTTTCTGATACTCCTCTAAAATCCAATCGCTGTCGTCTAGCCGTCGTTCCGGAAGACAGCCTTTCCATATGGCATGTCCTGCCACTACCACGAGATTTTTGGCTGGAATTCGTCCGGGAATTGTCGATAAAGAAGAGTCAGAGTGCACTCGATGACGCTCGTACTCTCCATAAGAAGTAGTTGGAACAATAATGGATGTCGTTGAGCTTGTGAGCCACAGTTGGAGATTCAAAAGAAGTGAAAAAGTGAAAGACACAAGAAGAATGAGGACAGCGAGATTTGTGACTCTTGATCTTTGTCGTAAAGTACTTAGTCGTACAGCAAGCGGTCCTTGGGTCCTTCTGCTAAACACTGGGGTTGGAAGCATCGGAGTGTCGGCAAAAGCCGAACCGAAAGATTTGCTTCCATCTTTGAGCTCACCTTTCAATCACTTGTGGCACGCTGCCATATAACAGGTGTACTTATAAGTATTGTGGGTGCTCAAGCGCTCACTAGTAAAACATTCTCTCCAGAATCCAGATCACCGTCATCAAAAACTCAAATGAACAACACTCACCTGAACTTGGCCGACCAATTGAAGTTGTGAAGTTGAAGTTGTGATAGGTCGAACACTCAAACTGAGGTCAAGACTCCAGTTGGAAGCAGAAAGGAAACACATGCAAGCTTATAGTACAATGACACTCGATTCTTGGAATACATCATGTACTCATGAGCTACTACTGCCCAATCTCAGACTAACAACATTCTCACGACGTTACGACTCACTGGGAGGGTTTCTAGAATCAATGGTGAACGCTTCACGGAACCAATCCGCATCAAATTTCGTATACTTTTAGTGCCTAATGATGATGTGTCCCTGATTATGGTAATACTATTGTAGCCGGGTATGTAGTGTATTACCTTTTGGTTGCCTGTATCAGTAACGATCTGCTACCTGGGATCCTGGTGCTCATACCTAGTTGAAATTATCAGACTTCAAGCTTTAATTCTCTTCGGCTATCCCAATAATGACGTATGAAGTTAGAGACGGTCTTCTATGTTGGCTGAAGAAAGGGAAGCCATTCCTGAAAACTTGATCACAGTACCTTTCAAGAGAATATCCCCTGCTCGTACTAAGTGGAGGCAGCGGAAGCAGATATACGATACCCGGAAGGGCCAAATTGCATGGGAGTGGCATACAACTGTAGAGTTCAAAAAAAACTCCTGTGGGGAAAAAGCATCATGCGAATACAAAAGAGGAGTTAACAACGAAAAGATAATACAAGAGATAGGGGGAAAAAACAACGGCAAGCTCGTTAGTACGTAACTTATACAGCAGCGGTCCATCTGGAACGTAAAGCACGGATGTCGGCGAAGGAAATGTACGGAGCGAGTGTGCGACCCTCGAGGCTCAGGCTGAAGTGTGTAGTCGCTCCACCCAACACTGCCAGGAATCGCACCGCCAAAACTGCAAGCTATTCGTCAAGCCCGGAAGATCCGATGTTCAGAGTCGGACGAGTACTAGTGGGGAGAGACGCAGACACTGCCAGACGGTGAGGAGCGGTCACGGCGAGCTCGGGCAGGAGCGTCTGGGTTCACCGTCGCATACTTGCCGTTGTTCCCCTGATTTAAGTTAGCACGTTTGTTTCCCAAGAGGAGACCGGCGCCACTGACTGCCACTGATTGATGGACGAGTTTCGTTGCCACGTTTGTGACAGGCGACCGAACTTTCGGCTTCTCTGCTCTTCTCTGCCACCGCAAAAATATCCCATCAAGAAATTTATGCAGATCGCGAATCTCATCATGTCGTTCCCGGAGACAAAACGATACGTATATACTGGCAGCGTGAGTCGCGGGCTGAAATAGACACCGCCATATGTTCCGTTGATATCCAACAGGCTCATCTCACCGAGCTGGGACTAGACAACGTGAGGCCCGAACCCTGATATATAAGGAGTCAGTCGCTCTTATGTGTATTCAGTCACTGAGTGTGTTCGCTGATACCCCCAATCTTAGCATCAACCATGGTCTCCTTGAAGAGCACACTCGTTTGTCTGTTGTTTACATTGGCATTGGCACACAAACTCCCACCAGCACCTGCGACGAGCCCTCCAAGCCCAACCCCTATCACATGTCCAGCCGGTGGATCTCTTGTCCGTTCTGCTGGAGAACCAACCAGGCAGTCATTATCTGCCGGCGAGAGCGCGTATATTTCCAGCCGTGCAAGTAAAGTACTTCCCAACGCATGGAAAACGTATTTCAAAAATGTCCTCGCTGTATCTCCTCCAACCAAATTACCTGACACTTTGTCAAAGCTACTCTCTCCAGAAGCCTCTTCCCACAGTATGTTCCCCAAGCTCGGAATTGCAGTCTCAGGCGGTGGATACCGCGCTGCGCTTTTTGGTGCCGCCGTGCTAAGTTCTTTAGACGAACGGAACAACACTGCGTCGAAGGAGACGGGGACGGGAGGGCTATTACAAGCGGCGACATATCTTTCAGGGCTCTCCGGTGGTGCTTGGCTCGTGACTTCCCTCGCTCAAGCTAACTTTCCTACAATCGCGGATCTCACATTCCCTCCGTCCTCTCAAGCCAACTCGAACCTAGGAAATGCTGCATATGGTGGATTCCTCGCACAGTTTGATCTAACCAATCCTGGGGGATCAGATGAAAACGTGACAATTGCGTACCTCGAAACACTCCTTACAGAGGTTGCACCCAAGTTTGCAGCTGGCTTCCCTATTACCGTCACGGATCTGTGGAGCAGGGGGTTGGCCCGGCATTTTGTGAATGGAACGACTGCGCAGAATGTTTTAGAGGCAGGGACCCATGGCGCGGGGATTTTGTTTTCTGATATTGCAAACGTGTAAGCAAGCGAGTCCGAGTATGCTGGACTACACGTTGACTTTTCTTGCACACCTAGACCCTCCTTTGTCTCGCACGAACAGCCGTTCCCGATTATCGTTGCTAATTCTATTCCGCCTAATGCTAACCCAGCATCCATCCTACCTGGATTTTCAGTTCCTCTCACGAGTGAAATTTGGGAATTCAACGTTTGTAAGTTGGGTTTTTCGATCTGCCCATAAACACTGATTATCCTATAAATTTTCCTGCACTGTCGATAAGTCGAGGCCGGCTCTTTCGATCCCATGCTTGCCTCATTTATTCCAACGGCCCTCCTCGGCTCCTTCAACTCTACCCATTGCTTCACTGGATTCTCCCAGGCAGCATACCTCGCAGGTGTTTCCAGCAACATCTTTAATTCCGTTAACAGTGCGTCCTTTTAACATAAATTTCTATGCGTATGGTGCATGAACGGATTACTGTCTACGCACCTCTCGCTTGAATGATGTGAAACTCATGTGAAACACTGGGGTCTTAGCTTCGGCAGCTGCACTTGCAGCGTCCCCTGTCGCCCCTCTACTCGAACTCATCGAAGGAGCATTCGGACCTCAGAGCATTCGGCTCGACTCGGCAGCCGTGCCTAATCCCTTCAAGGGTATCAACCCTGTGAGTGAATGCCACTGGCACCTTTACCCCTTTATGTGGCATCCCCTTTAAAAATCACACTGATTCTCCCTTCACTAAAGCACACATTTGCAAATACGAACGAGGAGTTTGTTACTTTAGTCGATGGGGGATCTGACGGAGAAGAGATACCCTTCCAGCCACTTCTTGTTGGCGCCAGGGGGATCGATACCATCGTTGCTATCGACGCTGTACGTCTCGATATTTGTCCACTTCCGGCATGACCTGTTAAAAGAGACCCTGTTCTCAAGTCCGCGGATACTGAAGAAAATTGGGCGAACGGAACAGAGATTATTGTAAGTATCTATCTAATCCCGTTATGAGTCTAACACTCCACTATGGTGCCTATTGTCGTAATTATTTCCAGGACACCGCAAAGCGTGCTGCACTATTCGGCGCTGTATATCCTTTCCCTTCAATCCCTTCATCTCCCACCATCTTCGTGAGTCAAAATCTCACGCGGCGTCCTACGTTCTTCGGATGTCATGAGGAGGGAGTGCCTCTGGTGATCTATATTGCAAACGGGGGACCACCTGCAAATGGGGAAGCGCCCGTGACGAATACTAGCACCTTGCAGACCACGTTTACATCTGACGAGGTGTGTCCGCGTCTACATTACCATGGACCTTTCCACCTCTCACTCGACACTCACTATCCTTTTTCTAACTTTAGGTCAGAGCCTTCATAGACCAAGCTTTTGACATCGCAACACAGGGTATTGGGGGTCAAGGTGCAAATTGGGGAACGTGCCTGGCATGCGGGGTGACAGAACGTGCTCGGGTACGGGCGCGGTTACCGCGTGATGCGGTGTGCACTGATTGTTTACAGCGTTACTGCTGGAATAGCTAGAGATCCGGATTTGGAGATTCAGGCTGCATCGGGGCGGGCGACACCATGCCGCGGTCGGAGCAAGTTGCTTTTATCTCAGTGTATACCATTTTAGTTATGGCTGAATAATTTATGGACTATGTGAGGAAGGCCTAGGGGTTAGGTACACTCGCCATTCCAGACTGTCTTTATCTTTGTCTCTTCGGGGCTGAGTGCACTTCATGACAAAGATCTTCCTGGCCACCTGGCTGAAAGGGCTTAGTGAGAGGATAATTCTGACAAGAAACCCCAATGGGAAAAGGAACAATAGGTTTCTCCAAAATATGTAACTTTGCATAACTTTGGAATTTCTAAAGTTGTATATAATCTTGATTCTAGTTTTGTGATAAGGTGGATACAACCTGTATAATTCTAACAGGAACCCCCCATGGGAAAAGAAACCCAGGGTTTCTCTAGACGATGCAACTTCAAACAACATTCCAATTTTCAAAGTTGACATGAATCTCAATTGTTTGGTCCTCAGAGTAATATAGTATTCCTATAAGGGCAACCTCTGAAGGGAGTGGACTATCACACTCAACCTAGCAGAAGGGAATCTGAAGAATATATATAAGGTGTGAGATATACATGAAAGGACACTACATACCTAGCAGATGGGAATCTGAAGAGAAAAGACTAAGGATCCATCTGCTAGCAGGTGAACTATAAGAATGACCAGAGAAAGAATGAAAAAGAGGAAAGGATAGGCAGGCTAAACTCCAAACAGGGTGAAGCGGCTGAGGGGCTATAAATAAAAGAACATATACAAATGTGAATGAAAAAAAGGAAAGGGAATACAATAATGAAGGAAAGAAAAGTAATAAGTAGCCATAGGTCACTGAGAAGGAACACCTTTGGGGGTATGGGAGTCATTGGGTCTAACACCAGATCTCACATGATTACCACTAATAACACTCAGGAAAACACTCCAGGTCTCGGAAGAAGAATTTGTAATCCTGGGAACCCAGATCACAAACCTGAGGGTGACCCCAGTGGGCCAGTCACAATGACAATGGTAATAACAACAACAATGATGATGATGATGATGACGAGAATGAAGATCAAGGGAAGGCTATGCTAAGAGCTTTGAAACAGATAGCCAAGCACATGGGAACTCTGAAGAAGAATCAAAGCAGAAAAACCAAACTATGTGAACCTGATCCCTTGGACAGATCAGATTCTTGCAAACTCCATCCCTTCCTCCTCCAATGCAAACTCCATTTTTGTTATCAACTGGATTCCTTCTCGTCGGATGTCGGAATTGTCAGAGTACGGGATTGGAGTCGGAGATCAAGATGTACGGACGTTGGCTTCAACTTATAGGTTGTGCCCTCTTGGGTCCTTCGTGTCCTGGTATTTTGGAGGGTTGTAATGTCAGAGGAGTCGGACAAGATCAGAGAGTTGGATAGAACTTAGAAATGGAAGCAAGAAGTTGTCGAGTCAAGGTGGGTCAATATTCAAACTGATTAACAAGTACAGGGAGGAGTCATATATAATGAATTGATATAATCCGAATCGGAGAGATACGAACACAGAAATCCGAATCGGAGCAAAACCAGGATTGGGGTAGAAAATAAATATGGACATAAGACCGAAGATGTAGATTTTTGATGAGAATGACTAAATATAGATGGGATGGAGATAAGCAAGAATGGGTGGAGGAAGTTGGAAATACGAATCGGAATATGTCAGAGAAAAGTGGAAAGACTGAGAATGAATCTGGGTTCTAACAGTATCTCCTCTTCAAGGCCGAGCCCTCGAGGCCTAAGATCAGCATGGGAGGTTTGGTTTGGTTATTAAGCGAAACCCCTAACGTGATATATAAGAGTGATAGGTGGGGCTCAATTTATCAGTTCCCTGATCTTCTTATCCCTACCCTCTTCTGAGCTAAAATGTCAATGCCGCCAATTATCTTGCTTGAGGACCTGATTTCTGAAGATGATTTGGAATCGGGGACCGATTTAGAAGCACAAATTCACGAGATTTCGGAGTTGCAAAAAGAAGCGGCGAAGAAATTAAAGCGGAGGGGGTCGGAGCGGAAAAAGGCGGAAAAGGAAGAGAGGAAGGCCGACCAGAAATCGGAGGAAAAGTCTCAGGGGAGGAAAAGCGATGTGGTGGAGAGAACCATTGCCCATAGGAGGGTTCACAAATCTGCGATTAACCAGGTCGGACACGAACAGTATTGTTGTGTGGGATGTTGGGTTCAGGATATTTTTTGTTCACCAATAGGGGAGGGAGCGAATGCGACATGCGACAAATGCACAAAGGACAGGAGGACGTGCCATCAACTGGGAACATCGGGATTTGTGGAAGAAGTCGTGAAAGGTGTGGATATGGGTGAGGAAGGAACAGTGGAGTTGCTGGTGAAGGAAATCTGAGAGTTGCGGAAGTCCGTCAATTGTCATGTGAGTTCCATGCGGATGCATTCCGAGGAGACACAGATTCTTACTACATGGGTACAAAGGATGGTTCAGCACCAGGAGCGGGAATTGGAAGTGAGGACGGAGGAGATGGAAAGGGATGAAACATGGGAATCGGAAAATTGAATCGGGATTTGAGCGGAAGTGCGAGGCGGAATTTCTTGGAACAGAGGAAAATGTGATTAGGATCTTGAACATAAAATGTAGGAAAAAATCAGAGAAAATTGGGAAAAATCAGAGAAAGAAGGAAAAGTTAAGGAAGAGTCAGACCAGGTTTGTCGGGATATTTGTGATGAAAGTCTTCAATGATTTTTGAAGTGTTACCAAATTCCGTAGCAGGAATCCACGAGGTTTCTTCATCGGGACCCTGATAACCCATCCAGCGTACTAAATATTGTATCTTGCAACGTTGGCGATTGTCTATCTTGGAGTCCAGAATTTTGTCGATTTCGTATTCAGGTTCGCGTTTGATAATAACTGGCAGAGGTGGAGGTTGTATTTGGTTCGGGATTGCGTTCAGGGTCATGGGTTCTAGCATGGAAATGTGGAAAGATGGATGAACAGTGTGCATACTGTCGGGTAGTCGGAGAATAAAGGCTCTATTACTGGTACCTGTGGGTGCAATGATATCAAAAGGTCCAAGGTATTTTTCGGCAAGCTTCTTTGAAGGTCGGGTTGTGTGGAAAAATTTGGCTTTGACAAAGATGTTGTCGCCTACTTTGAAGTCCAGAGCTGGAGAGCATTTCTTGTTTGCGGGTTCCTCATATCGGGATTGCGCATTGGAAATTCTCTTTCGGAGTTCCTGGTGGAGTTCGTCTAAGTCAATTGTGAAATCTTTCGCACGGGATGAAACGAGATCGTGTTCGAGAATGGACGGAAATGTTGGGATTGTAACCTTTGTTAGTGAAGAACAGAGAGACTCCTGTTGTCACGTTTGGAGTGTTGTTATAGGTGAATTCTGCGATTGGAAGAAGTTCAGCCCAATTGTCTTGTTGATAGTTACCATAAATGCAAAGGTATTGCTCAAGAGTCTGATTCGTTCATTCGGTTTGTCCATCGCCTTCAGGGTGATATCCGGAGGTGAAATGGAGATTCATGTCTAGTGCCTTTCTGAGTGTGTGGACAAAGGAAGACATGAATTCAGAACCTCGATTGGAGGTGATGTGAGTCAGAACACCATGCTTGGAGAAGATGTGGAGAACGAAAAGCTGAGCGAGCATCAGAGAAGTGATCGTCATGACTGTTGGAATGAATATCGCTTGTTTTGTGAGTCTGTCAATGATAATGAGGATGCTGTCAAAACCTGATGAAAGCGGAAGTGGCTCAATAATCCAAGGATATAGAAAATTCCATGGTCTTGGCGGAATTGGTAGATGCTTAAGGAATCCATAAGGCCGATGTCGTTGGGATTTTGATCACATACATGTTGTACAGGATTTGACATAAGAGATAACAAAGTTTCGGAGTTTCAGCCATGTATATTCATGTTGGATGTTGCTGAGAGTCTTGTTTTGTCCTAAATGTCCGGAGATCTGGTGGTCGTGCAGATATTGTAAAACACGGAGTCGGAGGTCGTTAACATCAGGAACAAAGATTCGATTGTCGAGTCGGAGGAGTCCTTGAGGATTGACTGACCATCGAGGTGTCAGAGGGTTTGCGGGATCAGAGGAGATGGATTGTCAGATTTCTTCATGGAGTTTCTTGAAGTCCATGATGGTAACTGCACGGGGAATTCTGACGTTAAGGGATGTGGCTCAGAGGGACGATGACAGCTGTTTGTTAGTGGAAACTGGGCGGAAGTTGTGCGGGTTAACGCTGGCATAGTTGCTACTCCCCTCTTTAGGATAGATGTCCCATCGTCTAGTTAAGGAGTCGGGTTTTGTTTTGAGTTTCCCGGGTTGGAATCAGATAATGAGGTTGAACTGACAGAGGTATTCCGACCATCGTACTTGTCGTCGTGTTAGAAGTTTGGTGGTCGCGAAATATTTGAGGTTCTTGTGGTCCATTACAATGTCGATGGTGGAACCAGAACCTTCGAGGTAGCGTCACCAAATCTTGAAAGCTTCGAAAATAGCAAGTAATTCTTTGTTGTGGACGTTGTAGTTTAATTCTGGGGCTGTAAAAGTTCTGGAATGAAAAGCTACAGGGTGAATTTCGCCGTCTTCCGGAGAAATGATAGAGAGGATTGCCGCTAGGGCGTAGTCCGAAGCATCGGTTTCCATGATGAGTTGACAATCGGGAATCCAGTGTGTGAGGATTAGAGCTGTGGTGAAGGCTTTCTTGAGTGTTTCAAACGATTTCTGACACTCATCAGAGAAGTTCCACTTTACAGTTTCGGAGTGAGTCGGGTAAGTGGAATTGCGATGTCAGAGTAATTATGAATGAAGTGTCGGTAAAAGTTCACAAAGCCTAGGAAGGATTGGATATCTTTTACTTTTTGGGGTTTGGGCCATTCTTAAATTACTTTGATTTTATCGTCTGCCATTGAAAGTCCGTCTGGAGAGAGTATGTATCCAAAATATTCCACTGTTGTCTTGTGGAAGTAGCATTTGTCAGATCTTGCATAAAGTCAGTTTTTTCAGAGATGTCAGAGGACTTTGCGGACATGTTCTTCATGTTCTTCCAGGTTGTTGGAGTAAACTAAGATGTCATCCAAATAGATGAGGACTGAAACATCGAGCATGTCGCTGAATATGTCGTTCACAAATAGCTGAAAAGCAGCTGGTGCATTAGTGAGACCGAAGGGCATAACACACCATTCAAAGGAACTGTATCAGGTCCTGAATGTGGTTTTCCACTCGTCACCCTCTCTAATGTGGACTAAATGGTAAGCATGTTGGAGATCAATTTTCCTCAAATCCGCGCTTTTCCGGGGCTTTCCAAAAGGTCAGAAAGTTGGGGAAGCGGATATTGGTCCTTTTTCATGATTTTGTTGAGACCACGGAAATCGATGCAGAGGCGGAGTCTGCCTAATTTCTTCTTTGAGAATAGTACTGGAGCACTGTGCAGAGAAAGTGAAGGGTGGATGAATCCTATGGCTAGTGCCTCATCAATGAACGTTTGGAGTGTTTCTAGCTCAACTGGAGATAGGGAATAAATGGTTCCCAAGGGGGGACTCTCTCCCTCTATCAAGTCAATCTTGAGATCGTACGCTTGATGATCAGCAAGGATTTCTGCTTTCTTCTTGCTGAAGACATTGGAAAACTTGTGATATTCCAATGGAATGCCGTCGAGATTGGCTGTTGGATCGGAATTCGGGGAAGCATTGATGATGGAAGCGGATCTTGCTTTCGGAAATACACATAACTGAAAGATCTCCTCGTTATCTAGTCTGCACAAGCGAGCGAACACAGAAGCAGGGACTAGGTCGATAGGTGAGTCTTGTTCAGATATTGGAGCAGCATCCGCACGATCAAATTTCAGGATTCCAGGAACCGCAGAGGCACATTTCACAGAGAGTGATGTCAGAATTGAATCTCACTGCTGAGGAATGCAGAACAATATACTACTCATTACCCAGTCAATCAATGGATTGTAGCAGGTGAGCCAGTTGTGTCCTAGCACGATGGAGCAGCTAGAATCAAGCAGTGTTACATACATAGCAACAACCTGATTTTTGCCAGATGGAAAGCAGATTGGCATATCAATAGTCTGCGTGATTGAGACGTTAGAAGTGCCGTTGAAAAGTTTTAGTGGGATTTGTGGGATGTTGTGGAACTCCAGCAGAAGCTTGGAAGTGAATGATGAGTCTATAAAACAATGAGTGGAACTGGAGTCCACAAGAGCTTGAATGTTAGTATTCGGAATAATGTCGGAAGTCAATCATATAGTAAGAGAATCAGATTTTGAAAGAGCAGAAGTGTTGAGTCGGACCTCGGAAAACGCACAGATGGAATCAACGCAACTCCGGGTCTGTGCGGAGGTCTCAGAGCTGCTTATTATTTTTTTGAATCCGTAACGACTGCAGGTTCGGCCTTGGACTTGGGTTTGCTCAAAATTGTGGAGGCCACTCGGGCCTTCGATTGAGCATTAAAAGAGGTTGATTGTGAACAGTCCTTTGCGATATGCGTGGGCTGCCCACAGAACATGCAAAGGCTTTGGTCCATGCATCGCTGTCTCTCCTGTTGTGTTAATTTTTCGTCTTTTCCGAGTATGTTGGGGATATCTGGAGTTTTTCAGACATTCAATGTGGAGGACTGAGGTTTGGTAGAGGAGGTGGAAGCTGAACTGTTGTTGTTGTTCGTCCTCTTCTGCAATTGGTTCAATCGAGATTCTTGCTTGTCCGATTTGCTGCTGTTACCAGAGTAGTTATTGTTGGAAGTGGTGGCGCAGTTGACTTCGCCTTGCCATTCCCAATCACAGCTGTCGATGGTTTGCGTGAGTTGTCGGAGTTCTGGAAGCATGTCGGCTTTGTCTCGGGTTGCAAGAATATCTTGAATACGATCAGGAAGTTTAGTATAAAAACTCCTACGAAGGGTGGCGTTGCCCCAATTGACTCTAGTGGCTAGGCAGTTGAACTCTACGATGAACTTCGTGATGTGTTGGTTGTCATGCATTCGGAGATTGTCCAGTTCGCTTTCTGCATCGCCGACGGGATCGTAAGCTCCAAAATTTTCTCTGAGTACTGTTGTGAAGTCGGGATAGTTTGTAAGCCAGGGCGGGTCTTGGAAGGCATCGTTGTCTAAGAGTTCAGGCTCGAAAAAATCTAAAGCCATCCCTTTTAAAAAAGAGATAGTGTAAGTAACTTTTGCTTTGTCACTGGAAAAGGTCTGAGGACAATCACAGAAGTGAGGAAGAAGGGATCGAGTTTTTGGGAATCCAATCTGTTGAAGGTGTCAGGTTCACAGAGCTTGGTTTGACCTTTGTTTGGAGTTCCCATGTGCTTGGCTATCTGTTTTAAAGCTTTTAACATGGCCTTCCCCTCATCTTCTTCATCATCATCGCCATCCTCGTTGTTGTTGATGTTGTTGTTGTCACCGGGGTCATCTTCCGGTTTGTTATTCAGAAGGCTAGATCCGGGGTCTGTGATTCCGGTGACAGTACGGGATCTGGTAGGAGGCATAATGAATGGATCAAGAGTTTTAGTTCGAATATACTGTTATGAACTGGATTCCTTCTCGTCAGGTGTCAGAATTGTCAGAGTATGGGATTGGAGTCAGAGATCGAGACATATGGATGTTGGCGTCAACTTATAGGTTGCGCCCTCTTGGATCCTTTGTGTCCTGGTATTTTGGAGGGTCGGAATGTCAGAGGAGTCAGACAAGATTGGAGAGTCAGATAGAACTTAGAAATGGAAGCGAGAAGTTGTCGAGTCAAGGTGGGTCAATATTCAAACCGATTAACGAGTACATGGAGGAGTCGTATATAACGCATTGATATAATCCGAATCAGAGAGATATGAACATGGAAATCCAAAATGGAGCCAAACCGGGATCAGGGTAGAACTTAAATGGACATAAGACCGAAGATGTAGATTTTTGATGAGAATGACTAAGTATAGATGGGATGGAGATAAGCAAGAACAGGTGGAGGAAGTTGGAAATACGAATCGGAATATGTCAGAGAAAAGCGGAAAAGCTGAGAATGAATCTGGGTTCTAACAATTTTCATGATCACCCAGAAACCTTTTCTAGTGACAAAGCAAAAGTTACTTACATGAACTCTTTTCTGAAAGGGACAGCCCTAGATTTTTTGAGCCCAAACTCTTAGATGATGACATCTTTGAAGACCCAGTTTGTCTTAAAAATTATTGGGAATTCACCATGATACTCTGAGAGAATTTCAGAGCTTACAACCCTGTCAGCGATGCAGAAACTGAACTCAACAATCTCTTAATGTGTGACAACCAATGCATCACCAAGTTCATTGTGGATTTCAACTGCCTTGCCTCTAGAGTCAATTGGGGTGATGCCACCCTTTGTAGGAGTTTTTATAGTAAACTTCCTGACTGTATCAAGGATATTCTTGCCACCTGGGATAAAGCAGACATGCTTCCAGAACTCTGACAATGTTAGATCCCAGATCTGACTTCTGTTGTTCTGACATTTTCCGCATCCCGATAAGCCCTTTCTGCTTATTTCTGTTATGCCCCATTTATCATTCTCAGTTATGATCCTACTTTTACTTCTCCCTGTATGTCTTATCTTGATCTCCATATTCGCCCCAATTTCGGAACTCCATATTGCACCCTTATCTTTCTGTTCCGATTTTGGAATTCCGCATGTTTCTTTAAATATGCTTTCCTTGCTCAAGCCTTCCTTAGCTTATATATCTCATCACATTCTCGTTACAACTTCATCTGATTACACCCTCGTTACATTTTTTATTACATCTTCATTGCACTTTGTTATATCTTGTTAAAACTCGTTATCTCGCTACAACCCGCAATATCCTCCTCATCTGTAACAAGCCTTAAAGTCTTTCAATCCTTATTCCGATTACTCTGCTTCCAACATTCTCGACATTTCAAAACCCATTCATTGATTACACTTGCTTTCTGTAAAGCCAAACCCTTGCTCGATATTCATTTATCGTTAACCCTACATCCTCCCGCATTGGTTATTCCAATTCCGAATATATGAAATCTCTCACTCATCTCCGATAAGTCTTGATGCACCATTTGTCACTGACCCTTTCCAAATAAACCCAATCATCGGAGCTCTGACACCTCCGTCCGGTCTCAATCTGAAATACCAGGGCACTAGAAATCCAAGAGGGTGCAACCCATAAGTTGAAGCCAACACCCGTATAGATCAGTCTTCGGATCTTGGATCTCCAACTCATCCGATATTCTGCACATTTCCAAATATTGTGACCCTGATTTTGGTCAAGGAGAGTTCCGACCAAATTCGACCCTTGCATCCAATCCTGCCTTTAACAGTATATATAAGCTGAAACTCTTGATTTCTACAATGTTTTCCAACACCTGAATCCAAACACCCAATCTTGACAACACCGACAGTTTCTTCGACAAGTGCCTTGTAGATGAAGCCTTCAAACCCGAGCAAACCCTGAGCGACATCGACAATGCGACCTCCAACCATCCTTGTGATGACTCTCAACAAATGGCAACAACTTCTGACCAAACCCCAATTTTGCTGACACCAAAACTTTCCGACATCCTCAGACAAGATGGCAAGTTAAAACCACAAGAGAGACAACGACGCATCAATCAGAAGTTATGCCTCTACTGTAGAAGACCTGGTCATAAGGTGAAAGTATGCCTGAGGTCATCATCCTTTGCCAGGAAAGCAAAATCCCAAACTACAACTGTCACTCTAAGTGATTCTGACACCAAGGTCCCCACCTTCCAAATCCCCGAAACTGACAACTGAAGGACTCTTGAGCACGATCACACGTGTCATATCTTCTTCATGCCTTATCGAGACTGCCACAAAACACTTTCCGAAAACATCCTTTCCACTTTCCGACAATACCTCCAAATCCCTTACAGTCATCCGATCTTACCTCTAATCCCAAAAACCCCAAATATCATTCTCCTGAACATTTCGACCAATCATTATGTTTAAACATCATCCTTTGGATTCCAACTTTCCACCGGTCTCCGTTTTCTGTCACCGATGACATATTATGTTGCATTCCAATTCCCTGAGTTTACAAAGGAAAGAATCAGCTTTTATTGGTGGGGTGTTTTCACCTTTCAAAAGATCATCCCCCTTTTCCCACGATAATCCTGGATTATGCATTTGGGTCCACAGTTTACATAATAAAACCCTACAAGCTGAGCACAAAACATGTCTCTTTTTGGATTTCAGGATGGTTTTGGGGTCTCAATGGGGTTCTACTGGGAATGACCATATTTTTGGCACTTTCATTCCACTTAGTCTGGGTTCAGCTAGAACTCTAAACATAGAATTTACGTAGAGACTCTTCTGTAATCTACCTCCATAACTTCCTAGGTACTCTGATTTTATTTTAAAAATGTTTATTGTTTTTGTGATCATGATATCTCAACACAATCCCGCCATGCTGCTGCAGCTGCACATCCACAACTTACCAGTTGGTGTAGGAAGACTTGGACATATACTGAAAAATGTAAGGAAAAGGAAACATGATAGGTCAGAACATGGAGTGTGGTATCCCTTTATCTGTGCTGGTATGGGGCATAAGAGATGAATTATAAATGGGGATAAACAGCGGTATATGCAGGTACTAAAACATCAAGTGCCTTTCAGGATGCCACAAGCCAATAGAGTGTGGGGGGGCTCAAAACATGACTTAATCTTGTGTGATTTTCATGGGTGAACCACCACTGCCTCACTGGTCTAACATCTTCACCAATTCTGTAGCTTGGTTAGGACATCAAAGTGGTCTATATATGTGTGGGTGTACATCATTTGTATTGACCTGTAAAATATTCATACACAAGTAGAATTTGGTATGATCATTTTATGTCAGCTGTGTATAGAGATCACATTGGATCCAAGACACATTTTGCAAGTCTTAACTAGAGTATATAGAAACCGACTACATGCATATTTGGTGATGCAGCACATAATCAATGCCTGGCGTAACGATTCGTAATGTCGATTGCGGATGGTGCTTTGTGGGAATCCGTGGAATTAACTGTGGAGATGGAATTATGAAAATTTGAAGTATGCTCTGAATAATGGTAAAGTATTTGTATTGGGTTGTGGAGCTAATGCTTAAGTTTAGGCATCATGCACTTGGTGCATTATATGTAGTGTAGCATCGGCTCTGAGCCAATGGCATCCGGAAGAATAATCAGGACAATCAATATACAAGGTAAAGAATAGCTTGGTTAGAATCAGTGTATGTAAAAGCATACTGGAGCCTTCCTGGAACTCGGGAATGGAAAAGGCTCACGCTGTGTGATATGAAATACCAAAACAGAGTGGTTATAGAATCAGTGTCTACACATGCAGGTTTAGGGTTGAAGATGGATCTTGACTAAGAATGTTCAAATGTGGTTATATTGGCTTCAGTGTCAAAAAGCTGTTTCTAATTTGAAAATTGTGATAATCTGTGTCTGGATCTGAGATTCTATCAGGTACCTGTGACTCTTTAAACAATGAAGCGTCTGGGTATGAGATTTGGTCAAACTATTTAGGCATAAACAGCCACATCTAAGAAGGTCATCTTTACACTGTATTAAGGTATTCTACTTTGCAGACTGGAAATGTACATTACTCTGAACTGGCACAGTCTGAATTCCAAATCAGCTTTACATCTAACTTTTACTGTTTACACTAACTATTGACTCCATATGTATCATCTAATGTTTTTTTAAAGTTTTATAGAGTATCTTTCTTTTACTACTGATACATATTTTATTCAACAGGCTTATCTCATTCCAATGTAGTAATATAACTTGTAATTGTACAATCTAACATACTATAGTGGCCATCATGTCTAGTTGCAGCTCTGTATCATACATTGTTGATTTATACTTTTCAACATTGTTGTATTGCTTCTAATTGTAACATATCTGACTCTGGAGCAGCTGATCTGATTTCTACTTAGATACATTTGTGTATCCAATCCGAATGTACTTAAGCAGAATATCCAGCTCTGAATACAGACATAAACATAGAACTTCTAACCATCCTACTTCATTCCAGAGTGTCCAGTCTATATTCTGGACCATAGCTTTTATGTGTTTTGGTTATTAGAGGATCCTAACTGCAATGCACCTTTGGATCCAGTTATGAACAACCTTCTGATTCTGAATTTGCCTCTAATCTGGTTTACCTTTGAAAAATCTGCAGATTCCTGCAGGTATCTGTGGGTATCTGTGAAAAGTGGGGAGTACATGTCTGGTTACTCACATACTGACAGAATTTGGACTATCCATGAGTTCTGAGTATGGGTCGGTACATTCAATTGGCCCTAATTCAGAATCTGCATGGTGCTCACTGTGTTCAAATAAACATGATAGGTATGCATGAATCACATTAGGAGATATGTGTCTTTGTGTTACAGAGGCAAGTAAGTGGGAAGTTTCATGCTGCATACTCCCCTGGATTTCAGCATGATGTAGAATAGAGCATAGCAGTGTGAGCATATGGCCAAACCAGGCCAATCTATGTTCCCCTTTTTCAGATATTGGGTCTCAATAGGTTGCAGGTTTCATAGGTTTTCCCTGCATGATAGCTTTGTGTCATACCCAGGAGTAATTTAGTTGACATGGGATTAGCCTTAGATTATATATCTATTATCTAGTTTAGAGAACTGTACACAGCTACTGTAAACACAAATAAAGATTACTTATTCATGTCATTTCGATATGGGTACCCAGTGTCTATTTAAGTGCCAGTTCATGATTTGGAGGCCAGGGTTCTCATGTCACCTGTTACCCACAGGATCTCAGCTATCACCATCATTTGTGTCATGGAGCTGATGTGAGATCACAAGTGGCCAGTCCTGAGAGTTCAGTTAGAGTTGGGGCATCTGTGTCCATTTTTAACAATCTGTCTCTGAATCAGGAGGTTGAAATCAGACATTCAAATCAGATGTTGAACAATCATGCAAATTGAACTGTCTGATTTTGAACTGGAGTGTCCAACTCGTTTGTGCACATATTTTCTATTGGCAACTCTGATCCATACAATATTAGTTCACTTTGTAATAATCCAATTCCAAAAAAGACAGTCTGGCAAATTTGGATCCCACCAAAGTTGTAATGTGGTGCTGTGTGGATGATATTCCTGTGAGTCCCTATGTTTGTATGTTGGTCAATTCCATGTCACAGTTTCTTTGGGAACCAATTTGCCAAGGGTCAAACTGCTTGTCAATGAAGATGCTGTAACAATGAATATTGTATATAAAGATGTTCTGCTTCATCCATCACAAGTAAGTGAGACTTGATATGATATGGCACTATGGCTGACAGAGTGTTGGTTTAGGATAATGTAGAAGAAAAAACCAAGTGTTAGTGAGGCCGTATAGAATGTGATTTTATATGCAGAAAAAATACTAAGCTTTAGCGAGGCCATGTAGCTGTGTGAGAATATAATTTTCACTATGTAAAAATCCATCAAATTCTAAATGGGGTGCCGTGCAAAGCACAGGTTATTCATCTAGTCAATATAAGAAACATTGATGAGGGGTCCATGTGGGTGTTTTTTGTCAGCATTAGTCAGCAGATCTCCTGAGCCTAATAGCACCCCCAATAAAATCAGGAAAAATACCAGAAAAAATCAGAGAGGCCACTGAGACTTGGCTGGAGCTTGCCTGAGCCTCACCTTAAGAAAATAACAATAAAATAACACAGTGCTTTCCCAGACAATTTTAGGGTTAGGGTTTTGGGTTCTGAGACTTCCTGGGCAGCCTTGAGTGTCAAAATAAAACATTTCTCATTTGAGAGTTTGAGGTAGAGATTCCAAATCTGAATTTTAAACCTAAAGCAGTCAATCCAATCCTTGCATTGGACAATCCAACTTCCCAAAGGCCAATGATCAATCTGACTCTGGACTAGCTAATCCATGATTCAAAAGATCAGACTCTGAACCCTCAATCTGATTTGGAATCAGACCCTCAGACTCCAAACTGGCCATTCCAACTTTGAACCAGCTACACTGATTCTGAACCAGTCAATTCCACTCCAAACCAGCCACTTTGATTCTGAATTAAACAATCCAATGCCAGATCAGATGAACTGACTCTGAACCAACCAATCCAATTGTGAATAAGACAATCTGACTCTGAACTGGTCAATCTTGGCCAATCCATGTCTGAATCCACTAACCTATATTTAAATCAGACAATCTAATTCCAAACTGGACACATTATGTTACTCCAAATAATCCAATCCAACTCTGGACCAAGCAATCTGAGTCCTGATTCTGAATCAAACAATCAGACTGGGAATCAGAATTAGACAATCTTAATCAAAACCAGACAATCTGACTCCAAACTAGACAGATTATCCAACTCCAAATCAGATAATAGGGCTGATCACAGTAGACGATTTGATGAGGATTTGGGAAGGCAATTTGAACATCAAATCCATCCAAATCACCAAATCAACTCCAGGAGGTGATTTGGAAAAATATGTGGATTTGGATTTGAATTTCAGCCAGCCACTGTGACAGAGCTCCAACCTGTCATGACTTCTGGTGAGGATGTTGTTGATCACAACCATAGTTACTCTCTGTCACTCTTCAACAGTAATACCTGGTACCTCTGCAAGTTCTCTAGAAGTAACTTGGTATATAGCAATTATATATTTGTACTAATCCTCAAGTGGAACAACAATACTGGAAGTTCAAATATTTTATGCTCAAATATCACACTATTATTATTATCATACATCTTAGCTCCCTCCCTAAACCTTCTATCTTAACTCTTCCTGGATGGGATGGCCTGTCCCAGTGGCATTGTTGAAGACTCAAACTCACAGCCTGGTGGGACATTGTGGTGAGACAAAGAGAATTGATACTCAGCTCCTGCCGTTAAGCTGCCATGCTCAGCCAGCACTTCCAAATCAACTCAAAAACAACATTTAAAACAGGCTCATCACAGCTAAAACTGGTTTTTGGGGCATTGTCAGAACTTTATAAAACTTCCAAATTGCTGTTCAAATCATCCCCAAATCCCCATCAAATCCTCCACTGTGATCAGCCCTAATCTAACTCCAAACTGGCTGGATCATCTGATTCTGAACCAGACAATTACAAACTGGAACTGGCCAGTCCAATTCTAAATCAGACAATCCAACTTCAAACCAACCAGATTATCTGAATCTGAACCAGACAATTTCAAACTGACCAATTCAATTCCAGATCAGACAATCTAACTCCAAACCAGCCTATCCAAACAGGACAATGCACCTCAGATTTGGCCAAGTTGGTTTCAAAGCAGACTGTCTGACTCCAAGTCAGTGAATCTGAGTCTAAAGCAGATAATCCAACTCTGAACCAGCCAATTTGACTCCAAATTGAACTGTATGATTTTGAATGAAATAATCCAATGAACTGGACAATTCAAGACTCCAAGTTACTTACTTGATTCCTAATTAGATTGAATTGGACAATTCGACTTTGAATTTCACAATCAGATTCTGAATTTAACAGTACAATTTTAAATCAAACAATCTGACACCAATCTGGCCAAACTGATTCTGAATCAGACAATCCAACTTGAAATTGGACAATCTGACTGAACTATCCACAGTGCTGATTCCACTCTGATTCTGATTCTGAAAATATGACTTGAAACTGGCCAATCTGATTCTGAAGTAGCCACTCCAATTCTGAACAAGATGATCTGACCATGAATGACCCACTGACTCTGAACTGGCAGGATCATCCAACTCTCAACTGAATGATCTAACTCTGAACCAGCCAATCTGATTCTGAATCAATCTGACTTAAACTGGACAACACAAATCATTCTGATTCAAGCAAACTGCCCAAATTGAGAAATTTAAATCAGAATCAGAAAATTCATGTCTGATTTAAAAATCACAAACTGGACAATCTATGTTCAAAAAAAAATCATTGGACACATTGGGGGTGATCACAGTTGACTGATTTCATGGATTTGATGGGAGATTTGATGGTGGATTGAATTGTCAAATCCAGGAAAGTGCTTCCAGAGACTGGAGTCACTTTGGAAAATTTGGCAGATTTGATGCTGCATTTGCAAGTGTGTTTCAAATGTAAACTGTCATTCATTAGAAATATTGCAAGTATACTATTATGATCTACTAGATCCGCATTTGCTGAATGAGTGTAAATCAACTCCAAATCCAGTTCCCAATCTGAGTTATCAGAGTTGACTGGTTGGATTTGGATAATTTTCATTACTCTTGGTTGCTCAAATCCAACATCAGGCCCCCTATCCAATCCACAAAACCAGCCAACTGTGATCATCCCTATTGCTGACTTTTGATAGAACTTTGGTTTTGAGCAATGCAGAAAAACTGGTGAGTGTTAGTGAGGCCATGTGGCATGTGATATTCAATATGTAATTAAAATCCAAGTATTGGCAAATATAGAAATCCACCAAAGTTGTAATGGGGTGCTATCTGGTCACTCCACCTTGATGAAGGTGCTGTGACAACAAATATTGTGTATAAGGAATTGAGTAAGTATCTGGGCCTTGATTTGAGTTGCCACTATTGCTAACTCTGATCGGTAGTACATTGACTTTGGACAACTTATAAAAATGGCTGTTTGAATACATAGGATAGTGTTGCCACAGCTGGGCTATTTATGGTTCAGCTCAGTTTTTTAAGGCCAGCCATTTCCAAAATAACAATTTGGGGGCTCTGGGACACACCTCCATGAAAGCCTGCAATCAGAAAACCCCCCCAAACTGATAGTTTGGTGAAGATTACTCTCAAGATGAAGAACTATTCACCATGAGAAAATATAAGTCAACTGCAATGCTAACATAGGAATAATGTAATTAAATATGTCATGTAGAAATATAATGTTTTGATTGTGGATATCTTCAAAACCAGCAAACACCTAATGGGGTGCCCGTGTGTAGCACGGGTTACTCACCTAGTATGTACAAGAAACAGTGACAAACACCCTTCTTACACTTAATGTTTATCTTCATGGATGATACAGATGAGGTGATAGAAAGTAGTGTTGCTGCAGTCTGGCTTTAAGCCAGCTCTTAAGCCAGAGCTGGACCATTGCTTTGGCTCAGCTAGCTGAGCCGAAGCTTCAGCTTTCTTCTGGCTCGGGCTTGGCTTCAGCTCGAGATTAGACCTCGATTTGAAGCTGGTGTGAGCCAGAAGAAAGCTGTCACCATCGAGCATTGGCAACATTGGCTGGCAGCCAATGTTGCCAACGCTGGTGCTCTATGCCATCCATGTGGATGGCATAGAGCACAAGGCACTTGCAGTAATAACTGTGAGTGCCTTGCTGGTGCACTAGCAGTCGCCGAACCAACACATTTTTACAACCACCAGTGCAGCCAATGCTGCACTGTCGAGCGTTGGCAACATTTTTACAACCACCAGTGCAGCCAATGCTGCACTGTCGAGCGTTGGCAACATTTTAGTGCTGCTGCACTGTCGAGCATTGGCAACATTGGCTGGCAGCCAACGTTTCCAATGCTGGTGCTCAGCTTTGGCTAGCCGCAGCTAGCTGACTACTAGCCACAAGCTGGCTAGCTGGTCGAAGCTGCGACTAGCTGAAGCTTTGGCTACAGCTCAGGGTTTTGACCCCAGCTTTTTGAGCTGTAGCTGCGGCTCAGCTAGCCATTAAGCCAGCTAGCTGAGCTACAGCAACACTAATAGAAAGGCATAGTACAACTAGAACCTCTGTCAGGATTGTCTGCACCAACCTAAATCGACTTGGAGATGTTTGGCAGTATGAACCCAAATTTTTCACAAAATTCTTTCCAGTCGAAGATATTTGAAAGATATTCCAACGCTCCAAAACAAGTCTTTACAGAGGAACAAGATGGCTCAGGATTCCTAAAAATCCCAAAGCCGTCTCGAACTTATACACACCTCTAAACAACCTTATTAATGACCTCCTCGGTACATTTTGCTTGGAGGACAATGATTGAGGGACTAGCTGGGTGTGGGCCAATGCTTGTGCATGGCAGGTACGATTCCCAAGGATGGACAAAAACAATAGAAACCTTCACAGGAGTAGTAGTTAAAAGAGTAGGAGTGTAGGAGTGGTAGTTTAGAGTTTTTAGTAGGATTGGGATTTTTTAAGTAGCATACAGGTTTTTTAGTAGGATTGGACTGCCCTCTGTTCTTGGTGAGTTGTGCGATCACATGACCTGGCGTTTTGTCATAACATTATTGTCCACAGCTAAAGCTCAGCATGGGCCACTTCCAAAGCCATCGACACACTTATGGATCAAATTCTGGTCATTCCTCTATACCTCTCCCACCATCAACAATCCCAATGATGATGAGGTAGCAGCAATTGAAGAATTTTCTTTATTTACCATTTCAAAGTGAAGACACTATGTGCATTTCTGTTGAAAACTCTCAAGTATAATATCATATTAAATAGGTTCAAGGCATTTCCTATCAATGTTACTCATGTAGACCATGAACCATACTTTCCCTCAGAAAAAGCAGAGCAGTGGTGTAGGCTCCAACCACTGCAACTCTTCATAGCTAATCGGTCAGACCTTGCAGCCAATGATGGGTTGTGTCTCATTGACACAAGGATTAACAGGGTTACAGTGGCTCAATTGAAGGGCTATTGTAGATTTGTAGGCCTTCAACTGCTGTATAGTGAGTGGATCAACCAGTATTCTTCCCCTTTATTGGATGCTCCCTTTGTCTCTGCATGAACACACATTTTTTGCCCTAGATAGTGCAGAAAAATGGGTCAAGGAAGTAGCACTCAAGGTGTACCTTGAGTGGTGTCAAGCTCAAGGCAAA
Organism: Ramaria rubella; assembly: GCA_015039355.1. Lineage (NCBI taxonomy): Eukaryota > Fungi > Basidiomycota > Agaricomycetes > Gomphales > Gomphaceae > Ramaria > Ramaria rubella. The sequence continues at coordinate 43,130 of MU134339.1, forward strand.
AGTCTATCACAGCAGCTCAGTGGCTAGCTTCTCATCTTTATTTTTGGCACCAGGACCCTGTTCTGCTTCTCCAACTCTCCCTGTGCGATCAAGAACTTCAACAGGGAGCTCTCTCGTACGTCTCATCTGCTTGGCTCCTCAATCACTCCAGAATCTGCTCAACTTCTGTTGCACCGACTACCTGTTAAAAACCTGAAATGATTGAGGACAAAGTCCAAATCATTTTGGATGAAGACATCAACCCAGTGACCACATGAAAATGCAAGTGCAGTGTTTCTCTAGTGATAGTATTGGATTCAGACTTGGAGGATGAGCACCCTTGCAAAAGGACATATAGGAAGGGCAAGAGTGTCCAAAAGGGAACGGACCTCATCTCTGTTACAAAACATATTTTGTACTTATTTTACAATGGTGACTTTGAATACTAGTATGCATTGACACTCAGAGTATGCCAGCCATCCACACTGACAAACCAAGGAGTGACACATAATATTTAGCCTATCCTACTAAACTTCTGCCATCCTACTAAAGTTCTTTCTAGCCAGGAGTCCTACCCCTCCACAGTTCATCATCATCATTCTTTTTCCATGAGATTGTTGTGGTTAACATAAGGATGAGGAAATAAATACTGATCCAAGTACATTGAGTCAGGATATCATTGGGCTTGACAAAACTCATTTGCAGGCAAACCAATTGCTTCAGAAAAGCATCACATTCACTTGAATGTCAGGTTTATATGCCCAAAAAAGGAGGAGGTGATTCTGAGAAGCTTAAAAACCATTAAACTTTGTACAAAACACTAGATGAGTAACCCGTGCTTCGCACGGCACCCCATTTAGAATTTGATGGATTTTTACATAGTGAAAATTATATTCTCACACAGCTACATGGCCTCGCTAAAGCTCAGTATTTTTTCTGCATATAAAATCACATTCTATATGGCCTTACTAACACTTGGTTTTTTCTTTCTACATTTTCCTAAATCAACACTCTGTCAGCCATAGTGCCATATCATATCAAGTCACTTACTTAAGATGGATTAAGCAGAACATCTTTATATACAATATTCATTGAGAAGCAGATTTAATCTTTTCTAATTGGTTCCCCAAGATTGTGACATAGAATTGACAAAGACCAAACATAGTGACTCACTGGTCTATTCCAACAGTGCCTTGGATTGTGACTTGGATAGTTGGATTCAAATTTCAGACTGTCTTTTTTTGAGTTGGATTGTTTGAAGTGGACTTGGATTGTCTGGTTCAGAGTTGCCAGTTGGATTGTTCACATGGGAGTTGGACTGTCAAGTTCAGAATCAGAGTGTTCAATTTGGAGATCATTCAATTTGGAGACAGATGGTCTGATTCTGACTGGATTGTCTGATTCTGACTGGATTGTCTGATTTAGACATGGATTTTCTGAGTCGTGTTTTTGGACTGGTCACCTGTACTTGCAAGCTCTGCCTCAAATGATGCCACCACACTAATGCTCTCAACTGTTTAGACCTGTGGGTAAGGGTATGTGAGAACCCTTGGGTCAGATCATGACCTGGCACTTAAATAAGTGCTGGGTACCCATATCTGTATAACCTGTGGGTGATTTTGTATTTGTGTTTATTTTCGCTGGTTGGGTTCTGTAAACAGATAATATATATTTTATTAAACAGGCTGACCCAGCAACTAAATTACTCCTGGGTATGAATATAGGTATCTGCAGGTAAAACCTATGTGACCTGTAACCAGCCTTACTGCACGGGGAACATATATTGGCCTGATTTGGCCATATGCTGACACCTATGCTCTATTCTACATCATGCTGGACTCCAGGGGAGTATGCAGCATGACACTTCCCACTTACTTTCCTCTCTTCAGCTGTAACACAGACACATATCTGCTGTGTGAGTCATGCTTAGCTATCATGGTGGTTTGGTTGGTGGATATCAGTGAGCACCATGCAGTCTGATTTAGGGCCCCTTTCATGTACACATGTGCATACCCATACTCTTGGATACCATCTCATCTCTCCGGGTATGTGAGTCACCAAACATACCTGTACTCCCCATTTCTCACAGATAGCCACAGATACCAGCAGGTATCTACATATTTGTCACAGGTATACTCACCATTTTTTTCAAGAGTACAGGTATGTGTTAGAACCCAGATCCGTCCTCCAATTTTCTGCATTTCCAATAAACCTCTTTTTCTGATTATTCTGATATAACCACATTTGAACATTCTTAGTCAAGATCCATCTTCAATCCTAAAACCAAAAGGTTTACCCTGATTCCATATTTGCTCCATTTCAGTATTACATATCACATATCCTTACCTTTTCTGTTCCTAATTTGGAATTCCACATATTCCTTTAAATATGCTTCTCTATCCAAGCTTTTCTTTAGCTTGTATATTGATTATTCTGATTGTTCTTCCTTATGTCATTTGTAGTTCTGATGCTAAAACAAGGAAAAAGCCCCAAATGCATGTATACAATTGATCATTATCTTGACATCTCAATCAGATACTTTCCAATTACTCCTATCCTACTTCCAATTTCCAAATTCCACTCCTTGGTTAATTCTGCTTTCCCACAAAGCACCATCCTCCCTCAATATTGATTTATCATTACTTCTCCTTTCTTCCACATTGATTATTCTGCATTCTTCTGTATGCTCAGTTAAGTCTTGACTCATCCATCTTATCATTGATCTCTATACAGATCCAACTAAAACAATATTTTAAATTCTGACTTGTCAAGAAGTATGAAATACCAGGGCACCAGAAATCCAAGAGGGTGCAACCCATAAGTTGAAGCTGACACCCATGTATTCCCATCTCTAGTCCTTTCGGTTCTCCAAGTCTTCCAACATCTCCAGATTCTCCAAATTCCAATATCCAATATTTCCAACCAAGGAGAAATTCAGATACCCTAACAGTATGGTGTTACAGTAACCGTTACTCATGCAATGCCCTAGTCTG